>BSBK01005114.1:915000-1262500 GCA_027943335.1 Chamaecyparis obtusa
CTAGTGGATTGAGGAACGGACTAACACAATCTTCCTTCGCTCTTGGAGTTGGAGAGAGGTGTCGGATTGACAGAGACGACAGAGCTAAAGAAGGGAAAAGAGCCATATGGTGTGGGCTTTGTCACTCATGACAAGTGGAGTATTTAGCGGACTGTGCCGTGTTAGGAAACTGAGCTGTGTGGCCAATAATATTTGTCACGTAAGGCCATTCCTGGACGGGAAGTCAGTCACAAGGAATGGGCGTTGATGTCGGGTTGGCGGTTAATAGAATTTAAGTTCAAACACGCAACCGTCCCGTGTCTCCCGACTTCTGTAACACTAGTGGTAGTTGTGGAGGACACACGTATGCTGAGTGTCGCGTAACGGTGGCAAGAGCTGCTAGAACCAGAAACACATGATTGTTTGTGTTACACAACGAACGAAAGGCAAGTAACATCTGGAGCAGGGCAACATAGTGCAAAGTGGACATGTTCTATTTGTCCTGGTGGAGAACAGGAAGGCATACGCTATACGTACTGTGATGTTACCTTCTTGTTATTGGTTGAGCACGGGTGGAATGCAGGAATAGACGTGCTCCAACTTCATGATAAAAACTAAATGATGGCTTGGAACCGGCAGCGCTGGGGAATAGTCGTCAACCTCTACTAATGTTTGGGAACAACCTGGTGAAGTGGTCTGGCTTACACAGCATCTCATTTGACACAGGTGCATTTGTTAAATATTCTTTGAATGAAAGTTATATATTTCTGTGTGGAATACAAGCGGATGATTTTCTGTGGGCATTCAGTAAATGTAAATTAAATTGAACGTAGTAGAAATTGTTCTCCATTAGTAATTGTATTTCCACTAGAATAATCAAAGACCAGCGTTGCAGATAAAATGTTATAAAATTTCCTAAGACTTAATTCTGAGAATAGTTAATAGAATTTGGGAATTTTACAGTGGTATTAGAGCTGTGCATCCTGCCAGCCTGTGGGGAATTAAAACAATATTAAATTTTGGTATGGGAACAGAAACAAAATTTGACTAAGGCTCTACTAGAAGCCGGTGGCAACATTCATGACCGACAACCCAGTAAGGTTGTTCTAAGCAACCTGATTGAATTAGAAAGATGTCTGAATCTCTACTAGAAGCCGGTGGCAACATTCATGACTGACAACCTAGTAAGGTTGTTCCAAGCAACCTGATTGAATTAGAAAGATGTCTGAATTTAGTGGAACAACCACTTTCATCTCTTTTGCATTTGGCCTTCATTTTTGTGAAATCTTCATTGAATCAGGATTGGTTGTTGATGCATTCAGATACAGATATCAAACTATTGGTAGCTTCATGCGTTTGTGAAGTTTTGAGAATTTCAGTACCCCATATTCCTTACAGGGATGAAATCATGAGTAAGATGCTGATTTTGATTGTTGGGAGTTTTCGGGATCTTGATGATGTTAGTAGCATTCATGCATGAAGAAGATTTGTTGTCTTGAAAGCTTTTGCAGAAGTTAGAATAAGCAACCTCTTGCTGGATTTTGGATTGCAAGTTTCAGTTTATGATATGTTTCACCATTTTTTGATCATAGTCAGGCCAACACATGATAAAGAGGTTGTTACTTCTATGCAGAATATTATGGTATCAACTATCAATGAGAGCAAAACTATTTCCCAACCCATTTTGTCGATGCTGTGAGCTGTTTTGAAACAGGAATGTGCTATTTCTTCATCGGCGTACACCCTGGTTTGCGAAGTGGTTAGGCTTTGTGAAGGGAAGCTCAAGTCTTTGGTGCAGGAAGAAGAACAACAGCAGCATAATTTATCTCAGGATAGATGTGAAATTGCATTTCAGGATGTTCGGAAAGAGGTACAAGAAGAGAAAATTATCTATGATGTCGCCCAGGATAAAGGTGAATCCTCTTGTACAGAACAGTGTAATGTTGCTATTGTAAAATTCGATTTCACTAAAGAAGAGTGCTCAAATTTTTATGTGGGTGAAATAGAAATCAGTATTGATGAATATAAAATAGGGAACAATCATGTTCTCGAGGTTGAGGAATTTATGGTAACTTCAAGTGAGTTAACTATTCATGTTGAAGGAAGTGTCACTGTTGATGTAAACAAAACCAAAAATTCATTAGGTGATACAGGCACTAGTTATTGTGATAATTGTGAATCTCTGCCAGGGCAAGATTTGAAGGATCAACTGGTGGTGACAGAGGAAAGGATTGTGCAGGTGCTATCAAGAACTGACATTGCTCCTAACCAAATTGAAAATCTTATATGGATTTCTCAGCAGAAGGAAAAGGAGAATGGAGTTACAAATGGGATTTCCAGCGCACAGTTACAAGCGATCAAGGAAGAATTAGAGATGACAAAATTTGAATACTTGCACTTACTCAGGGACAGGGACACAACTATCAGGTTTGCTGAAGATAAGGACAAAGAGTGTGGTGATTTGTGTTTGCAGTTGACTATGACTTATGCGGAAAGAATGACAAGTGAACATAACATCCCTTCAAGAAGTAGGGAAGTGCAACAACTAGTAAAAGGTATTAGTGGCTTCGGGCAGGAAGAATTGTTGACATAGGATTCAGGGTCACCACATTCAGTACATGATTCAGAACAACAAAGTGAATGGATTGGAGGAGTTAGTGAAGAATCAGTGGTAACAGGAATTGAACCCAAGGAGTTGATGGTTGTACTTAAACATGTAGAGAGGACCCTCTTGCAGTGTAATGAGTGGATGGAAAAAGCCAAGCACGCAAAATTGATAGCTGCTCAAGAAAGAGAATTTGCAGATAATTAAGGAAAGGTATAGGCACAGGAACTCACATACAAATTCAAAACTGACTATTCCAGTGGACACTTTTGAGGATGAACACTCAAACTTATAGTTTGAGTCTCAAACACTGTGGGTGATTCGGGTAGATGATGCGCCGCACGTATTGAACTCTTATGAGTTTCCTGGTTTTTGGTTTCTGAAGGATGTGATGATTCATGAGAATGAAATGAAAACAATTTCACCTCTGTTATATTTGTGGAGTACCGTTGGTTGCACGAGTCCTAATAGGGTATGGACAATAGATGAGAAGTTTAATGATGAATCTTTGATGAATAATATTACTTTTTCCTTTTTGACTTCTAATACTGAAGCTGGTATTCGGATTTGGGTTCCTAGGGTTGGCAGAATTGGCAGAGGCTTTCACATTGAAGTAAATGTTCGATATGTTCGAATGAAGTAGCAGAGTTGGGCTAGCGGGTTTAGAAGATTGGTTTGGGATCCAGGAATTTTGGTTCAGATGACAATAATTAAACAGGTTGAAATTTGATTGCTTGAGGACAAGCAATTTTGGGACGGGAGGACTTGTAATGTCCCGGATTTGTGATATTGAATTAATAATATTAGTTGTCTAATATTGGTAATTTACAATATATACCAATATTAAATAATTAATAATTAAGGTTTCATATTTACGTATTAGTTATAATTATAAACTAATATTTAAATACTGTTAACTTAATCTTCAAGTAGTTATATTACAAGAATACTACAACCAATTTGGTTTGCAATAAAAGGTGATTCGGGTAAGAGATCAGGCATGCGGAAATATTTCGGAAATTGGATACAATCAGATAGAGGAGTTAATCCTTTTGACAGTGATCCTTTTGTCAGTGAGACACGTCCTGGCTTGGTGGATTGAGGAACAAACTAACACAATCTTCCTTCGCTCTTGGAGTTGGAGAGAGGTGTCAGATTGATAGAGACGACAGAGCCAAAGAAGGGAAAAGAGCCATATGGTGTGGGCTTTGTCACTCACGACAAGTGGAGTATTTAGTGGACTGTGTCGTGTTAGGAAACTGAGCCGTGTGGCCAATAATATTTGTCACGTAAGGGCATTCCTGGACGGGAAGTCAGTCACAAGGAATGGGCGTTGACGTTGGGCTGACGGTTAATAGAATTTAAGTTCAAACATGCAACCGTCCCGTGTCTCCTGACTTCTATAACACTAGTGGTAGTTGCGGAGGACACACGTATGCTGAGCGTCGTGTAACGGTGGCAAGAGCTGCCAGAACCAGAAACACATGATCGTTTGTGTTACACAACGAACAGAAGGCAAGTAACATCCGGAGCAGGGCAACACAGTGCAAAGTGGACACGTTCTATTTGTCCTGGTGGAGAATAGGAAGGCATACACTATACGTACTGTGATGTTACCTTCTTGTTATTGGCTGAGCACGGGTGGAATGCGGGAATAGACGTGCTCCAACTTCAATATAGAAACTGAATGATGGCTTGGAATCGGCAGCGCTGGGGAATAGTTGTCAACCTCTGCTAACGTTTGGGAACAACCTGGTGAAGTGGTCTGGCTTACACAACTTCTCATTTGACACAGGTGCATTTGTTAAATATTCTTTGAATGAAAGTTATATATTTCTATGTGGAATACAAGCGGATGATTTTCTGTGGGCATTCAGTAAATGTAAATTAAATTGAATGTAGTAGAAATTGTTCTCCATCAGTAATTGTATTTCCACTAGAATAATCAAAGACCAGCGTTGCCGATAAAATGTTATAAAATTTCCTAAGACTTAATTCTGAGAATAGTTAATAGAATTTGGGAATTTTACAAGCTAAACTTGTTTCTTTATTTCTTAAAAAGCAATTTGGAAAAAACTTGAAAAATTTCATCCCAAACTTGAAAAAATTCATCAAAATCTAAAAACAATTCATTAAAAGACTCAATAATAGGGTCAAATGCTTACCTTAGACGCTTAGATCTCCTTTGTGGAAGCTATTTGGCACCCTATGAATGATCCCCTTAAAAAATAATTACTTTTGCCCTTTGAAATGCCAAAATGGAGACCAAATGAGAAGAGAGCAAAATAGCAAACAAAATGATATGTTTTAACGATGAATAGCCTCATAACGGGCTGTTTTAGGGTTTTGTGGAAAAAAAAAGCTTTTTAAAATGCACATGTTTTAAGTGAAAAATCACTATTTTCATATTTTCTGGGTGTTGGCATCTGGCGCATCCGGATGCACCTAGGAAGTGCATCCACACCCTGTGGATGCGCTTGACAACACATCCAGATGCATCCATAGGGTGTGGATGCGCTTCCTATGTGCATCCAAACACACCCCCCCATCTGCATCCGTGCCTGCACGCATCCGAATTTGGATGTATAGGGTGGAGGGGCGAATTTGGTAACGTAGCATTTTCTATTGAATATTGCCTTGTGGTTGCACTTTTGCATCAATTGAATCATTCTGCATAGGAGACAAATAAAGTTTAGACACATTGAATATTGGGAAGATATACAATCCTTTTGGCAACTCAAATTCATATACATTTTAAGAAAATTTTCTCAAAACTTTGTCTGAAAAGGTTTCAATTTGTTGTATGTTCCTCTAGGTAACTACTCTTTCCTTTTTTTTGCCATGACTTATTCTCTTCAACCCATATTTGCATCTACCCTATGTTTGACATTGCACATCTCCATTTGCCTTCTAAATGCATGCACCTCCTATATACATTGTGTGAAGTATTCAATATTTGTTATATATTGCTTGCCTCCTTCCACCTTCACCAAGTCGATGACCCTCCTTGGAAATGTCCCATACACAATCTATAATGGCATCTTGATAATTGATTTGTTTATTGAGTTGTAAACAAACTTTGCTAGTGCCAACATGGAGTCCCATTGTTTGGGCTTATCTCCCACCAAACATCTTAGAAAGTTTCCAAGGCTCCTATTAACAACCTCTATTTGCCCGTTTGATATGGATGATGCATTGAACTATAGTACAACTATGTTTCAAAAATTTCCACAATATTTACCGGAAACGATTGAGAAACTTTGTATGCTATCTAAGGTAATGCTCTACAACAATCCATGCAAAACAACACCTCCTTGAAGAACAAATTCGCCTCTTTTGATGTATCAGTTGTTTGCCTACAAGGAATGAAAAATTGTCAACAGCCACAAAAAGCAACTCATTATCTCTACATCTATGACAATCCAAGGAGAAAATCCTTGGATGAGTCCTCATATAGTTACGAGTCATTCAAACTTGTCAAGACTCGGCAAGTCCCAAAAACCTGAATTCGGGAAATACTTGACCTTTTGATTGTGACAGTTGTACACTCTGAAAAATCATTTGCGAACCTTGTGAGTGTTTAATTTGCACATTTTAGTGTGACACAAAATGAAATAAACTTGCAGCAGAATAAGTATTTGAATTAGAATGGGAAGCTTATCATGTCCCCATTTGAACACGATGGAGAAGATAGAAGCTCAAAGATATAAAATAAGTTGAAACTAGGACTATCGGGTGATGTGCAACCTACGATGACCTAAAGAAGGGAATAACATGAAAGAAGGAACAGACTGTAAACAGCGACGTTATTGTCCAAGGCAGCGATAGGAAAGAATACAATATATATTCCAACCAAACGGGAAAGACCAGACTGCAACAAAGAGAATGCGGTATAGTAGGATTATAAAATGGGGAGGATAATTGATATTATACAATCTTAAGTCAATAGCGACTAAGCTGGCACGATCATGATCAAACCATGATTATTTTAAATAATAAATGATCAATATAGATTATCAGCGATCTGTGTAAAGACTACGATTAGAAGGAAGGATGCGATTACCATAATAATCTAATTGATAACAAATAGTGATTTGAGATATTCGGGTGCGGCGGCTAAAGAAGTAAAAAATGATTATCACTGTCCAAAGAAAGAATTGGCAAACATGTTAATTAATCTCTATAGTGTTGATTATTAAGAATTCTTTACTCTCTAAGGGTTACAATTAGTAGAGAGTTGATAATAAATAGACACAAGCCATGACTCTTGCAACGTGGCTTGTCATTGCAAGTACAATATATATAAAGACATTTCGATTCATTCTAGGGGCATCAATGGGGATGATCAGAGAATCAGATTATGTCTGTGTTGGCATTAAGGGATGGTAACCGGTAAGCATGCTACCGGTACATGGCAATTAAGTATTGTCATTGATTGGCGAAAGAGGAAAGAGGTGTTTGACATCTCAATCTAAGGTCTAAAGATCTAAGGAGGACAGAAGTGTTGAATCTGTGAATTGTGTGTGTAAAGAGATTGGTTTGACAACTGGTGACACTGTGCAATGAACAAGTGATTGTTTCTGTTCATCAGATGCACCGGTCTGCAAGAAAGAGGCAACCGGTAAACAGTTCTAGAAACCGGGGAAAGGGTGCAACCGGTAAGAAGAGGAAGGAAATGTGGCAGGTCAAAGCTCTTACTTGTTCACAACATAGGGATCTTAACCGATCAAGTGAAGACTTTGTCATGATAAGATGAACTGGGGAAGTCGTAGTCAACTTTTTGTTAACCAACTCTTTGACCGGGATTTACTGCACTAAATCCGGAAGACTTTGAGTTAACATGATGATCGGTATGAGGTGTGTTTGAAGGTTTTAAAGCTGGAGTTTGTGGCTTTAAAACATGGAGTTATCTCTTGCGAAGGAAAGGTGATTGACACACATCTATTGTTTTCTTCATAAAGAAGATAAACCAAGAGCATGCATCGGATGTTTCTCGAGTGAACTAATACTCCACTGGGTGATGAATCTGAAGGAGATCTGTAAATAGGTCGTGCATGAGAAGCGCAATTAGGGCAAGGACTCTATATATTCTTCTGCCTGTCAAGAATATAGTTTGCCCTCATTCTGCCAGAGCAAAGAGTGAACCTGTACGTTGAAGAAGCTAAGGTGAGTAGAAAGGAGAAGAGAAAAGAGTGTGCAGAGAAGCACAACAAAAAAGGAAAACATACTAGCAGCGACTGGTGATGTTTCTTAGCTGAGTACAACAGAGATCTTATTAGGCTATGCAAAGCCATTTGTAAAAGGTCAATCCTTCTATTGGTTTTTAACAACTACAATAGCTAAATCCTAGTATGTTGGGTGGACATTAACAGGTCCCTTGTACTAAATCCATTAACGGGGTGACATCTTTTTAGGTGTTCTAAGTCCTCTAACCAGGCAGGCACTAATTGGCCTTATTGTATCAAATCCCTTAACCGGGTCGCATCTAATAGTGCGTTGTAATCTTTTAATAGGGAAGGCTCCTAACAGGGCACACTTCAGAAGAGTGCAGAATTTGTGAGGTCTCCTCACACTGTGGTTTTCACCCGATTTGGGTTTCCACGTGATAAATTTGGTGTTACTTTGTGGTTGATTGCTTGATGCTATTCTTGTGCTTGAATCTGTTTTGCTCACAGTTACAAATACACTCCATCAGATTTATTTTATAAGTTTTTATAGGTGTTGATTCACCCCTCCCCTCTCAGCACTAGTTGGGACTGTCAATTGGTATCAGAGCTTCGGTTTCTTTTCTTTATTGCCTAACCGCAAAAAGAAAAAGTCAAGATGATGAGAAAATGACCAAAGTTTTCAAAGGAAAACTTTACTCTGTGGTGCAACAGAATGAAGCTGTACATGAAGACCACCGGAGACCAATATTGGACTCATGTAAACACTGATTACAATGAACCCACTGGTACCCTAACTCCTGATGAAATTAAGACAGAGCACACAACTGCCATGGATATGATAGCCAGCACGCTGCCAGACTATGTCTATGCTGAGATTGAAAATCTGGAAATTGCTCACAAGATGTGGGCCAAGCTGCAACTAGTTTATGGAGGCGACCCAAACGTACAAAGAGCTAAGGTTGAGAGCCTCAGAGGAAAGTATAATGACATGAGGATGAATGAAGGAGAAGACATTGAGCAATACATTAACCGAATAAAAGAAGTGATCAACTCCATCAAAAGCGCTGGAGGAAAACTCAGTGAAGAGGAGGTGGTTAGCAAAATACGGAGAACGCTTAGACCTCAGTATGCCATAAAGATTTCTGCCATTCAAGAGCTCAGATCAGTGACCACAGATCAAGTCACTCTAGACTCCCTAATCGGTAAGTTAACTGCATTTGAATTAAGCAATTTTGATAATAGCTTACCCATTCAGGAAGCTGCTTTTAAGTCTTTTGTTAATATCCCTTCCACTAAGAAAGGAAGAGAACCGGTAACAGCTCTACTGGCCAAATTGGAAGTCTCGTTGAAAATCCGCTCTCAGAAGAGATGGAGCAAGATGAGTTTGAAGCACTCATCGCTAGAAGATTTCCTAGAGGGAAAGGGAAATACAAAGGAAAGCTTCCTCTGAAATGTTTTTCTTGTAACAAGATAAGACATATTGTTGCAAGATGTTTGGATAATGTCAACAAAGACAAGAGCAACCGGTTCAAGAATAAAGCAAAGGAGTGCTACCTTGTAGAAGGAGTCACATACAATGAATCTGAAGACTCTGAAGATTTAGAAATTGCATTTGTTGCAATAACAAAAGAGAGCCCAGTGGTAAGTGAAATGACACTTATCTCAAGATCTCATCAGCATGATGATTGGATCATTGACAATGGATGCACTCACCACATGACCGGTGACAAGAATAAGTTCATCAGCTTAAAGCTCAATGATGGTGGATCAGTAGCCTTTGGAAATAATGCTCCATGTGCTATCAAAGGTAAAGGCTCTATTGCACTCAGCAACAATGCTGTTTGTGAAGATGTATACTGGGTAGGACTTCAGTACAACCTAATGAGCGTTGCACAACTGAACAACAAGGGATTCCTATTGGAATTCAGGCAATGTTCTTGTGTTGTCAAGAATCAATCTGGAGCACATGTTGCCACCAGTAGACAGAGCAAAGGGAACCTGTTCTACCTGGACTCAATGGAAGGAGCCTGTCTAATAGCATCATACAAAGGAGAATCAAGCAAGATTTGTCTTGTATCCAAAGAAGACAATAGCTGGTTATGGCACAAGAGGCTCTGCCACAAACTTTGACAGTGTTGTCAAAGTAAGCAAGAAGAAATCAGTAAGAGGACTCCCTAAGATCACAAAATCTGAAAGAGGTATTTGTAAAGATTGTCAGTTAGGAAAACTGACAGGAACAAGTTTCAATAGTAAATCTTTCTCTGCTGAAAATGTTCTAGATCTTGTGCACACAGATTTGTGTGGACCTATGAGAACCAAGAGCTACTACGGAGACCGGTACTTCATGCTTTTTGTAGATGATTTCTCAAGGATGATGTGGACACTCTTCCTTAGAGAAAAATCAGAGGCATTTCACATGTTTAAAATCTACAAGGCTCGAGTGGAGAAGGAGACGAGTAAAAGCCTAAAGTGTTTGAGATCAGACAGAGGAGGTGAATGCACTTCTCAAGAGTTTACTCACTACTGTGAGGAACAAGGAATAAAAAGGTAGTTATCTGCACCTAGAACTCCTCAGCAAAATAGAGTAGCAGAAAGAAGAAACAGGATGCTAATTGATTGTGCTAGAACCCTAATGATTCAGAAGGATCTCCCCCATCACTTCTGGAGAGAAGCTATCAGCGTTGCTGTTTATACACTAAACCGAGTTCAAGTCAAGAAAGGAACCGGTAAGACCCCCTATGAACTATGGTTCAATCATACTCCTATTGTAAGATATTTCAGAATTTTTGGTAGCAATTGTTACATTAAAAGAGATATGTACTCTGGGAAGTTTGAGCCCAAGAGTGATGAAGGTATATTTCTGGGTTATTCTACCAAGAGCAAAGCCTACCGGTGTCTAAATAAAAGGACACGAAAGATAATGGAAAGCATCAATGTAAAAGTTGATGAATATTCAAAACCAAGTAAGAAGATCGGTCATAAAGAACATGACGGTCTGTAGGGTCACAATGATGAAAATCCTTTTGAGTTCAATGAGGTGGCATCTGAAGATGAAAGAGAAGAACATGAGAACAAACCTCTGGTGCAGGAGGCTATACCCGAAGTTGACAGACCAACTCAAGATGATGAACAAGAAGTTGTTCATGACCATGCTGAAGAAACTGCTCAACCGGAAGAACTCTACCGGTTCTCCCAAGGTATGTCACATATCACTCAACTGATAATATAATTGGTGACAAACATGCAAATGTCTTGACCAGAAAAAAGGCTAGAGAGAATATCTATTTGTTTTTCTGTATAGAGCCCAAAACCACCAGGGAGGCTCTGGATGATGAAAATTGGGTCAAGGCCATGGAGGAAGAGATTGAACAAATAGAAAAGAATGATACATGGGTGCTTGTGCCTAGACCACAGGACAAGAATGTCATTGGGACAAAGTGGGTCTATAGAAACAAGCTGAATGAAGAAGGAAAAATAGTAAGAAACAAAGCAAGATTGGTCTGTAAAGGATATGTTCAGGAGGCTGGACTGGACTATGGAGAAACTTTTGCACCTGTGGCCAGATTGGAAGGAGTAAGAATTCTTCTTGCCTATGCTTCTCACAAGAAATTCAAAGTATACCAGATGGATGTCAAGTCTGCATTCCTGAATGGAATACTAGAGGAGGAAGTTTACATTGAACAACTGAAAGGTTTCACATCCACACAAAAGGGTATTATGGTCTGTAAATTGAAAAAGGCTCTTTATGGGCTAAAACAAGCTCCAAGGGCTTGGTATGAGAAGTTGCATTCATACCTCCTAACCATAGGATTCACAAGAACCGGGGACAACAACAACATGTATCTCAAGACTGGAAAAGATGGGAACCTGATTGCTGAAGTCTTTGTGGATGATATCATCTTTGGAGGAGATGATAGGATGAGCAAAGCCTTTGTTGAAGAAATGAAGAAAGAATTTGAAATGTCTACGATAGGAGCCATAAAATTCTTCATTGGACTACAGGTCCATTAGGTTAAGGAAGGTATCTTTATTTCTCAGTCCAAGTATGTAAAATAAATTCTTAAAACTTTTGGACTTGAAGAATCCAAACCGGTTGGTACACCGATGGTAACTAACCTCAGGTTATCAAAGGATGATGATGCAAAAGAAGTGAATGAAACACTGTATCGGTCTATGATAGGCAAATTACAGTATGCAGTTCACAGAAGACCGAACATTGCTCATGCGGTTGGCATAGTTGCAATATTCTCTGCAAATCCTAAAGAGACATCTAATAGCAGTAAAAAGAATTTTCAGATACCTAAAGGGGACTGAGGAGTATGGCTTGTGGTTTCCTCACAAGGGAGGCTTCCAAGTAAAGGTTTACACAGATGCAGACTGGGCTGACAATATTGATGATAGAAAGAGCACAAGTGGTGGTGCATTCTTTCTCGGTGGGAGGATTGTGTCATGGACAAGCAAGAAACAAAACTGCATTTCACAGTCTATAGCGGAAGCTGAATATGTTGCTGCAGCAATCAATTGCACACAGGTAATCTAGATCAAACAGCTACTGGAAGGAATCCAAGAACAGATACTTGAACCGATTGCAATTTACCGTGACAGTACAAGTGCAATAAACATATCCAAAAACCCTGTCATGCACTCCAAGACAAAGCACATTGCCATCAAGTATCATTACTTGAGAGAGCTGGTACAAAATAAAGAAGTATGATTGGAGTATGTTCCCACAAAAGAACAGATTGCTGATATCTTCACAAAGCCATTACCGAAGAGTACTTTTGAGTATCTCAGAGGTAAATTAGGGGTGATACCCCTCCCTGATCATCAGTAAACTTGCAAAGATGATCATGAGAGCTGGTACAAAATAAAGAAGTACAATTGGAGTATGTTCCCACAAAAGAACAGATTGCTGATATCTTCACAAAGCCATTACCGAAGAGTACTTTTGAGTATCTCAGAGGTAAATTAGGGGTGATACTCCTCCCTGATCATTAGTAAACTTGCAAAGATGATCATTAATTCATTATGCTTCAATAGAGGATTTAACCTCATCTTATCTGGACTGATGTAGAGGATTGTTGCTCGAAGGGGAAGCAGATTTCATTAAGGTAGTCTTTCTGACTAGCCTTTGGCATTATTGTCAAAAGGGGGAGAGTTTGGGAATAAACTGGTAGATGACCGACAGTGGTAGTGCACAGAGATACAAGCAGAGGAAAGGTGACATGATTGCCTATTAAGGTTTTGCCAATTAAGGTTTTGCCATCAATGCTAAAGGGGGAGATTGTTGGCATTAAGAGATGGTAACCAATAAGCTTGCTACCGGTACATGGCAATTAAGTATTGTCATTGATTGGCAAAAGAGGAAAGAGGTGTTTGACATCTCAATCTAAGGTCTAAAGATCTAAGGAGGACAACAGTGTTGAATCTGTGAATTGTGTGTGTAAAGAGATTGGTTTGACAACTAGTGACACTATGCAATGAACAAGTGATTGTTTCTGTTCATCAGATGCACCGGTCTGCAAGAAAGAGGCAATCGGTAAACAATTCTAGAAACCGGGGAAAGGGTG
Source organism: Chamaecyparis obtusa (assembly GCA_027943335.1). Lineage (NCBI taxonomy): Eukaryota > Viridiplantae > Streptophyta > Pinopsida > Cupressales > Cupressaceae > Chamaecyparis > Chamaecyparis obtusa. The sequence continues at coordinate 928,323 of BSBK01005114.1, forward strand.
CAACCGGTAAGAAGAGGAAGGAAAGGTGACAGGTCAAAGCTCTTACCTGTTCACAACATAGGGATCTTAACCGATCGAGTGAAGACTTCATCCTGATAAGATGAACCGGGGAAGTCGTAGTCAACTTTTTGTTAACCAACTCTTTGACCGGGATTTACTGCACTAAATCTGAAAGACTTTGAGTTAACATGATGATTAGTAGAAGGCACGTTTGAAGGTTTTAAAGCCGGAGTTTGTGGCTTTAAAACATGGAGTTATCTCTTGCGAAGGAAAGGTGATTGACACTCATCTATCGTTTTCTTCATAAAGTAGATAAAGCAAGAGCATGCATCGGATGTTTCCCTAGTGAACTAATACTCCACTGGGTGATGAATCTAAAGGAGATCTGTAAATAGGTCGTGCATGAGAAGCACAATTAGGGCAAGGACTCCATATATTCTTCTTCCTGTCAAGAATATAGTTTGCCCTCATTCTGCCAAAGCAAAGAGTGAACCTGTACGCTGAAGAAGCTAAGGTGAGTAGAAAGGAGAAGAGAAATGAGTGTGCAAAGAAGCACAACAGAAAAGGAGAACATAACAGTAGGGACCGGTGATGTTTCTCAGCTGAGTACAACAGAGATCTTATCAGGTTATGCAAAGCCATTTGTAAAAGGTCAATCCTTCTATTGTTTTCTAACAACTACAATAGCTAAATCCTAGTATTTTGGGTGAACATTAACAGGTCCCTTGTACTAAATCCCTTAACTGGGTGACATCTTTTTAGGTGTTCTAAGTCCTCTAACCAAACAGGCACTAACCGACCTTATTGTATCAAATCCCTTAACTGGGTCGCATCTAATAGTGCGTTGTAATCTTTTAATAGGGAAGGCTCCTAACATGGCGCACTTCAGAAGAGTGCAGAATTTGTGAGATCTCACATTGTGGTTTTCACCCGATTTGGGTTTCCACGTGATAAATCTAGTGTTACTTTGTGGTTGATTGCTTGATGCTATTCTTGTGCTTGAATCTGTTTTGCTCATAGTTACAAATACACTCCATCAGATTTATTTTATAAGTTTTTATAGGTGCTAATTCACCCCTCCCCTCTCAGCATCGGTCGGGATTGTCAGTCTGACATCCATAAAAGGGATGAGACGATATATATTATATCTAAGGAACAAATTATAAATATATTCGATACTCTTCAAGGAATAGTGGAGAGACGGAATGAATCATTCATATTGTTGGCAAGCATATACAGGTTACGTACTATTTATAGAATATTATGTCTGAATTCTGTTAGGGGATAAGGAATTCTTATATGGTCCTTAATCACTTGCCAATATAGTTAAGAAGATAGTTTGGTTTTATTTAGGGAGAGGCGGAGTAAAACCGCACAATGTTGGTGTAAACTCCCAAGATGGAAAAAGGAAGGGGTCCTGAAGCCGTGAAGGATCCTACTTGTAGATTGGTGTCAAGTGCCCTATGACAAGTAAATCCCCATCCTTCTTAAGGTTATTGATTAGGAGAAGTAAGGAATTAGGGCTTGAGTATGAATTATTGTTGTTGTAATTAAATAATTACTAATTACACTTTACTTAAGCTTACTTAGGATAATGCATACATAGTAGCTTGCATTTGAGACACCTAGGAGTTTGCACATTTAGTTGCATAGTCTGTAGGAGAAATTCCAATTTAGGTGGTGATAGTAGTTATCACATTTCCACTTTGTGTGTTGTCTCCACCTTGTGCACTTATGACTTTATCATCCTTCACATGTTGCACATACTTCATTGCATAATGGAGGATGATCTAACTTTGGTGGACATGTGATTCCACCTAGTGTGGGTGATAAGTTATCTCTTGCTTCTCATGGTCTCTTATTGCCTTGCCTATATAAGTAGGCACTTGTACATTGTATTCTTGATCAATTGAGTTCAGTTAGCTCATCCATTATCTATGTACTGCAGTTCAATTCAGTTATTGCATCATTGATGGGAATACAGTTTATTCTTGTCCATCTTGTCTATCTTGTCTTTGTGTTATTCATTGGCTTCTAGATCTTGGGTTGTTGCTATAAGCAAATTCTTCCATTGTATGAGAGCTATTGGAGTGCCATTGCGTAGCCTGCTTGGAGAGATCTTGGTGCGCTTAAAAGAAGCATATTTGCAAATATGAGGATCAACGATCTTCAAGAGCATTTTATGCCAAAATAGAGCTCACCATCAGTGAATTTGGACTATTAATTTGCCCATATTGGACAAAAATTGTTTCGAGGGAAATTTTTTTTAGTCGATTGAGCCATGTGACCCGATTTGCCATTGTTGATATGATCTGTTTTTTTTAAAGAATTTTTTGTTCTGCGATTTTAATTTATTCTTGCAATCTATTTTTTCTAGGGAAAAATTGTTTTTGGGGTGCACCCTGCTACCCCTAGTTATTCTTGCAAACATCTATCATTCTCTGCGTCTGATGCAAACAATTCATACCTGACAGAATCAAGTGCTCTATATAACAACTAGCTGGGTTAGAATGACGACCACACACAATAGTCAGAGGTAACAAACAACTATTGATTTCTCATTTGAGTCAACAATGCACATTTCACTTTTTAAAAAACCAATATTTCCAAACCCATTGCGCATGTGGGATTAAACCTTACTCCTAAGGCCACACACTTCTCACTATGCGATGCGATTTAGACCCCTTTGGGAGATGACCCGCATCGCTTTCACAGCCGTCCACACAAAGGTTTGTTGGCTAAAAATTTTGTAAGTTGCTAGGACTACACCTTACAAAATTGTAATTTTAGGCAACATCTCATGAGATAAATCTCTCCTCTCAGCAATAGGGGAGGCTCCCTTCTTACCGTAGGTGGCTTCAACAGGAACTTAACTGAAATTAAAAAAAGGTGGTTCTCTTAATCGATTCCTCTTTTTTCAGGAATGATTTGCATACAACTACAACTTTCCAACTTAACAAAAAGTGCCTTATTGCTACGATAATACCGGTGACCCTGGAGTTGACATAAGAACAATACCAGGGGCAGCAACTTTCTTTTTATATTTAGTGAAACAAAAACAGGAACCCAAAGTCTCTTGCGCTTGTCTCGTGAGGATTTAAGTAGAATAACTAGTAAGGCACAAAGTCTCTTACCAGATACTCTCAAATTTAATAAAAACACTTACAACTGAAGCCCAAAGTCTTCAGCTCTAAGTAATTGCAGCCACTGCTATCTATCACAATTTGTCCTTCTGCAACACAAAGTCTTCAAAAGTTCAAATTGGCTCTGAATGCAACAGGCAGCTCAAAGTCTACGCAATTGAATCCAAATCCCTCTTGAATCAAAGCATAAAAACTCACAATCAACTCAAGAAAATGTCGTCACATAACAGTTTGAATTGGCACAAAGTCTCAAAACAATCTGCTTCTTTTATTGAAAGCAATTTGATTTACATCCAAGCACAAAGTCTTAGAGTGCACAATACAAAATGGCAAAATTTTCTTGTCTTGCCAAAAGATGATTATTTACAATGAGCTCCCTCCTTTATATAGGAAAAGAGGAGAGAGAAAAGGAGAAAACCCTTAACCACCTTGACTTATTCCCTAACTAACTAACTAATTTTGACTTTTTCAAAGTTGCATGCCTAATGCACTTGCAACCTAATTACATGTTACCTCTTTGCACATGATACTATCACATGCAATTACATATGTCAAATACAAATTACAAAGACATGATGAAAATATTCTAAGTGCCTGACAAGACACGACACTTATTACATCATCATTTGTTTGTCTTCATGCTACTATAAGATGCCTGATGCTTAATATACTCTGGTATGATGAAAGCATCTTGATTTGGAACATGAACGTGCATCCTTGATTGTTATGTCTTGATGGCATCAACAAATTGCCTGCTTGAAATCAGTCTTGAAAACTTTCTATGTCGTCATCGTTCTAGTCTTCAACTCTTTGCACTGGCATGGGAAGATCTCTCTCTCGTAAATGGAGTTTTTGAATCCCATTACATGTCATTTTGGAAAGTATTTGTCACCCACAAACATGGTTTAGAGGTCCATTTGCAGCTCTTGGAAAAGTGAGAAAATTGTAAGTAAACTCTTGAAGGTGGGCTTTTAGCTTGCATTTACATAATGGGGAAGAACCTTCTTCTTGGGTAGAACTCGTATTGTTTATGGAAACAATACAATCACAAACTTTTGAAGCCAAAAGTCCTTTGAATCTCCAACCATGTAGCATGTGACGTGAAAATTCCACAAGGTGAGAACATTTTTATGAAATGGATCCATTGTGCGCTTTTTGATGCATAAATATGGATTTTGGAAAACTATGAAAATGACATATGGCTGGAAAACTTTAGGACAGCGAAGAGGTGAATGGACTTTAGCTCAAAAAATGGTAAGGAAGACCCAAAAACAGGTTTTTGGAAGATGATTACATGTATGGACAGCAAATGATATGAGGGAAAAATGAATGAAAAGGAAGGAATATGGGACTGATTTTGTGATAATGGTGGAACTTTTCTACCAACATGAGTTTGAAGTCAAGTGGCAGCAAATATAAAGTTCAATGGAAGTGGGTTTTTATGGAGTGGAAACACATGGCTTATGTGAGACAAAAAGAAGTGGACCCAACTTCGTTTTAGAAATAATATAATTAAGAACGGGGTTTTTAATCCCAACTGCATGTGCATAAGAAGAGAAGTCTTTGCACATGCATCTTTAGAATGAGGAAGATCAAAACACATTGATGCAAAGCTGAAAATAAAAGACAATGAAAAATTAAGCAAAGAAAATTTACCTCACTTCTTCACAAGACAAAGGAAGAAAATTTCTTTGCAATCTTTGGGAAAATCTGGAAAAGATCATGAAGATTCTCACAACATAGAAATGCTGGAAAAGAGTCTTTAAATAGAGCTCAATCCATGACCTATTCCTTTGAAATCTCGGAGAATGAAAAGTTGAATCCCGTTTTTGATCAAAATGCTCAAAAGAAGGACTGAAAACTCTTAGAAATGGAGTGCAATGAAGGCAAAAATTGCTACTTATTGTTGCAACATCAAAAACCCCCTTTTTCCATGCTCGAACATTCAGATTTGAATGTGTTTTGGGCTTCAAAATCGCCGCCCAATGCTGCTATACGGGTTTTGAAGAAAGAAGAGCACATGCAATCATGAATAAAATCGCCACTATGCTCTATTGAATGCATTCAAAAGCAGCTTAATACATGTTTAAAACACATGTTATTGTGTCCAAAATCGCCATCATTATATGCTCATAAAAACGGTCTTTTTGAATGTTAAAACATATATGCATTGACTTCGAAAATTGCTGCCCAGCATAGTTTATATAATAACGGGTTTCAAAATGAACATAACACATTTGATAACATGTGCTTTGGCGTTCAAAATCGCCACCCAATGCATGTATTGCCTTGACGTGCTTTGGCTTGTCATTAACACATTTGATAACATGTGTCTTTGGCTCTAAAATCGCCACTATGCATGTATATAAGGCATTGACGGGTTTTTGAATACATATAACATATTACATATGCTATATGTATTGTGCAATGGGAGGCAAAATCGCCACCATGCACAAGGAAGTATAAAACGGGCTTCTCATTACATATAACATATGTAATATGTTATATGTAATGAAGTTGAAAAACGCCACCATGCACAAGGAAAAACACTAAACGCGTTTTAGCAAGCTATCAACACATTACACATATGATATATGCAATATGTAATGAGGTTCAAAATCGCCACTTTATACATGGATTGTTAAAATAACAATTCAAAAGATAAAGAACATATGTTAGAAGGTTTAAAAACTCCACCAAGTAAATCATTTTGATCAAAACATAAAGACGTGCTTTTGAGATGTAAAAGCACATATGTTTTTAAAGGTTCATACATGTAAATGGATTTAAATTCTCCACTTACCATAATCATTTCATTTAAAATATGCGTTTGCAAATGAAAACCCCACTGATTTACTGATAAGGAATTAATAATGGATTTTAATCAATTTAATGCATGCGATATATGCATTTAATAATGAAAAACCCACTTTGCACTTAAAATATTTCATGAAATTAAAATTAAATTAAATACTATAGTCTTAATAAAGAAATAAATAAAAATAGACTTTTAAAGCCTAATTTTATTAAAACTTTAAAAACTATAATAAGATCAACTTAGAATAAGTTGAAATTTTAAAATGGATGATAAAATCCAATTTAAAATTCAAAAATAATTTTAATTCGTGCAATCGACATCCAAAAGTCCACTTTTCAAGAGATTTAATAAAATATGCAGTCGCCCTGAAAAACCCCACTTTTAACCCCATAACTTGAGCTAGAGAGCTCCGATTGAGGTCTAAGTCGGCTCGAAACGAGCGGAATTTAAAGGAGCATCATCTCAAGGGAAAAACAAAACCAAAAATTATTTACAAGAAAGAGAAAAACAAAGATAGCCAAAAATCAAGTGCTTGTAATCAGAGAAGATAAACTCTTTTTGACAAGCGTTCAAGAAATGACTTGGCGACAATCTTCTAAAAAGAATGTACACTAAACGACACATTGAACACAATTTAGGGATGACGAATTGCTTTCAAGATACGTTTATAAATACATTAAAACATAGAGGATACACCTACGAATCCATGAGAAAAATTGCGTAGGGTTGTCTCAATTTTGTGATGTCAAAATTGAGGACAACAAGGTTGTGCAGACCTGCAGACAATTACCAAACGTGAACACGTCGACAGATAAGGAACAAGCACAAAACGGCCTTGGAATCGTCCACGCGGTGACCATAGTGTACCACGCGGGACAACAAGAAAGTGACACGTAGTGCATAGTCAACACCTGCACCCTTTGACGTCATCAGCCTGTGACCTACCACATTATTGGTACGACGTGCATAGTCATCAGGCCACGTTAGCATTTCTGTGTGTTCCAGTCAGCATTTCGTATGCCCAACAAGCGTGTAGTTGGCAAACATGTGGAATTTCGTTGGTCTAATTTTGACAGTTGTTTGATCGTCACTTTCTATGGTTTATGATTCTTTGTGACAACCATTGAGCTGTCAAATTTAATCTATTAAGTAGTTGACGTTTGCATTATGTTAACAAGGTTTGAAAATTCTTACTCCTCTCCATTTGAGTTTTCTGATTTGCAATTCAACTTTGGAGGCTCATATCTTGCTCATTTTGAGGTATTTTTTTGAGCAATTTTTTTTGTTTTGGGGTAGAATTTCACGTACTTTCTAGTGGTCTAGGAATTTTTCAGATTTTGGTGGACAGGTTTTTCAGAATTCTCAATTTTTGGTGATTGTGTATGTCCAATCATCGTTTTTGCTACTTTTTGGGCTTTGTTCAGGCTCATTCAGACACATTTTGAGGTGCTATTTTTTTTGAAAGTGCATAATTTTTTGTCTACTTATGGAATTTGCTATCAATTTGTAGCCTTTGTAGGCATAAATATTACTTTCATAACTTGGTCTTTTTTGGCCATTTATGATCATTGTAATGCTAGGATTTCAGTTGGATCTTTAGCAATATTGATCTGATTTTGACTTGGCCTCATCAAGGCAGTTGTAATCATCAAAATCAGAAGACCACTTTGCTCTTGTTTGGCAAGTGGCTATTGTACACACATTATATATAAAGAGCCAAAATCATCATTTTTTTTTTTGGGGGGGGGGAGGGGGGTTCTTTGATTGAGTGAATTTTGGAGGGTGTCGTGTATTGTGCCTCTCTTTGTCGCTTGTGTTCTCCTAAATTTCCACTTTTAACTCCACATAACTATGCATCATGGAAAATTAAAGCATGGAGTAAGATGATGGAAAAATGATTAATTCAATATGTTTATGGAACAATAGTAGCTTCAGCTGATGCTAAAGCTGATCCAAATGCTCAATTAGAATGGATTGTTAAAAATTCTATGACTCTTGGAACTTTGCATATGTATCAGATGACCTTATCTTTCATATTGATAAATGTAAAGCAATCAAGGAGGCTTGGGATAAATTTGGTAATTTGTATGGCCACGTTGATGAGATTAGGGGTTATCATCTTGACAATGATCTCATGAATTTGGACCTTAAGAGTTTTGATACAATCTAGGACTATGTCACTAAGGAAAATGAGCTAAGAGCAAAGCTCAAGGATTGTGGAATTGACAAAAAGGATGCACAATTGATCTACAATTTGTTGGGCAAGCTTCCATTAGAATATGCAGCCTTTATTTCTAGCTTCCAAACCCATTGGTTGACAATGGGCATGTCATACACTATGCCCACATTTGATGCCTTCACAGAGATGTTGAAGTCAGAGCAATCAAAATTGATGAGCACAAGGATTCTCAAGTCTTCAAACTCCAAGACTTTGGTAGAAAATCATGGGAATTAAGGGAATCAAGGAAAGGGTTCCTACAAGAAGCAGAAACAATGGAAGCCAAAGACACAACAAGAGAAAGCACAATCTTCCTCTCCACATCAAGGCAATTCTTCATTGTCCTACAAGAAGGGAAATTCAAATATGGAGGAGATGCCAACTTGTTCTTATTGCAAGAAGTTTGGTCATTGTGAGCATCATTGCCACACTAAGACAATTGATGAGTTAACCATCATTGTCGAGAAGAACAACATTAATTTTCCATCAGCATATAATGAGAAGGATTCCACACTTTCCACTTCCTCACAATCAAAAGAAAAAGGGAAAGAATTTGTGGCAACTACAAGTTCTTCACAGGAATGGATACCTGATTTGGGTGCCACTCATCACATGGGTTCTACAAAGGAGCAATTTTCTTCATTGCAGCCAACAAAGGTTCCTCACATCTTTATAGGAGATGGTACTCAAAATGGACGTTGAAGGAAAAGGTTCAGTTTCCATGGATGATGGATCATTTGAGGATGTTCTTTATGTTCCTAACTTGAGCAACAATTCACTTTCAATTTATAAAATCACTCACTATGGAAATGGAATGAAGGTTAGAGTTTCTACTTGATTCAATTGTAGTAAAAGAACTTAAGGATGATGCTTTGGTTGTAGTGGGAAAAGCCAATTACAACACAAGGCTTTACTTATTCTCCCACTTTGTGTTTAATTCTCCTTTTATTGCCTTTCTTACCCACTTTAATTCTCCTTTTATTGCCTTTCTTATGGCATGAGCAGTTTGGACATCTCAATTATTGCTATCTTCAACAACTTAGCTCCAAGAATATGGTCACAGGTGTACCTCCTATCAAATTTTTAGATGGTGTATGTTTAGGGTATCTATGGGAGAGCATCTTGAAGAGAAGTTTGACAAGGGAAAGTCATGGAGAGCTTCAAAAGTTCTTCAACTAGTTCACAGTGATGTGGCAGGCCCATTTCTAGTGCCATCATTTGGCAAGGCTTGCTATGTCCTCACCTTCATTGATGACTTCTCTTGCTTCACATGGGTCTACTTTCTTGGTCACAAGAGTGAAGTGTTTGACAGACTTCTAGCATTCAAGGCTCATGTTGAGAAGCAATTAGGGAAACAAGTCAAGATTTTACGCACAAACAATGGAAGGGAATATGTGAATAGTAGACTTGAGAACTTTTATACACGTGAGGGCATTGATATTCAACACTTAGTTGCATACACTCCACAATAGAATGGTGTTGCAGAGAGGAAGAATAGAACCCTTAAGGAGATGGCTAGTTGAATGATTCATGCCAAGTCTCTTGGTCCAACTTTTTGGGTAGAAGCTATAAGTTGTGCCACACATTCAAAATCGGGTTCCTCATAAATCTTTGAAGGGCATCACTCCTTTTGAGGCTGGGTGTGGTAGAAAACCAATTGTGAGACACTTCAAAGTCTTTGGTTGTCCAGCTTGGGCACAAATACCTCCATAGAAATGCAAGGCATTGGAACCTAAGAGTAGGCCTTGCATATTTGTTGGATATCCTGAGGGTGTTAAGGCATATAGACTTATGGATCCTAAGATTCACGCTATATTTATTGAGAGGAGTGTACACTTTGAGGAAAGCTCTCCTAGCTTACCCTTTATTCATCCTTCATCCATTGTGGAAAGTGATGATAATGGCTCGAATGATGATTCCACCTCAGCTCTGACTCACAAGTCTACACCTTCACAGGGTCCACTTGCAATTGATGATACTCCTTCCACATCTTCTACTAGACCTCATTGGGCTCGACAAACTCTTGATTTAGGTAGTTTACTTGTGGGAGATCCTTCAAACATTTGAAGGACGTGGTCACAACATCAGTCTCTCCCACATGCTTTCATTGCTACAACTTCAGCTCCTTGTGATTCAGTACAACAAGAGACACCTTGTCTTCCAGATATGGCTTCATGGATGACTATCTGCCAGACATTATATGTTTGTTTGTGGAGTCCTACATTACAAATTTGGGAGACATCATTGATGATATTCATCTTCTCCTCGATGAAGATGATCCTTCTTCGGTTGTTGCGAGGGAACACTCTAACACTCTTGTTCATTCTCCACATGATCATTCTTTCGATTTGAATGTGATTGTGGATCCTTATGTTCAACATTTGGAGGACGTCTCTTTATCTTTAGAGGAGACATTGTAATGGCCCCTTTCAGACTGAAATTGGAAAGCTGAGCCAATTACCTAATTTCTCTTTCTTAGTCATCAAATGATTGCAGTTAAACAAGTAAAGATATTACAAACTGTAAGAATTGTTATTTCTGATATGTTTATATGAGTATATACGCAATAGTTGATATTGAATGGATAGCAGTTTCTGATAAATATGTTGTGACTGTTATTGCTTAGTTACTTATGAGAAGTTATGTTTGACATATAATATGCTCCCGAGGTTAATATGTATTTCTTTGGTGGTTTGGTTGCTGCATCTAATATGCCACTGATTCTGTTGAGAGATAATTCACTTAAGAGGAGCAGGTCCAATATTGGACTTAATAGAGAGTATGGTATATGCCACTAATTTCCTAAAGAGGTGATGTGCTCAAGAGAAGACTCGATAATGGTTATAAAAAATAAGGAATGTCCTTTGTATTGATGCTTATCTGATCTGAATATCTACTCTGAATTTGATATTTCAATCAAATAATGGTATTCAAAACAGTCATTGAAGATCAACTAATGTAATGAATAACAGTTGCAATTGCTAGTATAGTGATTTTGTTATGATCATACTACTGGTGCACTTGTCGCTGTTTCAGAATTGATCTATCCCCTCACGTAAAGGATGATTTTCTCATTATTAATTCCTCAACCTTTAATTCATGTGATTACTGCCTTGTAAATGGGAGGCTTGATACTCCTTAATGATCGCACAGGATGATCCCCCGATACTTGGATGTCTTACGCAATATGTTGTTTGTTTTTATTGCTTTTGTCTATCTATTATCTGCTTCAAGGAGTCGGCGATTATTAAGCTGCTTCATTCCCAATATCCTTTTTTAAATGCCGACTATGCTATGATGACCGATGACCTGGGTATTTGTTGAGTCAGATATCACCGAGTATATATTATATTCTTTTCGTTTTTGTATCTGCTTCCAATCAATGATATTGGAGTTACCAGTATCACAGATATGAATACATGCTTATTCGATTCCAATCCAACCCCGTCATGTCGTCCTTATTCGCTCATCGTACTGACTGCATTATCTATTCTTTGCTGACTGGACATATAAAATGCTGATTTGGATACCAAGTGACTGTCCTGCGAATTATCCCAATCTCCCTCCCCTCCCTTCCAATTTGTAAACACTTATTATACCCACGCGGGGGAAGGAATAGAGCAACGCGACCTTTCAATGGTTAACTTATTGTTTGATATAATTTATATATTTTCATTGATATATTTTATAATGTGTTTCATCTATATTTTCAGATTATTATGTTGGTATTTAATTATATTAATGTATTCTATAGATATATTATATCTATTATTTATTTAATTATTAAATTATTTATTATAATTTACTAATTCTATTATTTAAATTATTACTATATATATATTTGACTGTTTTTATATTTTAATTATTATTATTTCTTAAATCCTTATTATTAATGATTATTTATTATTATAATAATATTATTATTTATTTATATTATATGATTATTTATTGTTTATTATTATTATATTAATATTATAATATATTATTAAGTATTCATTATAATTCTATTCGATGTGTATTATTTATTAGAATATTATTATTTATACAATAATAGTTGTTTTAATTTGGATTTTTAATCTTATTATTATTATTTATTATGGCTAAGTTCTATTCAGGAGGGGACATGACAGACATTTAGGTCTTTGGATCATGCTCTACATTCCTCCTCATTAGATCCTAACTTGTCTTTTTTAGCAGTTTTGGAAGGTGCAGCCTTCAACATTGACATGAGGACATTTGAGCAGTTTTCAGATACTCCATACTTTTTGCGGTTTCTTCTTGCAGCTATCTATTCAGATTGGGGAGCCATTTACTTGCACTTTTGGATTTGTTTCTTCCTAAGGGGAGAAACATTGTTTGACGATCATGGAGCAGTTACTTCATCTAGCTTCGAGCATTTATCATTGGTGTACATTCTACATTTGGGGGGGGGGGGGGTACTTGGTCTCTCTTCTTCTCCTTTATGGGGGGGACTTTTTCCTCACATGGGGTTTTGTCCTTCTCATTCATCTTTGAGAGTTCTTTTATGTATTTGTCTCTCTTTTGTGGGGGAGTTTTGTTCCACTGGGTTTTCACCCTTTCTCTGTTTATGAGAGATTGCATTCCATATTGTACATGGGTACCTAACATGGCTTAGTAGTCGGGATCCATCTTGCATTGTGAGCTTAAGTTTGCAATCCCCTAAGTTGGACTTAAGGGGAGGTGTTGGTGTAATTAAATAATTAAAAATTACACTTTACTTAAGCTTACTTAGGATAATGCATACATAGTAGTTTGCATTTGAGACACCTAGGAGTTTGCACATTTAGTTGCACATGGTGTAGGAGAAATTGCACTTTAGGTGGTGATAGTAGTTATCACATTTGCACTTTATGTGTTGTCTCCACCTTTAGTGCACTTATCAATTTATCATCCTCCACATGTTGCACATGCTTCATCATATAATCAAGGATGATCCACCTTTGGTGGACATGTGATTTCACCTAGTGTGGGTGATAAGTTATCTCTTGCCTATCATGGTCTCTTATTGCGTTGCCTATATAAGCAGACACTTGTACATTGTATTTTTGATCAACTGAGTTCAGTTAGCTCATCCATTATCTATGTACTGTAGTTCAATTCAGTTATTGCATCATTGATGAGAATATGGTTCATTCTTGTCCATCTTATCTCTCTTGTCTTTGTGCTATTCGTTGGCCTCTATTGGGTTGTTGCTATAAGAAAATTCTTACAATTATGAATCAGTAATTGTTTCTTAACTTAATCTGATTTAAATGCATAATGATGTATGTTAATTAGTAGAAATCGGTAGCCTCCTAGTAGGGATCATTACAAAGACTAAGTAAATTGCCATTTCCAAGTGAAAATAAAACCCTAGTTGGGCATTTTAGGGTAAATCAAGTTAAGTCCTAGTTGGGGACATTACAAAGCTCCTTGTAAATAAAATTGAACCCAATATACACAATAAATACTTGCTATGTAGAATATGTATAGTGGTATTTTGGGTGTATCATGATCAGGATGAATAAAATTAAAAGTGTCATTTTGGATTCACCTTGGGAAAATGGGTGAGACAGTCTTCAACTTAAGGCAAACGAATTTCTTATGCTTTTTTGACAGAAGGAAAACCTGATTGCTACACACTTATATAGAGCTAAAAACAAAGATTAAGCAATGTAAGTACACATAAAGATTGAATGAATTTAAGCATAAATACATGAACACTTTGGTTGATTAATTGAAGGGATTGGTACGAAGCAAAGTAACGAGAATCGGAATTGGCAAGGCCGAATCGAATTGGGAATCGGCGGTGAATCGCCAGTGAATCGGCTACGAATCGGCAAAGTGAAAAAACCCTTGAACTTTAGAGATTTTAATGATTTAAAACTTATTTCATGCATCATTTATTGAATATGACTTAATAAGCACACTATAACATCATCAAATAGAAGCTAAAGCCTAACATACATAAATAAGGTTCATCCATCACATACATAAAATGTAAATTGTAGCTGAAGTAAATAGAAAACATAGGATTTCAATGACATAGCTGATGTAAATGTAACTCTATGATAAAGCATAAATGATATCAGATAAAACCAATGACATCAAATCATATATGTATGTCAAGATGAAGATCCATGAAAGTTATACTTATGAAGTTATGAAACATATGTTTGTAAACAAAATAAAAAAACAAGTCTATCTGCCAAGTGCCTCAATCTGAATCATCATCCTCTAGCTCGGCCGCAGCCTCAGCCTTAGCCTCTGAGTAATCTATATTATAGCTCCTAGTAAGGCGTCTAAGGTAGGTCCTAGAGCTCTCAGTAGCCATGGCCCCCGCAGGTAACACAGACTCCTGAACAACAACAGCAGGGGCTGAAACTGTAGAGTTTCTACGTGCTCGTGTGCGTCTGCCAGTTCTTGAACGTGATCTAAGCTCCTCCTCTGCTATGGCCACTACCTCAGCCTCTCTATCTACCTGGTCAACCTACTCATGGTCTTCCTCCGTGAAGACAGGATCGGTAGCCTCAGTCAGCCACTCTGACTCTGGATCAACCTCGTCTAGAGTGATTGGAGAGCTGTCAGGGTCCAAAATCTGTCTGGTCCTAAGCCGGAGGTTGTAATGAACAAAGACAAGATCATTCAACCTCTACACAGACAACCTATTTCACCTCTTGGAGTGGATATGCTCGAACATGGACCAATTACGCTCACATCCAGAGGCACTACTTGGCTGACTCAAAATCTGAATGGCAATTCTCTGAAGAGTTGGGACAGAGGACCCAAACGTCTCCCACCATCTATCTGAAATAAATGAAAGAAAAAACAATTAGTCTCATAAAGGTTACCGTTAAACCATTAAAAACTTAAAAGATATATAACTTAAGGTTATATTATTTTTATGGTTACCTAGCTATATTGATGACCGACCTTCTATGGCCATTGAACTAGAGAAGACGACTCCTTCCTTATAATTAAATTTGTCTAGCTCTATGGTTCTGGTTGTAGTTGGGACATTGCCACCCATCTTCTGCAACACTGTAAATAGGCCACTGTAAATCTCATCATCTGCCTTGAAGTCAGGATGGAAACGAAATGCAGGATTTAGGTAATAAGCTGCTGCATGAATGGGCCTATAGAGCTGATTCTGCCATCTCCTATCAATAATCTCCCAAATGGGCCCATACTTCTCCTTTACTCCTGCATACTGGCTTCTAATGGCTTCCTTGGACCTATCCATCCCCTCATATATGTAGCCCATAGAGGGCTTCTCGCCATCAGCAATTCGTAGGAGAGATACAAGTGGCTCACAAACTTGCATATAATCATAATGTAAGTTGTAAGTTACATAGTTACATTGTAAAACAAACAATTGAGTCAAGTATTAAATTATAATAATATATTAAACTAAAAATAAAACAAAATTATATAATTGTGAAAATTTTACCTTGCATATTTCAGCCGCAGGTAGCCAAAAACCATTCTCATCAAACATTGTGTTCACGACATCTATCCCTGTAGTGGTGGTGGCAAAGGAAGAGGTTGTCCACTCAGGCCCAACAAACATGGTCCTCAATTCTCCCCTTAATTTTAAGATGGACCGCAATGTGATGAAATTCGAGGCAAACCTCGTGATGCCTGGACGAGCTAACTCCTTTTTCTTTGTGTATTTCCTCATTGTGCTAAGGACAAGTGCATGGTTGTAGATGAATTTGCACACATTTTTGGCCTTATCAACGCATGACTTGACCCACTCAAGCTTACCAATGTCCTCCAACATGAGGTCAAGGCAATGGGCCACACAAGGAGACCAAAATATTGTGGGGTGCCTCTCCATCAAGAGTTTACCTACAAAATTTTTAAATTAATTAGAATTCAGAAATTAAGTTAAATCAGAGAAGTTAAAAAACTTAAAAGTTTAAAACTAAAAGTTTACCTGCAGCAACATAATTTGCTGCATTATTTGTGACCACCTGCACCACATTTTCTTCCCCCACCTTTGCTATAACCTCCTCAATAAGCTCACATAAGTATGTGACATTTTTTACATGATCGGAAGCATCAACAAATTTGATGAACATGGTGGTTCCTACACAGAATAAATAGAACAAAACAATTAATTATCACGAATCATTATTATATTAGCATTCAATTATTCAACAAATCAGAATTTAAATTATTTAATCACCTCCACAAGACACAAGAAAGTTGAGGAGTGTTCTATTCCTCATGTCAGTCCACCCATCAGTCATGATGGTGCATCCCCTTTTGACCCATTCTAGTCGGTGTTCCTCTAGCTCAGCCTTCATGTCCTCAACCATTTCGTCTAAAAGGTATCTACTCAACTCAGCCTCAGTAGGGGCTTTGAACCCCGCACCACAAATAGTTACGGCATCTATCATGCCCTGCTAATAAGGAGACCTGTCACAAATAGATTATGAATAGAATTTAGAATCTTAAAAATCTTAATTAAGGAAAACCAAATAAAGTAAATTAAATTTTAATTACCTGGCTGCAATAAATGGAATATTGCAAAAGTACCAAAATTTGCAAATTTGTTTTCTTGTAGCATCATGAATGTCCTTGTTCCAATTCATGCTCTCAAGCGAGGGTTGTGAGCCAGGAGTAGTGTGCTGTACAAAATAACTGTCCAGTCGCGACTTCCGCACTCTAGGTCCAATGGTAATACTATCAGACTGAGTAGCAGAAGTAGAAGGAATACCAACGGTGGCAGTGGCAGCAGCCCTAGCACTAGCATTAGGATGAAATGGTGGCCTGGAAGAACCCTCTCCAACACAACCTACAGATGCGGATGCGGATGGGGAACCAATAGCTTGCAACTGTTCAAGTTTCTTTTTCTTCTCTATCTTTTCTCTTTCAAAGTTCTCTATTTGCATATATACCTCACGTTGTGCCTCAGGAGTTTCTTTAGTGCAAACTGCGATATCATGTCCAGGTATACTAGCAATATGGAACTTGAATCTATAAATGCCACCGGAATTTATTTCTTTGCAAAAAATACATTTTGTTTGATATTTTGTCCTTCCTGGAAAGTCTTCGGTATACTTCCAAGAAGGTTCTTTTCCCATTGTGGAAATTTGGCAAATGAAAGTTAAAACTTAAGGCTGTTGCAATAAGAAAATTAAATTAAAAATTAAAAACATGTCTTAAATAGCTGTTAAACAGTCTTAAACTAATAAAAAACCCTAAACCCTACATTCTTCTTTGTGAAAATTGTAAAATGTTGTTTGCAAATTGGTTGTTAACACGTTGTAGGGTTTGCAAGATCACACTTTGCAATTTATTCAAAAAAACATTCAAGTTCTAAATTTTAAAGCTAAAACTAAAAAAATTTTGCAAAAAAATGAAGAATACACTAACATGCAAAAATAAAATCAACACTTACCTCTTGCAAATGAGTTGAGGAGTTTTGCTTTTGGCTCCTTGATGCTCCCAATGCAAACTTCAAGCCTCCCCAAATAGATTTATGCTCTCCTTTCTTGCTGGTTGGAAACCTATGTTTTCTCTTTTCTCTTCCTCTCTCTCATTTTCCCTCACTTTAACTCATACAAATGAAATAGAAGCCCTTTTAGGGTTATAACTAAGCAAAACGACCAAACCAATAATAAAAAAGTATTTTGTTTTTTTTTAATTTTTTAACTTAAACTTGTATGCTGCCGTGGCCGATTCACGATGCCAGAAATCGGCGATTTTTGCCTGAATCGCCCATGAATCGCGATTCAGGCGATTTTTGGGGTTTGAATCGGCTGATTTCGATTCAGATTCGGAAAAAATCGGCAGGGGCGAGTCGAATCGCTGGAATCGCCTGAATCGCGGCGATTCTCATTACTCTGGTACGAAGCCACAATCTCCAACTTTGAGTAGACTTGCAATACTGTAATGTCCCTTCTTATTCCCCTTTTATAATTTCCTGTAAAATTGACGTTAGTACAAAATATTACACAATATTTACATGACTTATACTCTACTCTAAGTTAGTAGGGGGGATTTGATTCTTAAGGTTGCCTCTAGGTCGGGCTTCATAGAATTCCTGATTCTCGGCTTGAGGGATATAAGATCCACTCTAAGCAACCGGGCTATCGACACGTCATCCCATAGAGTACTGCCCATAAGAATCTCTTGGAAGTAATAAATGCTATCCAAGCCTACGCATATGCATATGACTGACATCAGTATATATACTACCTATTAGATTATAACAATCTCAACTTTGGCAACGGGACTATACCAATCTCGAATTGCTATCAATTATAGATTGGCAACGAGGTTATATCAACCTCAAATTGCCATCCATCTCAAATGGGCAATGTGGTTATATCAACCTCGAATTGCCATTAACCACAAATGAGCAACGGGGTTATATCAACCTCGAATTCTCATTACTTTGATCTCTATGTAGCTCGGGACGAATATAAGATTCATATGTCCGGCTACTAGAGGGAAAATGAATATAAAATTAATTATCAACAATTGTAAACATAACATCAAATTCATTATCTACATAAGGAATGTCAAAGTAGTATATTCATAAATATGAATCATAAATGTTACCAAACATATATATAATTAAAATTAATTCTTATATATATATATTTTAATTAAAATTAATTCTTTTATATATATATAATTTAATTAAAATTAATTCTTTTATATATATACACATATATTTATTTCTTAATATAAATTATTAATCATCTCAATAATATATTATTTACTAGATACTTATCTCATAATTTACCATGAACATATTTATTATAATATCACACACACACACATATAAATATTTCATAAATTTATTCCATAAACAATACATATATTCAAACTATATAAAGTAGTTTATTTCCTAATAATATTATATCATATATGACAAAGTTTACTTATATAGTGCTGCCCATTTCTTCTTTATCTTAACCTTACAACTAGTGAGAATTAAGAATCATGTCATAAATTTGAAATAATAAATTTGGATACCTTTATATGCCTTGACTTTTCCACGTGGGATATATTTTGTTTTATTCTCCATGTTTTCTATTTGCTCCTTACCTATGGGCTTACTTGCCATCTAAATATATTTACAAAGAGGGGGTTCTACCCTTAATCAAAAGGGATATGTCGATTGGTTGAAATCTTTTGACTTGTTTCATTAATTTTGAATGGTATGTTATTTTTTTTTATTTATATTTATTAATAATATGAGAATAATATATTTATTATCATTGATTAATGATTATTCAATATATATTTATTTTATTCATAATATTAAATATCACTAACATTATTTATATGTTTATCAATATAATGATTTATATACATTATATATTTGTTTGAAATATTATATTATAACAACTGTTAACATTGATTTATTTATAATATGGGTTTATATCATTGTCTAATGTATTTACTTATATACGAAATTAAATAAAGAATTATATATTTAAATTCAAAATAATTTATATATTTTGAACAAATCGTATGTGCATTAATATATTTACATATATCAATTATGGGTTCATGACAGATATACATATTATTGAAGGTTAGTTATTACTATCTATATTATTAATATTAAGAATTTATATTATATCAATATTATATTATTAATATTAACAATTTATATTATATTATTAATATTTAAGAATTGATCAATATTTATCAATATTAATAATTGATCATGGTATATTATATATTATATTCATTTAATATATAATATTATTTATTTATTAATAATAAGTTTTAATTATTATATCCATTTACAACATTATATTATATATATTAATAATATAATTAATTTTAATGATAATTATATTTATTATTTTTGTTTGCCTATTAACTTATTATTAATTTATTATTAATTTCTGGTCAAGGAAGGGGACATTACAAATACCAAGCTTGCAAATTTGGTAGAAACAATTCAATCTAACTTAAGACACATAACACGCGACACAAAACATCCCTATATCAACTTAGAAGAAAGATAAACATTTGATTTGAACGAATAATGAATCGTAGAAAATAGTCATGAATACTCAACAAACAACAATTTCAGCAACAAGTAGGTGCAAAAATTACCATTAAAAATCTAGTGTTCCATCACCCATTGGGGACATGGGGACGGGGGGATAGGGGGATAAAGGGGGCCTAAGTTTGGGGACAGCGGGGGGCGGGGGAGGAGGGGGGGTTGGGGAGGTTCTGTTTATACTATATTCTATACATATTGTACTTGAAATGCTAGTTGTGAAAATATGTATAAGAAGTAAAATAGAAAAATCGCAAATGCTAAATACAAACACTAGAACATTGAACAATGAACATTAAATGTCAATAGACTATTAGAATACAAATAAAATTTCAATTTGACAAATGAAGATGTCAAATTGGCGAATGGAAGATTTCTATTATATCAAAAATATCATAAAGATGATTACAATGTAGCATGACATTAAAAACAAGTACAAAATGTAGTGAAGGAGGCCTCTAATCATCTCTCAAGGAAAACTCCTCATCACTAGAACTCAGTATAGTGGGTATAAAAACATCATTTTGATTCGACGCAATTTCCCCATCAATTTCTTCTTTTGTTTTTAAATTTGAAAGCGGGGGTTTGGGGGCAGCAGCCCCCAATGGGTTCAAGGGGCAACACCCCTTGCAGGATCCCAAGGCAGTGCCTAGGTCACGCTCCCTGCTGCCAAACACATTTTCCTCATGTGCAACCTTTGAAATTCTTCATATTTGAAGCATTTTTCTCCCAAAATTGACGTACTTGAACTCCCTTGGAAATGCAACATTTTTAATGTTTTTGTGTGCAAATCCACTTAAGACGCCATTTGTTGTTGAGGAATGTGTAGATGTCCTTGAAATGGTCGAGGGATTCTTGGGTGCTCCCATGTTTTTGGGGACGCTGTGTCATCCCCATGTTCCGACAGCGGTTGGGTGGTGCTTGGGCAGCGGTGGGGGGACGCCCCGTTTCGTCTCCCTTCCCTGGGGACACAGGGGATTAGGGGCAAGGACGGGTGCCTTTGTTTCACTATAAAAATCTGAATGCAAAATATCACTTCTTTATAAGGTTTACAAGACATTGCACAAAAATAGATGAGGGAAACTAATTGCACTTCAACTCGAGCTATTGATTGCTTGGATGACAAAATTCTATGCAAACTAAAAGTGAACTCTGACAATCTCTAGTTAAACTTTTGGTTGGAAGTATTACAAATTCCACTGAAAAATCACATATCTTGCATGACGAGATCTATAGATAAATCATTTGACAATAGTTGACTTTGGACTAAATATAGAGAACACTAAAATTAGAGGTAGCTAAAAATTGCACAGGCTATAAATGGTTCCATGTCATCTATTCTATTGTGAATCTTGACCAAGAAGTTTGCAAACTTGTGAAGCCTTGTCTTCTCAAAGAGCTAATTAAGGCTTTCCAACTTCAAAGTATCTTCAAACTGCTTATGGATGTACTCATATGCTGCACACTCTATGATGAAGTGCCACTTAGTTTCAACGTCTTTGCTAAAAAAGACACAATTTTTGTCCTCCCACTTTCCTTTGGGGGTAGTCCATCTACCCATTTCACAATGAGGTGAAACTAGTTTGTTTTAGTCTTTAAAATGCTTTACAAGTCACTTTTAGGGTTAGGAATTTTGTTTTGGCATATCCTAGTCAAAGTCTGCCTAACAGAAAAATTAAGCATAAAATATTGTGGGTTTCATTTAGTTTGGATGGATTCTTATGAATTTGCTATGAATTCACCCAAGTTTGTTTGAGACAAACCCACAATCCCTAGTGTGACTCCCAAATGCACTCCTTGCAGAATTGCACCCACTCCTAAACCCATACAAATTGGAATCGGATCCGGCAGCCAGGTAGGGTGAACTAGTGACATTGCTTTTCAATGCTACATAGGTTTATGGACATACGAAGCCATATCAAGGTCTACAAATTTATGAATATAATTATCTTTTTGGGTTTGGGGTCCCATTTTTATTTTGAGAATCTTTACCAGTTAGGAATCTTTTGTATTCTCAGTGAAATGTAAGCATTTTAAATTTTTAAGATATCAACGAATGCGTTTGTTTTTACGAATTCCATGTTAATTGACCATGTTCTATTTTTGGATGATTTGGCATATTCTTACTATAAATCTCTAGGCAAGACTGATTGGTCTCCTATGATTTATTCATGTCATTGATCCAATTCAAGAAATATTGCGCAGAACTGCTACATGCATTCTTTGATCTATATTTCAATTGCAGCTACATGTACTTTTATGAGGGCTTTGATTATATGAATTGTAGGATATTTTGATCTCCTTTTTATTCTACTAACAAATTTATAGGCTTCAAATTTTAGTGCTGCCTCTATGTAACAGTATTTGCTAGTTTTGTACATTTCTAGAAAAGTAGGTAATTTCCAGTGGAAACAGCCTAACAATCCTTGGTCATGTGTGTTAAGATGGCCAATGGCTCAGAATATGTCAATGCTAATCATAATTTCACTTGGGCGTATAACACCAATGGCATTTCTCATTATGCTTTTTGAGCATTTTACCTAAATGTATTTTCTTGGGTTGGAAATTTAGCGTAGTTTGATGATGGTCTCGAGTTTTTCATTTGGTTTTAAGATTGCTATTTTGTAAGTCACATGCATATATTTGCAAATTGTTGTTTTGTTATCATTGAGATTATTCTGCATGCTATTTTTTTGGTATTTCAATACTTTTAATATGAAAGTGTGGTTACTCTGGAGATCAGTTTATGACATTATGTATAAATGCTCAGACTGCTGACATCAAATTTGTTGTGTTTTGGCAGATAGTTTTTAATTACCAGGGATATAATGAGTCAGGTCGTCGAATAGATAGCAGCTATCAACAAGGTGGGCCAGCTAAGACACGTGTTGGTATCAATGGATTGGTTCCAGGCAAGCATCTATACATTGATGGATATTATTACTTATCAAAAGTTCATGCATAAGATACTTGAGATCTTATTTATTGGTGATCAGTATTGTTGATGCATTTCAGAAATTTGTGTTACTAATCTTGAATAACATTGATTGACAACTGTGTAAATGTTTCTCGCCGACATTAAGGTTTTGAAGAAGGTATTCAAACAATGAGGCCAGGTGGGAAGCGAAGAATAGTTGTTCCACCAGAACTTGGTCCGCCAGTGAGTCAACATTTTTATTTGTTCACTTTTGTACTCTTCTAGTTTATAGCCAACTTGACTAATTATTTATATTTCAGGGTATTAACCAAAAGGTTCAAATTGCATGATTATATGTTAGAAGTATCCAGTTTAATTAATGTCCGTCTCTAAACATCTGACATCTTTTTACTTTTTCCTAAAAATATAGATCATCACCTCTGTTATCCCTTAATCAGACAATTCCAACAATTAGTCATTCTGTTTTGTCTTATCAACTTCAGTAGCTAAATAATCATGCAGAATGCATTCATGTTTTAACTTTTATTTGAAGTAACTACTACCAAGTATTCTTCTTCAAAGAAACATATAAACATATATAATTAGGTAAACTCTGGAAATGACATAGCAAATGTGACATGTTATGATTACTTATGAGTTTTTTGAGTGTAACACTACTATGATATATACATACGTATGTATATGTGTGTGTGTATACATACATAGATACATATGTATGTTTATACGTATAGTAGCACCTCCAACTTTGATCATATTTCATTCATGTGGTTTAGTTTCCCATCAGCATTCCTTTGTTGCTACTGGTTCCTACTCTCAAGTTTCAACTACCTCCCTCAAAGTCACTCTCATGATGACCACTTTGCTCTTTCATTTTTGATCCAAAATTTGATTAGCTAAGTTAGTCAAGTGGGCTAAGTAATTCAGTTATGTTTTCATTAACCCTTAAATCAACTTGGACTCTCATTCTTGAGAAAAATGATATATGAGTCAAGTTGGAGACGTTGATTTTAAGAAAAGCTAGAGGAAGAAGTACTAGAGGTCTGCATGGACAGGAGAATCAGACCTGACAGAAGTAAAAGAAAAATTGATAGGTTTGACTGTAGTCAAACATGATCTAGTTGTTTGACACTAGCTGAAATTGTCCCTCTTAGAAACTAGATGGGCACAGCATGCTTGATTGTAGGTTGACCATTTGCGGAAATGATAGAGATAGGGCCTCTGTATAGTCTGAGAGCTTCAAAATGTGTCTGAAAGGTTCCTTTCAGTTTCTTTGCCATTTGAATTATTTCTTCAACTGATTTGTAACTTTTCTTATAAAAATCCCAAGATAAGTCCTTAAAAGGGATTCCTTAGTGTTGTTTTAGAAAATTGCTTGTAAAGACTTGCCTCTGGCACTCTGAGTCTTTGGGAGTGTCACATGGGCTTACGGAGTTTGTGAAAGCATTGAAATGAAATGAGTTTTACAAACGTCCATGAGACCAACAGTCTATGGGACCAAAAGGCAATCCACTAACTATTCTGTTGGGATTTCTCTAGGCTGTCCCTCCTTTTGTGGAGCTGCATCAGCAAGGTGGCACCTTGTGAAGTCTTGTCCCCTCAAACAGTTCTTTTATATTGTTCACTTGTATCATGTCCGTGAATTGAGGCCGGATGTCTTCGTATGCTGTACACTCCATGAATTGGAAAGTTATATGGCATAATACATTGCTTTTTAAGGGAAGAAGCCTTTGCAAGACTTGTTTAAAGCAAGAAGGTCATTATAACAACTCAAGGGAGATAGTGACTTTTGGGGAATCAACTCCTCATTCTTCTAGAGCAATCTCCAAATTGTTGCTGGTACATTCTTATATTACTGTTGTGGATGCTCATTTCTTATATTTACATACTTTAATAGCTTGTTCTATGCTCTAAGATTGTTATCATTTTAAGTTGTTTTTTCAGGACAACTCACAATAAAATAGTGTGCTAGGTAAAATCTCTCTTCAAATTATGAGGGGAAGCTTTGTGGAAACTAAACTAAACCTATACACTAAGTAATAAGAAAATATATGATTACTTACTCTATGCATAGTATTCTTCTAGGGTTTGCACTAGTGAACAGACTAAAGTAAGTTCTTGCCCTATCTTTTTCGCCTTGGAGATAAGCACACGACTCTAGTAAATGAGATTTTATGACTCAATTAAATTTAACACAACGTACCAGCTAAAAGAAAAAAAAACCAATAAGTGGATGCCACAAGGTTTCAAAAGGAATAATAACTTCAAAAACAACACACAACCTCAAGGATAAAAATTCTAAGTCACATACAAAGCTACAACTTGGATAGATATATAATATCACTACAAAGCTTGCTATTAACTATTTACTATAAATCTAATCCATTAAACACACTAGGATTGAGGGGGCATATTTTTATGTACAATCCACCTGGTGTCCCGCATGTAAATAGAGAAATAACAGAGTGCAGTCTACAACTGCAAGGTGAGTATCGCCCAGTGATTGGATGGTGGAATATGGAAAGTGGGAATGGCATACTGTTGATATAACCCCAATCACTCACTTAAACAATAATTTCAGCAGAATAAGTGTAGCATCAACTACCATTAAAAAATCATTTACTTTAAACATGTATTTATAAGGTTACAAAAACTTGTTTATTTGGTAGGATAATAATTAATTCATCTTAAAAATCAGTCTTCAAAGTAATACACTTAAAGCTTCTGAAAAGTAGGAAAGAAAGAACTTTAAAGTATAAAACAATTCTAAATAAAGCTTAAATAAAGCTAACTAAAACTAACCTAAAAATAGGCTTGTATCATCTTGTCCAAAAATATGACCAATCTAAATATAGATTTAGCCAAAGATAACTAATCTGGAAACTTCTTGAAATCTGAAGTACTTGGAGAAGTTGGAGCAAGCATACTATCTTTCTCAAGCACCGATCAAACTTATTCTATGAACACCTTTGGATTATCTGCTTGTTAGGCTGGTGATCTACAAAACTTTTGCCCTTTTCAAACATACTATGAGAAATCAATATTTTTCTCACCAAAAAGGTTAAGAAAGGAGGGATCTATGGATAGAAAAGGGTTACCATTTGCTTTGTGTGGGACTTGAGTTTCTCTAATTTCTTGAGGATGAAACCCCTCTAGAAATTTCAGTTTTGAGGATGAAAACCCTCCTAGCTAGTTATAGTGATTTTATCCTGAAATTGCTGTTGTGTTGAAAGTGAGGTTATTCTAGTTTGGAGTTGAAGATGACGATTTTTTTTGTCTTTTGATTTGTTTAACTTTGTAAAGATTTCAATGTATTTGTTTGAGCATTCTCAGAGGTTGCTTGCTTCAGATTGAAGGAGTTTGAAGCTGACTATACATTTCAGGATGATGCAGGGCCATACCTCTTGCAAGAAGAACCTCTTATTTGATGTTTTCCAATGAATCTTTGTGATAAAATTCTGGATTGTGATGAGTCTTTGCGGAATTTGCACTGAGCAAGGAAAGGGGTGTGGGAATAGAGGAGCTGGAGCGCCCCATTTGGGTTCTCAAAGATACTTCCTTGATTGTACCTTGACCATAGAATGCTAGATTTACCTTTTTGAGGTGATCTTTGAAGGATTTTTAGTGATATTTCAAGTTTTTGCTGTACCATCTGTACCAGCATCAATAAGTTC
Source organism: Chamaecyparis obtusa (assembly GCA_027943335.1). Lineage (NCBI taxonomy): Eukaryota > Viridiplantae > Streptophyta > Pinopsida > Cupressales > Cupressaceae > Chamaecyparis > Chamaecyparis obtusa. The sequence goes on from BSBK01005114.1 coordinate 955,151, forward strand.
AGTTTCCAACTTACAAAGTGATTGGTTTTTCATTCTGGTAGATGTCCATTGAAATATCCCAAAGCATACAAAAGAAAAATATAGACAATGATAGACAATAATAGACTGGCAAGTGCATTCTCAAATGATGCACAAACAAACCAGATTGCTATTTCAACCTGGAATTGCGTACAATGGCGAAAATTCAAGAAGTTTGCACCTTAACCTTCTTACAATGAGTCCGTGCTGTGAGTTACGGAATGGATTGCACCATGAATATCGCTGTTACCTATCATAACCAATGCAACTACGAATATATGCAAATGTAGATGCCTGATTGCTGCCAATCCACAAGATTATCACCGAGTACAAGCTGCTGCAAAATGCAGATCGCTGATGGTCTCAAAGTATATGCTGTCCGCGGTGAGTATGCTGATTGCAGTATCAAGGGACTGCGGGCGCAAGGATAAAAAAGCCAAGGCAAGTCCAGATTGCCAAAGAATAAAGGCTTTGCAGCCCAAGTGCAGGTCTGAACAATAATTGGAATATATCACGGGAGTATAGCTTGTCCGCCACACACAAGAAATATGTTGATTGCTGGTAATGCAGATCGCAGCCTCCAGATGCAATGATATACTGAGGAATGATGTAAAGAATGAGTAAGTCCACTAGTCCAATTCGGTCTCTCACAAGATAAGATAAGATAAATTTATTAATGTCAAACAAATGACCAGGAAAGGGGTCAAAGGGACTGCCAAACAAACACAAGGGCCCAGCCCGCAGCAAGGGCACCAAATGGTACCCGAAAAAGACAAAGCCAAAGCAACAAGAAAAAGAAAAGAACTACAAAGCCAGAACTGAGGAGGAAGAAGAGGGCTGTGGGTGGTCCAAGAGGGAAAACCCCTAACCCCCTAAGAAACCTAAGACATTGAGAAGAACCTCTGAATGGAGGGGTAACCCATGGAACCAGAAGAGACACTTGACTGCCTCCGAGGGATCCTGGAAGAAGAAGGCTGCAACTGAGAAGAGTCCCTCCGAGGCCTCACAGATCTAGAGTGACTGGAGGGGGGGATTGCTTCTTGGTACCACATGCCGAAGAAAGCCCAGTGAAGAAGGAGGTGATAAGCTGAGATGTGTGGAGGTGTGCACGACGTTGATGTTGGCAAGAGCTGTCACGAAGCTTGGTGGCCTCCTGAAGTTGCACTTTTGATCCATGTATCTAAAGAAGGTGGAAAGGTCCTGAGTGTCCCTGAAACTACAATAAAATCTCCCACGGATCTCATAATAAACAAGGCAACGGAAAATGAAGTGCTCCTTCAACTCGGTCTCCCCAAATACTGCATAACTGGAAGATCCTGTCCTTCCTGTCAAGTTGGTGATCAGTTTTAGAGTGAAGCCTGTGAGATCTCACTCTAAAGGAACCAAGGGGGATCCTCAGAGAATGGGACCAATGGTGTCATAAGTAGGAGGGGCGAACAATGAGCCCGTCCCTCATTTGTAGGAAGTGGTCTGCATAAAATGCCATCTTGGGGTGAAGGGCCTCGTGGGGGTTGACCCAAGTAGTGTGGATGTATTGCCTGTAGACGACTTGATGCACCTGTTCAACTTCTGTCTGGGGGGAAGGAGATGGGGAGGGGCATCAAGAGAGTACTGGAAATGAGGGAGACAATCAATCAATATCCCAGTAGATCCAAGGAGGATCGAGGCCTCGACAAACCACCCGCGAGCATGACCTGAGGAGGTAGAAGCAATCAACTCCGAAGAGCAGTAGGCAAGGTAAGAGACTTCACCAAATTGGGATTGATAGCAACGAGGGAGGATATTTCACCCCCAAAACTGCATTCTACCAAATGAATACCAAACTTGGAAATACCAAAACAAACAAGATACAATGCTGATCAATGATATTCAATTGCTCCATGAAGGCTGATATATGTATGAGCCCGATTAACTTTTATTAATAAGCAATTCGGCCAAGTATAACATTGGCGCCATGATTTGAATTTGATTATAGGTTTGTGCTAGGAGTGTTTTGCGACTATTTATTTATAATTTCAATTGCAAGAGACTTCTTTCTATTAAAACCCTTCCAAGTGCAAAGTTAATTACCTCAATATTATGCAAAAATTAGATTGTCAACAAAAACTTGTACAATGATGATGATTTTCTATGCTCAATCAATTGTATAAATCTTAACTTGTGGAACTGATAAGCATTGCAATGAATTACTGAATATGCTGTAATATAATCTGATGTACAAGATGGATCTGATTATTACTAATCCTTTCTATATGAATCTTGTATTATGCAAGATTAAAGGATTATGTTGATGTCAATATATCGATTAAATATATACTCAATGTATATGCAAACAATATCTTTTGATGTGAGTGCGATGTTCTGATCTCCTTATCTGATTTATGAAGTTTGTCTTGCAACTCTTGAACAATATAAGGATATTGCTGTTTCTGATATTACTGTATAATTATGCGAATGATCTCCTTTGATCAGCCTGATTACTTATCAGATATAATTCTTCTGAAATGGTGATATGCTAATAATGGTTGATCTTTAATGATTGTGGTGTCTGATATTACTTTTTAAATATGCAAGTTATTTTGCTGTTTGGTCTGATAAGACCTGATTGTGTGTCTGATGTAGATGTTGAAGTAGCGATTTCCTTGGCACTGTTTCTGATCTCAATTGCTGAATTTATGTGTCCTATCCTTGTATGGCTGCTGCTCAAACTTGAGCGATCCAATGATTGATATGAACTAAAATAAGAAATGTTCGATATCCCTTTGAAATGATTATCAATGCCACTTTAATATCATATGGTAAGAATGCAATAATGGCGTCTCTTCATCACAACTCTAATATAGAACTCTTCATCACACCCTCCTGGATAACTAATCAATGATTAGTTAGGAGCTGGTTATAGTCCTCCTTTTGGTGGCGATAATGATATTTGCTTGGTTGGTGTGATACAATGATTGATTGTTTGCTAAGTCTTCCTCTTGCTCAACGTAAACAGGAATACTATATATCGTTTTATAGATGCTTGTTACTTCTGCATCTTTGGAGATGATATCAATATTATGTTTGCTGATTGCTAGGTATATCATTGCTTGATCAATGTAATATTTCAAATCTGCATCATAATTTCTTGGAGGCTATATTGTTGATAACTTGATACCATGTTTGTCTTGCCAAGATGGAAATATCAGTTAAATGAACTTCACGATTGATATGTGGAATGAAGTTTCTGTTTATTAAGTTGACCATACTGGTTGGATGTAATTGTTGGTTCTTATGGTAACATCAATATATGGAATTGCTTAGCATGATCTTAATATTGATCTGGTTGGCGACCAACATATTGTTGTTTATCAAGATCATCTTTCTTGATATCTTTTTATCTCAAGACCTGGATCATACTTTGGATATGCTTGAGTGTTTGGTTTGAGTATAGATTGGCCAATGGTGCCTTGCTTGATCAATAAACAATCCATCTTATTATCCTTCACTTGACGCTTTGCTAGAGGCAAAATCGTGAAGTCTTATAAATAAGACTATTTTCCTTGATAGGATTTGCCCTTCATAATATTACTGGTTTTAACAACATGAATATACACATTTAACAGCCTAAAGTACTAACTGCTATTTACAATTCTACTTGCTAACTACTTGGAAATGTTCAAGGTCTGCCACACCTTGATTACACATGTGCTTAATGCTAGATTGATGTTATATAAAGGATGGGAACATCATAGTCTCATCTCCTTGAAATTTCTTGCCCACAAGCAACCTTCATGTTGATACCTCTAGTGAAAGTGATTTCTTGAAAATCACTAAAAGTAAGATCACTCCAATATTTTATAAATTTTTCTGTAACATATTCTTGGACAGACTTGATCAGCACAAACTTATGAAAATAACCGTTGAAATCCAAATGATTCTAGGGTTCCAAGTTGACCTAAGAAATGAATCGTCATGATGATGCTGCGCTACTCTGATTTCATCAATCGTCTTTTCATACTTACATCGTGTTTGCCTCCTTTGGAATCCTAAGGAGTATTTGTTGTTCCCATCCATACAAAAATATCACTGCCAAATTCAGTCCTGTTTTGCAAAAGAGATTTGTTCAACCATAGGACCACAAACTTAGCATTTTTGGCAAGAATTCAAGAGGATAATCCCAATTATTCCATCTTATTTTAGTCATCATAGTGTTATAGGAATGAAGGTATAGCAATGGTGCAACAACCACTTGGTCGTTAATTGTTGTCATCACTATAGGAAAGCCATAACCATTTAGTTCAGGATATATGTTGGAAGGGTCTCTTCTCCTTTCTACCCAGCTCAAATATTCAACATTCGATCTTTAATAAAAGGAATGAATCTTCTTTATTAACCTGATCTGAACTGAAATCTCTCGTAATTTGAGTGGAAAGTGTTTGGTGATAATATTACTATAGTTTGCCTCACTACTCCAAGCTTATTTTCACACCTCACTCATAGGAAATGCATCGGGGTCCCAAGTTGTATGTTCATCCTCAATCTTGTCATATGAATTTAGAGTAGCTTCTTCATCTAATTCAAAATGTGGATATTGTAGGACACATAAGCTTCAACCTCAACCAAAGGGTTATTTATAAGCTGAAAGTTATCCTTATTTCCAAAACCAAAACTCTCTTTTTCCCAATTTTTATTTTCTGATTTCTCAAGACAATGGTTGGAGTTGTAGGGCTCATCTGTGTTGTTTGATTCCTTAATTTCATCATTTCCTCCTTTGTCCTGTTCTTTGAAGTGTCTCATTACTACACTTGATTTTCTACTCGTCGGGTCTTATGTACATCTGCCAACTTATCCTCTTCTTGCTTAAATAAGTCTAGGGCCTCATGACATCTTGTTACCAATCTCCTCAAACTTAATTCCTTTGGCGAATCGCCCTCTAATGCCTTTAATGCTAGTGTTTGACTAGGTGAGTATATATGCGGAGTTTCTAGTGTAGTTTTTGAACCACAATTTTTAGTTTGGAAACTCATCTCTTGATTGTTTAAGTGTCCATGCCTTTGCTTGATTTTCTGCAAGTTTTCTCTTGCTTGTGAAGATATCATCATGGTATGTTTAGCTTTCTCATTCCACTATTCACATAATCGTATAGTTCTTTCCGTGTCTTTAGCACTATCCATTAGTTTCCTTGGTTCTTTACTTGCCTTAGCTTCATAAAAGAGTTTCCTCATCTGCTGGTCCCTATCCTTCAATTTCATATTCCTTTGTTCATCTTTGTCAAGGTGATTAGATTTGGCACACGATGTATCTTCTGATTCACTTTCTTTAGAAATGTTACTCTTCTCATCCACACTCACTGACTTGTTAGTAGATGCCATGTATACATTGGGAGAATCATCAACGCCATTCTGTCTTCAAGAGTCACTGGATAAGTTATCCTCAATACATGATCCTTGAGATGGAGGAAGGGCAATCTCAGGATCCTCATGAATCTTTGTACTTCATTTATTTGTGATAGCAGAAACACATGAACAATCAACTGCTTCTATCCCTTTAGAGTTGACAAAAACTATTTCCTCGCCTTGTATCTTTAGCTCCTTGAAATGCTTAGTGACTATATTTTGATCTTTTGCTTCTCGTAATGCTTGATGATTATTTATCGGTTTATCCTTTTCTAAGGTTTCATGACTTGCAACTATCAACCTCTCTACACTTTCTCCCTTTGGTGTAACAACCTTTAAGGCCTCTAATGGCATTTGTGATTTTTGGATTAATGAGTGGGCGTGTGAAATGCTTGACACAACATTTGAATCGCAATCACTCGTCTCTTGTTCATTTAAATGTTTTTTCTTTCCAATATTTCTCCTTTGGTCAAAATGATGATTTGTACATCCTTTAGGCAAGTACTTCATCCTTAGATCTATTTAGTTGCTTAGAGGCATATCATGTTGTAATCCTCCATTTATCCAATCTTGTTGAAATCAATCTTGTAGATCAACCAACATGCGCTCATTTTCTTGTTGATGTTTTATTCTAGGTGAGAATGTTGATATCATTGGCCACGAACTTGTTATAGGCATACGCCTAGTTGGAGTTTGGTTGTTGATGGATTGATCTCCATTGCCTCCGTGGTTGCCATTACAGTTATTATTATTGTTGTTTATGATGGTTTGCGTTAGCATTCACAACAATTGAGCCAATCTCTCGAGTGTTTCATTGTTCTACGATGAAGTGATTCATGCGTTTGTTGAAGTACCCCTCCTCCCCCATACACGTGTCTTCTTGTGTACTTTTATTCAATGAAGCTTTTGCTGTCACCTTATCTCCTTTTCACTCCTTTGGATAGTTTGTTTTAATTCCAACACTAGTTCCCCCAATTGTTTTCATCTTCTACTCATTTGAAAGGTTTCTCCACAAGCTAGCAGGTTCATTGGCTCTTACCACTTGTAATGCTCCCTTATTTAATTTCTTAGGGTTTTGGGACTTTTTACTTATAACTTCAACAATTGCAAGAGATTTCTTTCTATTAAAATCCTTGCAAGTGCAAAGTTAATTACCTTCATATTGTGCAAGAATTAGATTGTCGACAAAAACTTCTATAATGATGATGATTTTCTATGCTCAATCAATTGTATAAATCTTAACTTGTGGAACTGATATGTATTGCAATGAATTACTGAATATGCTGTAATATAATCTGATTTACAAGATGGATCTGATTATGACTTATCCTATCTATATGAATCTTGAATTATGCAAGATTATAGAATTATGTCGATATCAATATATCAATCAAATATACACTCAATGTATATGCAAATAATATCATTTGATGTGAGTGTGATATTCTGATCTGCTTATCCGATTTATGAAGTTTGTGTTGCAACTCTTGAACAATATAAGGATATTGCTGTTCCTGATATTACTGTATAATTTTGCAAATGATCTCCTTCAATTGGCCTGATTGCTTATCGGATAAAATTCTTATGAAATGGCCATATGCTAATAATGGTCTATCTTTAATGAGTGTGGTGTCTGATATTGCTATATAAATATGCAAGTTATTTTTGCTGTTTGGTCTGATAAGACCTGATCGCGTGTTTGGTGTAGATGTTGAAGTAGTGATTCCCTTGGCGCTGTTTCTGATCTCAATTGCTGAATTTATGTGTCCTAGCCTTGTATGGCTGCTACTCAAACTTGAGCGATCCAATAATGGATATGAAATAAAATAAGAAATGTGCAATATCCTTTTGAAATGATTATCAATGCCACTTTAATATCATATGGTAAGAATGGAAGAATGGCAACTCTTCATCACAGCGCTAATATAAAACTCTTCATCGCATCCTTTTGGATAACTAATCAGTGATTAGTTAGTAGCTGATTATAATCCTCCTTTTGGTGGCAATAATGGTATTCGCTTGGTTGGTTTGATACAATGATTGATTGTTTGCTAATTCTTCCTCTTGCTCAATGTAAACATGAATACTCTATATTGTTTTATGGAGACTTGTTACTTCTGCATCTTTGGGTGTGACATTGATATTATGTTTGCTGATTGCTAGGTATATCATTGCTTGATCAATGTAATATTTCAAATCTGCATCATACTTTCTTGGAGGCTATATTGTTGATATCATGTTTATCTTGCCAAGATGGAAATATCAATGAAATGAACTTCATGATAGATATGTGGAATGAAGTTTCTGTTTATTAAGTTGACCATATTGGTTTGATGTAATCGAGGGTTCTTATGGTGACATCCATAGATGGAAAACTCAGACTCAGCAAAAACTCACCAAGCCCTGAAAAAAACTCTGGAAAAATTGGCCAGTTTTTGGAAAAACTCGAGAACTTAAAAATAGCATAAAAATTAATTAAAAATGCATTTTTTTTGCAAAATTATATGAGAAGATGCATCCAATGTGTTAATTAATGTGAAAACAAAAGAAACAAGCTAAGTTTAGATACATATAAATTCAAAGTGGGTACAAAATCACATTCTCATGTGGAATGCTGATGGCTGGAAGCAAAATAGTAAACATTTTCTACAAAACTAGAAGGAAATACATCATTACAAATTACAATTACATCTTCCTCTTCCCAACTCTATGAGCAAATAAGGGAGAGGAACTAGAAGTAGAGGGCCTAGTCCTAGAAGTAGAACACTGCACTGAGTGTGACTGTGCCTCCTCACTTAGTATCCCTGTTGATGTGTGTGGCTCGCTCTCCATCCTGGTATCTTCTGGCACTGGCACTGCTAATGACTCCTCGTTTGACTCCTCATCATCCTCCTCAATGTCATCCAATGTGAAACCAAATCCACCCCTCCTCCTCCATAGCCTGCCTCTCCAAATCAGCGATGTCATCCTCTGTAAACAATGGAGGCTGCTCCTATGCCATCCAATCAGAGTATGAATCTATGATGCTTGATCATTGATCAATGCCAAATGTCAAAGTCTTCATAACTAGGTCTTAGGTAGTCTTTGTTGGTGGCCGTTTTCAAGTCCCTAGGTCCGACAAATGAAGTTTGAGTGATTTTGGCCTATTGGGAAGTCATGTCTGTCTGGGATTTGGGCGAGAGCTAAGCTAAGTCTGTCATAGAGATGGGGTCGAAACCAAGTGATTTGTGATAAAACAAGTTAAAACCCTTTGGGAATCCTTTTGCCAGCTTCAGTTTGACCTTAGAAAGCCATGATGGATTGTGGGAGGTAACCTTGTTGAAGGCTTGCTGAATCCTAAAATTTGGCTAAGTCTAGAATTTTTCAAAAACCCCAAAAATCTAGAATCTGCATCTTAACTCCTATGAAGCTGGAACCTATCTCAAACATCCTGAAAGTATTTATACAAATATAACTTAAAGCATAAGAATTATATTTGTATAAATCCTCCCGCCCCTGAAATGGAAAATTGGAAACTTTCCTCCTCTACTCAAAAACCAAAACGCTGCAAATGAAATACCGTGCCCAAAAATGCCGTTTTGGCATTCAAACCCTGGCATTGCCAATTCTCCCGCCCCTGAATTGGAAAATTGGAAACTTTCCTCCTCTACTCAAAGACCAAAACGTTGCAAATGAAATACTGTGCCCACAAATGTCATTTTTGGCGTTCAAACCCTGGCATTGCCACTCAGGAGAGTGTTTTTTAAAAACTCGCAGATTACTATGCTAGTTTTTCCAAAAAACTCAGTGAGTTTTTCGTGCGAGTTTTTGGCTGAAAAACTCGGCAAGTATTCGACACTTGGCGAGTACTCGGTGAGTATGCCAACTATGGTGGCATCAATATATGGACTTGCTTATCAGGATCTTGCTTGATATCATTTTAACTCAAGATCCATATCATAATTTGGATATGCTTGAGTGTTTGGTTCGAGTATTTGGCCAATGGTGCCTTGCTTGATCAATAAAAATCCATCTTATTATCCTTCACTTGATGCTTTGGTAGAGGGAAAATCGTGAGGTCTTATAAATAAGATGATTTCCTTGATAAAATCATTGTTTCAGTTTTGCCCTTCATATTGCCACTGGTTTTAACAACATGAATATACACATCCAATTGCTTAAACTACTAACTGCTATGTACAATTCTACTTGCTAACTACTTGGAAATGTTCAATGTCCGCCACACCTTGATTGCACATGTGCTTAATGCTAGATTGATGTTATGTAAAGGATGGGGGCATCACAAGGAGTGACGCCAATAACACTCCACACAAAAGGTCCCCTAGCATCGATCCTTTATAGTGGACAGGGACAAGGATGAGTTATAAGGCAATAATAGAATTAGGTCTTAATTATGTGGGGACATGACAAGCTCCCCTTCTCAGAAACACTTGCCCACAAGTAATTTTAGATTAGGATGCTCCAAAATCTACTCTCTCCTGTGTAGCATTGTCACCTGGTAAGTCCTTCCATTTGACCAGATAGTCCTTTATTGTATGGAACTTTAGCCTTATCTCCTTGAAATTTATTATCTCATTTGGCTCCAATGCAAGCTTGTATCCTACTGTTCTCTGGAAGCTCCAACTCATATGCCACCTCACCAATTTGCCTAATCACCTTGTAAGGACCATAGAAGCAAAGCTTTAGCTTCTCTGAGCCGCTTCTCTTCAAAGAAGATTGCTTGTAGGGCTCTAAGTGAAGATAGGCCAAATCTCTTGGCTTGCAAGTACGCTCAATCTGGTGTTGATCTGCAAACCTCTTCTACTAATTTTGGGCCTGTTGTAAATTTTCCTTGAGGGATCTAAGGCTGTCTTGACTATCCTAAAGCAAATTCTTCACCTTGGGTGCTCTACTATCTCCCAATGCCAAATCCACAAATGAAGTAGCTTCATAGCTATAAAGTGCCTTGTAGGACGACATCCCAATCCACATGTGATAGGTGGTGTTGTAACAATATTCCTCTAGATGTAGCCAATGGATTCATGCATTTTGTTGCATTGCCACGTAGTTCCGCAAGTAGGCCTCTACCCACTTATTCACGATCTCGGTCTATCCATTTGTTTGAGTGTGATAATTGGTGCTCAGAGTTAGCTTGGTGCTTGCCAACCTAAAAAGCTCCATCCAAAAAGTGTTGAGGAATCTACTATCTCTATCACTGACAATATTCTTTAGAAGCCCATGTAACCTTAAAATTTCTCGAAAGAACAACTTCACAACTTGCACTGCTCTAATGTAAGAAGCCACCCTAAATCTGACTTTAATTTTTTGCTTTTTTGTACCGATTTGACAATTTGACTATATATTGAGATAAGGTTAAACAAGGCTGAATGTTTGTTTGACAATTATAGCGAGTTCTTTCAAGCAGTTACATGCACAATTGACAAACAAATAAATGATATGCCTGAGTAACATTAACCTCTTCTTCAATTTAAACCTCTGTTACAGTTTTGATATAATTCATAACTCTCATATTTGAGAGAGGCATTCGTACATATTACTGACCTAACTTAGTATTGAAGCTGCCATTGCAAAGAGATGTTTTTGGTCTCATTACCAACCTAGACTAGTTGAACACAGTGATATTTGTACCAAGATTGTATTCTTCTACCCAATGGCAGAGCAGGAGAGGCCGAGTAGGGTAGGGTTTCACATGCACCCTAGGTTGTGTTACAATGGAGGAGCACAATGCATCTGGCCTTTCAATAGGCTTTAAAAGCAAAGTATAATTTCATAACAATGCTTGGCAATCATCGAAGCAAGAATGGAAGGTTCCGGGAAATAATGGGTGGGATTCTTAGCCACATGAAAGTGAGAACGACCATCATCGGAGGTTGGAGATCAGGAACAAGCGGGGTTTTGTGAGCATGAGGATAAATGGACTAGTTGATTTCAAAAAACTTGAGAAGTGCTGGAGACCGAAAGAGCAGAGCATGGAGGTGCAACTAGACAAGGTAAGTCCTAAAACTGAACACACTACAGTGGTTTCTCTTATGGTTGAAAATAAGGAATAGAATGACTCTGTCTCTGTTTTGAAAGAAAGGGGTTTGTTTGTTAAATGGAGTGGACCCTGGCCGACTTTCAAAAGAATTTGAAATTGGTGCAATGAGCACTGGGGGGAAGCATGCATTCTCAAAACTCTTCCCAATGGTTTCTATGTGGTAATTTGTCCTAGTGCCAAAGATAAGGAATGGATTCTAAGTAGTGGCCCATTCATGATGGAAGGGAGAGGGTTCTATATAAAAGAGTGGGTTCCAAATTTCAACCCCAAAATGATAGTGATGGAGGAGGTGCCGTTATGGATAAGGTTGTATAATTTACCCCATGAATATTGGGATTTGGAAACCGTAAAGATTATTGGGAACAAATTGGGGGTGTTTGTAAAAGCAGATGAAGCTTTAAATAGTAAGGAGTTTAGTATGTATGCACAAATGTCCATTTTATGGCAGACATGTGTCATGTCCCCATTTTGGCTGACATCGTTTGGCATGACGGATTTGCGTATCATCGACTCTCGTAGGCAAATGGTTTGGAGAGAGGGTCATTATGTTGATCATTTGATTGTATATTGTGTTGATCATTTGATTGTATATTGCTGACAGAGCCTACATTCGGTAGAGCCTACATCCAGTTTGGGCCTACATGCAGTTGTAGTGGAACCTACATCCAGAGTGAGCCTACATCCAGTTTGAGCCTACATCCAGTTGTAATAGAGCCTACGTTCAGTCTTGAGCCTACATTCAGTCGTAGTTGGGCCTACATTCAGTTATGAGACATTTGGGCCTACATTGTTATAATTTTGAGTTGAGAAATGTACTTTATTATTATAATGTTATTTTATTATAAAGTACATTATAATTGGATGTTTCTAGAAGTTCTTAGTAACTTCTTAGAAAAGTAAATAAATAGAGGGCTGGGGCATTCATTTTGACATGCTTGGATTTGGATTCTCTTCTACTTCTTCATTGTGAAGCAATTTGTAGCCTTGTGGTCTGCAAAATACTATTCGATCTTTGGGAACGAATCACTCCCTTGGATTGGCATAACTGAAGTAGTGAAATATCTACTGAAGGGTTGCAAATTTGGAGTTGGTACTCAGCCATCTCATTGGTACTTCATTGAGAATTCATCATAAGGGTTTGTTTGTTTGGAATAAGGTTTGAAATTCATCATTGGCATTGGTGAATTGATTTGGCAAAGGATTGAAGACATTTATGCACATATTCAGACTTGCAATTTCAGGGTTTGGAATCAAAGTTTTTGCTCATATCTCCTAAACCTTTTGGAGATAATTTTTATGCATTGGTAGAAGTGTTCATACACCCTTGGCGGCCCTTTTCCCTTCATTTTCGGCAGTTGATACTTGGTACTAATTTTTATACAGCAGCCGTACATGTACGGATTAGTACGGCACTGTACTGTGCTGCATACCACAACGAATTGGGGACTGTTCTGGTTTCATGGGCATTGGTCTTCACCAGTCATCTTCAGCAGATAGTAAGGGCATCCTAATCAAGGAATTTGGAGCGATTTCCAGGTGCATGTGTTGACATTGTTAGATACCAAAAATATTGCAATTCAATTGTATGTCACAGTCAATCTAAATCTGCACTGTTATTGCATCATTTTGGTTATTGAAAAAGGTCATATATTCAGTTCATCTCTGTTGTAACAGTCAGTCTTCTATCATCAGATAAAGATATATGTTAGCAAGGATATTGCCACATAGTCATAGCATTGCATTCTGAATTTTGTCACAGTCAATTGTAATCTGAAAATAGTCATGGTATTCAGACTTTGTATTCAGACTTTGCATTGTAATTGGGTGCATTGATAGGACTACGTTCATTCATTGGTTACATATCCAAGTCCATATGTTGTAAACAGTCCATAAACAGTGCTTATATGTGTTAGATGTAACAGTTGCATGAATTCTGAAAGTGTAATCAGAATTGAGGAATTTGATATATCAGTTTGAGACCTTTACATTGTTGCTCATTTGTATTACTTTTACATTGGTATTGTCATCTCAAATGCAAAGTTGATGCCAAAACAATATACACATTGAAAACATATCATTGCAAGCAAAACCGTAGAGTGCATGCCAACTGTTTGACGAATTTTCTCAGTTCAGATTTGGGGGTTTTAGTGGCCTTTATAGTAAGGGTCATTACAACATGTCACCCTCTACCCAAGATAGTTGAACTAAAATCCGGGGAAGGTGTTTGGAAACAATAGATAGAAGTTGAAGAGTTAATGGAAATGTGCTTAGTGTTGAGGTTATGGCCACCTCACAAGGGAATGCCCACGAAGAACAAAAGGGAAAGGCCTGGAACTAAATGCTTTGATTGATCTTATTATAGAAAAGGAAAGTGCATTACAGATGAAAGATAGTGGGTTTCTGGAGGCTTTAGACCAGCAAATACTTCGAAACTGTGGAGAACCTGGAGTGCTGGAAGGTGATATTTCTTATGGTGATGGGAGGCTAGGAGGCTTTACAGAGGATAACTTTCTGTTAGCTAAGAACTTCAAAACTATTAGCGAGACTCAGGTAGACAAGGGATCCTTGGAACCCTAAGTGCCACAATGGAATGTAGAGATGCATACAAGGGAATACCAGACGCCAAAAGACTTTGAGATGCCAAATGATAATAGAATAAACAATGGAGTTATTGCAAACACTAGTGAGGTAGAGGTTGGTAATGATGGCGATAGTTGTGACTCAAACCTTCGAGATCTGAATAGTACAAAGAAAACCATAGAAAATGGGAATGCTCCAGATTGTGGTGGGTGTGTAGCTAGTGATCATCTTCTAAAAGAGTTAAGCCCTTCAAATGAAAGAAGTATGGACTAGCGTAGCTTATAGATGGAGAAGCTAGACGATGTTGGGGTGGTTTCAGATTGTTATGGGTGGGCTCAAAGGAGTGTGAGCTGCCTCTTTTGATGCATGCTAAAGACAAGGGACTGTAGGGTATTCAACAACCTTTTGGTGAAAAGGAAAGAATTGAGTCAGACGACCCTATGTTTAAAGACATCCTGTTAGCAATATAAGTTGTCATTAGTGTATTTCATCAAACCCATTCACACCGGTCGAGGATCACCGGTCACTCGCATTACTTAGATGACACTGGTAGATAAAGCACATAGTATATGCATCGGTCAACTAAGTAGTTAGATAAACTGGTAGACTGAACCAAGTACTCAATATCGGTCTTATTCAGCATCCAACGACAAACCGGTACCCGCTTTAACTAATAGAAAAATCCAGTCCTATTTTTGTGGAACAGTTTGAGTTAAGAGCCTGATTATGCGAGACATCCATTACTTTGATGCGAAGTTAACCTTTCAACAGGAGTTAGCTTTAAGTTCTACGGATGATCTCAAGATAAACTCTTGATCACAATGCACAACTTTCTTGCATTGCATATTTTATGGTTAAGTTTATTCCTCAGTGGTTCTATGAGTCAAGAGGATCACTCTTGTATAAATATTTTGTAATAGGATGCAAAGTGTGTTGCTGTTGTTGAGAAGTGAAAATCACAGAGAGTAGAGGAAAGATATCTTCTGAGGAATGCTACAGGCACAAAGGTGAAGATAGAAAAGAAGATCAACAGCCAGGCAAACAGGGGAAGGAATCAACAGGTATGATCTAATCAGACAATCAGTGTCATTATAGATCACTGTTTTTGAAAGATATTTTATCATATACAAACCCCTATATTAGGGTGAACCTAATCGGTTCGTTGTAAAAATCCCCTAACAGGGTAGCATCGTGTTGATGTGCAAAGTCCTGTAACCAGGCAGCTCTTGACAGGGTTTAGATCTTAATAGATCTCTTGTAAAATCCCTTAATCGGGTAGCACCTTAACCAGTGCTTTGTAAGCTCCTAACAGGGCGCCTTCATTTAGAACTAGTGAAGTTGTGAGCTTTGTCTCACCGTGGTTTTTTCTCTCTAACCGAGGGTTTCCACGTATAAATACTTGTGTAGATCTGTGTGATTCTGTTTATGCTTGTGAATGACTGTTGACTTTCTACTTTGCATTCAAGAATCTGTTTGAAAATATTAAACAATAACATTTAGTATTTTTTGATTCACCCCCCCCCCCTCTCTTAGTAACCGGTAAGGTAATAACAATTGGTATCAGAACCTTGTTCTCTATACAATAAAAGTTTAACAACTTGAGAAAAAGATCATGGAGGTTTACCGGTACCAGAAACAGCTAGAGGAAGCCAATGACATTATTGCCTCACTGGAAAATAGATTGAAGAAGTCTCTTGCAACGAGAAAGGAGCTGGGTCTGCAATTAAATGAGAGCAATGAAACCATCGACGAGCTCTCTGGGCAGAGTGGGTCTGATGAGGCCGAGGAAGCAGTCTTTGAGCTTACAGAAAAGAATCAGATCCTAACCGGTTAGATTGCTGATCTCAAAAGGGAGCAAAAGGCAAATGCTCTAAGAATGACTAAACTGATTGAGCAGAAACGAAAAACTGAAAGCGAAAGGAACACAACAGTCAAGACATCAATAGCCTCTGAAAAAGCAATGAACTGGGTAGAGGAAGTTGCAAGAGCCAATGAACTCCTCATTATGCAACTCCAAGAGGACTTGTTGATTGCCACCCAGAAAAATGCCAATATGCATAAAGCATGGCAGGTCAGAGATGAAGCATGCAAGAAGTTGGCGATCGAGATATATCAACTCAAGGAACAAATGAAAGTCTTTGAAAGAAGGAATGAAATGCTGAGAAGATACAATGAAAGCTCGGTCAAGCTCGATGAGCAACTCAATGCTCAACGAAGGCACAATGATCACACCAGTCTCGGATTTACCGGTGGAGCCAACAAGAGGAAGAGGCTAGCACAAAGAAGTAGGAAAAACCTTTACACCTCTTGTAAGCCTAGTGGAAAACCAAGTCATGACACTAATGACTGTAGAAATGCACCAGTAAGAATCAACAACAGTTACTGTAAAAACTGTTGCAAAAGGGGCCACAAGACCAATGAGTGTTGGGCCAGTCCCATATCCGTGTCCAGTGCAAGTAGGGGAAGCTTCAAGGGATACTGTTATGCCTGCAACAAATTCGGACACGAGGCTGAAGAATGTAAATCAAAGACTATGGCATTCAGATCACCTAGACTGATATTCCAAAAAAAGGGTAGAAACCGGAATGCAACTGCTCATCCAAACAAAGAGATGCATTGCAGCAGAGAATCATGGAGCGAACCACCTAATCCAAGAGGGATGAATCCATGGAAAGCAATCGGCATAGTCTGCCATTGCTGCAACAAAGTCGGTCACCTAGCTAAAGACTGCTGGAACCAGATCAGGAACAGAAACAAAGGATTGGACGGACCGGTAGTGAAGACCTTGAGTTCTGATAAAAGGAACAACAAAGACAAAGAAACCAAGAAAGTAGTGAAGAAAATATGGTTTGTCAAGGAATCAAAGAACTCTGCCGAGGAGGCAACGTAGGCAAAATCATCATCACAAGATGGTGATATTTCTTCTGCAAATTAAGTCTTCAAGGCCTAGAGGGAACCGGTAGTACAACTATCGTTCTTGGTAGAATTGGTGAGTCCGATCTCACTCAGGCGACAGAACAAACTGGAAGGACATGAGGCAATCAACCGGGACTTGCCTAATTGAAAAAGTCAGACTACCGGTTAGAAAAGGTGTCAAGAAAGGTTAGGTAAGGCATTTATTACTATAGCCGTTTAACAAATAGTTACCGTTTGGTAATTACCGTTATGCCCTAATCCTATAAAAGAAAAGAAGGATGACTCTTTCCTTTTTACCTTGCGATTTTATGCTATCTAATATCTGCTTGAGCAATATTCTTGCAACTCGATCATTGAGTAAGATTATCTGTCAAACCGATCTAATCATCTCTAGCAACCGAGTGAGAGCAATGGCATCCTCATCATGCGAGGCAAAGCTTGTTCCTGCAAATCAAACGGGGCGTAGTCCTTTTGGCATCTTGCCAAATCAAGACAGGGAGATAGACATGGTTGGCGTGCTCTCCTCCATACCTAAAGGAGTGCTCCTGACAAAAGATGTAACTGCGTTTATTCACGCTAAGCAAGAAGAGCTACAAGAAACATACATACAGAACGAGTATCGCTCGCTGTGCCCTGATGGTAATCATCCCAATGGCTACGCAAAGCTGGTATCGTTGGGGATCATAAATGGAGTCTTGTATCCAGTCATCTTCAAACCTGAGTGGATTCGAATGGTAGTCAGTCGGGTGCATGATCCGGGATTTTGGCTTATGAGAGGAATCTGCACTACAATCACGAAAGATGATCTTTATAGGGTAACTGAGTTCTGCAATTAGGGAGAAGCGTTTATCTGAGAACCATATCTAATACAGTGGTGGCTAACCTGACAAAATCAAAATCCGACAAGCGATTGATGACCATAATTGACTTTGAGGATCCAGTTGTTCAGTTTGCATCAGCTGTAATTGGTTACAAAGTATATCAATCAAGTAACCTCAACAGCATACCGGGTGGAGGCATACATGCAGCCTACAGAATTGTTCATGACGACGCACAATATGATATATGTGAAATGCTCGGAGGACAAATCTTTGAAAACATGAAGAAGCTGGGCATTGTCAAGAAGAAATCACTGAAATTTGGAACACTCTTGGTATGTCTTTACTTCTACTACTCTAACTTCTTTCCCAGTAAAGGAAAAGTAACGTGGGCACCAGATCGACCGGTCATGATGCAAATTAGTGATATGGCTAACGAACTGGGAGACCAGTTTGACAAGGAAATGACCAATTACTTCAATGCATTTCAACTAAAAATGCATGCTAGAGAAAGAATCCCATCCACTATTGTTGAAAAATACAAAAAGGAGGTATGTTTTCTAGTGTCTTCTGATTTTTGCATCATTCAAGCAGTAGAACCAAGAACCGAGTACACACCTGAGTTTGGATACAAAATTACAGCAAAGTTTGCAACGATGTATGTAGAGGCCTTGGAAAAAGCAGATCTGGATCCCGGTGCTCAATGGTTTGGAACCTATGAGGAGATAGAGAAGAATTTAAAGCAGGTGCCAATCAAGAACATCTATGTCAAAAGATCGCCTACGCCAAAGAAGAAACCTGAAACTGCACCACCAATGGCACAAAAGAGAAAAGCTCAATCGGAGCCAAGCACATAGGAGCAAGAAGCAGAAGAAACTAATATAGAGGATACAGTTCCGCTAAGCGAAAGGAAGAAGAGGATTGGCAAGCAAGCAAAGGTGGATCCACCAAGAAAAGGTAAACCAACGATAGATGAATTCATAACAGGACTAAAAGAAACCGGAGGAATGGGTAATGTTAGTAGAAGATACACTTTGGCAAACGATGAAGACCGAAGAAAAATTGAAGATGCTATCGTTGAATGCCTGCATAAGTTCAATCTAAGCCCTACTGAGCTTTAGAAGGTATTGCCTAAGGATCTGCTGGATATCCTTCAAGGCAGGTGGAAAGCTTCAATGGAAAAGGAAAAAGAGCTAAGGATTCAAGCTTTGCTAGAAGTGCAAAATCATCTCTCTCTAGAAGAAGCGAATCAACAAGCTGAGCTACACCAACAGAATTTCCTGATAAGGAAAAGAACACACCTCTTGCTGATTGGAGAAACCGAGAAAGTCCACACTGAAGGAATAGCCATCTGGAGCAACCTACTTCAGACACAACAAAAAGTAGAGGAAGCACGCCAAAAGGCAACAGCTCCACTGGTTCGTGATACTGGAAAAGGAAAGGGAGTACTTGGAGTAGACAAACCGGTCATCGTCGACATAACCGATGAACCGACAAATCCTACCCTCGTATCTCTAGAAAAAGGTAAGGCTCGCACCATGATTGTTAATGACATTCTAGCTGAAATTACCAATTTTGGAGAAATAGATAATGCAGCCAAATGGTATAGCGTGTTAGCTGAGGAAGACAAACAAGCAATAGAAAAAGCTCTTGTTGAAAGTCTGCTAGACTTCATGAAAACACCCAGGGATTATAGAGGCAAGTTTCCTCTTGAATTGAATGGCAAGCTTCAAGAAAACTGGAGAACCAGTCTAGAAAGAAACTCACAAATCAATAAAGAAGCACTAGAGAAAGCTAGACGTGGCTTGAGTGATAAAAGTATCATGCTTCTTTTAGGCGATGCATCTATGAATTTAGATACAAATTACAGAGTCGCAAAGATTCTCAATGGTTATGAGAATGACGTCTTTAAAGAGACCTTGAACTTTTGGGAGCAGTATGATTTCAATACCATTAAAGAAACAGGTCCTCAGGATCACACCCCTACAATTGTTGATCCACCTGTTCAGTTTATTGCAACTCAGACTCCGATATCTGATGAGCAGGAAGTCCTCACAGAAGTTCACTTCTAGTGAACCGGTTAAATTGGGATAGACTTTTGTTAATCTTCCTACTGACAGATCAGATCAAAGAGGTGAAGGGATCCCTATAGATGATCTTCATACAGCTGACGAACAACTGCAAACACAAGCCCCATCACAAGAGCCCTCACATCAAGTTGAAGATGTTATGCCTGAGATTCACATTCAGCAACCAGAAGAGGGAAACAAGACAGACAAACAGGATGCAAAAGAACATGAGCAAGCTCCAAAGGCACAAGAACAGAGTAGAGAAAAGGATCAAGAAACTCTACCCAGCTCCTCTAAAAGAAAGATCACATCCTCTGGAGAATTTGAAGCAAAAAGGAGCAAAGCAACCGATACAATAGTTGACATCAGTAAAATGTCAACAGGATAGCTTAAAGAGCTCACTAAAAGAAAACAGGATATGGTTTTGAACAAAGTAAAGGATATCCTGTACAACTTTGTGCCGGATGTTGATATAGATGAAGATGAACCGGTCATCGACCAGCTGGAAGTGCTGACTGCAACCATCGGTGAGGATTTGACTGATCCAGAAATAGTGGCAATTGATCATTATGTGCAGAAAAGAGTGGAGCTTTTTCACAAGCAAGTTGCAAATATTAAAGCTATTCTGCTAAACAATCTAAAAGTTCTTCAACAACAGATACAAGTTGCAGAAAATTTGTTAAGCAGAACTTCAAATTTTGAGATTTTCTTGACTGACTTAACTAACAAAGCTACAAAGACTTCAGAAGACATAAGAGCTTTGTCCAACCAATTTGACATCAAGACCAAAACAGCCACAACTTTCAGCAGAGAAATGGCTAGTCTTACTCTAGTCCTCAGAAAGATTGTAGAAGAATAGAACAAAAGAATTCAAGACATTGTTGGATTTCAGATGTTTTTGGCCCCAACACTTGATATCATGCACCAGACAGCTACTTCAACTGACGTTTTGGTCAATGAACCAGACTACAAAACTGTCGATGATATGAAAAACATCATTGTATCTCTCAAGACTGCCCAACAAAACATTGAACATGTAACCAGTCAATGGGCACTGTTTCTACACTCTGCAAAGAACACATATAAGGATATCTTCACACAGCTACAAATGTGAAGGAAGACATAACCCTTTGTCTTATGGAGGCAAAAAGGGGAAGTTATTTGAAAAAAAAAAAGAGAACAAGGAGAAGTTAATGAGAACCAAACCAAAGGACTCAGTCAGGGGAAGTTTTGGGCAGGAGCAGAGCATTCAATCAGGCAAGACAACAAGGGCAGTATTCTATTTCACTGACCAAGGTTTGAATAGCTATTGTATGAATGGTTTTGTTTTTGACTATTTTGCCACCAATGACAAAGGGGAAGATTGTTAGCAATATAAGTTGTCATTAGTGTATTTCATCAAACCCATTAACAACGGTCGAGGATCACCGGTCGCTCGCATTACTTAGATGACACCGGTAGATAAAGCACATAGTATATGCACCGGTCAACTAAGCAGTTAGATAAACCAGTAGACTAAACCAAGTACCCAGTATCGGTCTTATTCAGCATCCAACGACAAACTAGTACCACTCTAACTGATAGAAAAATTCGGTCCTGTTTTTGTGGAACAGTTTGAGTTAAGAGCCTGATTATGCGAGACATCCATTACTTTGATGTGAAGTTAACCTTTCAACAGGAGTTAGCTTTAAGTTCTACGGATGATCTTAAGATAAACTCTTGATCACAACACACAACTTTCTTGTGTTGCATATTTTATGGTTAAGTTTATTCCCCGACGGTTCTATGAGTCAAGAGGATCACTCTTGTATAAATATTTTGTAATAGGACGCAAAGTGTGTTGTTGTTGTTGAGAAGTGAAAATCGTAGAGAGCAGAAGAAGGATATCTTCTGACGAATGCTACAGGCACAAAGGTGAAGATAGAAAAGAAGATCAACAGCCAGGCAAACAGGGGAAGGAATCAACAAGTATGATCTAATTAGACAATCAGTGTCATTATAGATCACTGTTTTTGAAAGATATTTTATCATATACAAACCCCTATATTAGGGTGAACCTAATCGGTTCGTTGTAAAAATCCCCTAACAGGGTAGCATCGTGTTGATGTGCAAAGTCCTATAACTAGGCAGTTCTTGACAGGGTTTAGATCTTAACAGATCTCTTGTAAAATCCCTTAATCGGGTAGCACCTTAACCAGTGCTTTGTAAGCTCCTAACAGGGCGCCTTCATTTAGAACTAGTGAAGTTGTGAGCTCTGTCTCACCGTGGTTTTTTCTCTCTAACCGAGGGTTTCCACGTATAAATACTTGTGTAGATCTGTGTGATTTTGTTTATGCTTGTGAATGACTGTTGACTTTCTACTTTGCATTCAAGAATCTGTTTGAAAATATTAAACAATAACATTTAGTATTTTTTGATTCACCCCTCCCCCTCTCAGTAACCGGTAAGGTAATAACAATTGGTATCAGAACCTTATTCTCTATACAATAAAAGTTTAACAACTTGAGAAAAAGATCATGGAGGGTTACCGGTACCAGAAATAGCTAGGGGATTAGTGGATTAGTGGCTGCTTTAATTCTCCCTGCTTCTCAGTCCTAGTTAATGGGAGCCTGCAAGGCTTTTTTGAGTCTGAAAAAGGGCTTAGACAAGGGCATCTAATCTTCCCTTTTCTTTTCATTATTATGGAAAAGGCCCTAGGCAGATTGATTTCTAAAAAAAGGAGAGAAGGAAGCTGGAAAGGTGTTAAGGTGGCGGTTGGTGTTGATGCTATCCCCCATCATCTCCAGTTTGCTAATGACACCCTGTTATTTGGTGTGGCCTCTTTTCAAAAAGCTAGGATTATGATGTAAACTTTGGATAAATACAATAGGGTGTCGGGATAGTGCATAAAGTAGAGAAAACCTGAAATTTTCTTTTTCAATACTCTAGGTCAGAAACAAAAGGAAATGTGCTCAATTTTTGAGATGAGGATGGGTTCTCTCCTTGGTAAATACTTGGGTATCCCCCTCTTTGGAGGTGATAGTAAATCAGATGTTTGGAAAGAGTTGGTGGACAACTGTTTTGGTAAAATGGATGGTTGGAAGAGCAGATGGTTATCTTCGACAGGGAGGATTTTAATGTTAAATATTGTTATCTTTGCAATCCTATTATTTTTGATGATGTGTCTCAAAATCCCAAAACAGATAATTAGAATGGTGGGGCAGAGGATGAGCAATTTCTTTTGGAACGGTGCTAATGATTAGGATAAAATTCCATTACTGGCATGGGAGAAAATTTGAATGTCAAAATAGTGTGCAAGTGCAGGTCTAAGAGATTGGAGCATCATGAATGAGGCTCTGGGAGCGAAACTTGTTTGGAATATTTATACCCAACCTAATCAATTATGGGTCCAAATTCTGAAATTGAAGTAGTTGGATTCCATGGATAACATTAGAATTTTAACAAGGAATTCCCTTCCCAGACTCAACTATTTGGAACTTTATAGTGTCCTACAAGAAGGTTATCACGAATCACATCGCATGGCAAGTAGGGGATGGTCACCAGGCAAAGTTTTGGGATGACTCTTGAGAGGGTTACCCTCGTTGACTGATAGGGGTGATTTAAATGATCTTAGACAATGGTGTTTGATGAATTGGGGTGAACATGTGTGTGACTACTTGGAGGTAAAGAGTGGGCCTTTGGGAGAGGAATGGACTTTGAAATCTTTACAAAACATTAATCTTCCAGAGAGACAATTGAATCAATTGAGGGAGATTTTTAATTCAAGGAAGTTGATAACATCTAGGAAAGCTGACAAGGTGGTTTGATGTGGAGCCCTGAATGGGAATTATTTGGTTAAATTGGGATACCAGTTTCTAGACATAAGTCTCAGAGATGAGAGATGGCTAGTTAGTTTATGCTGGGGAAAGGAATGCCTGCCAAAAGAAGGAACTTTTGCTTGGTTGGCAATTAAAGGAAGGATACTTACTAGAGAAAGAAGGAAAAGGTTAGGATTTTGCGGGCCAACAAAATGTGTAATGTGCTCGGAAGCAGAGGAAACTGTGGAACACCTGTTGCTAAATTGTAAGGTGGCATTAGATTGTTGGGAGATGATTAAATGGAAGCTGGGCTGACAGGGACCACTACCGGACACATTGAGAAAACACTTTGAGAGATGGCCATCAGGAGGCAATAAATCTACTCTCTCTAGTATTTGGAAAATCTGCCCTTCAATTGTAATTTGGGAGATTTGGAAGAAAAGAAATAGATGGATTTTTGCAGAGAAGATAGAGAGTATAGAGAGATTAAAAGAAAGGATTAATCATGCGATTGAAGAAATTGTTGGACTGCGGTATCCCAGTATTTTAATCCAAGAATCCCATATACACTGGAGGATAAGTAGGTTCAGTTGGAATGGCGGAGGATCAAAATCAAGCTCGTTAATGGGCTTAGCCGGGTTATTCTAGTGTTTAAGGATCTTGAGGTGATTGAATGGGAAAAACCAAAGGAGGGATGGTGGAAAGTTAACTTTGATGGGGCATGTGTTGAATTTTGTAGCGGCAATAGAGACCCGACCGGTTCTCTTCCTGCTATCGCTATTGTGCTCTCATTGAAATTATTATATTTTGTGTGCCTTAAATTCATGTAACTGTCACCAACAGCTATATGCGGTTATCACTATCTACGCTTGTTGTGATTGCCTCTATCTTGCGCATTGATCATTACTGTTTAACGGTTTCTTTACTCACGCTGTGTGATACACCGTGCTTCATATCTGGCGAGCCGTCTCTTGGCATCGGGCTCCCCTTCTCCATTTTGTAACGGTCGCAACAATGACGCTTCACCTTGCTGGCTGTAACGCCAAGCAAGGTGAAGCGTCACCTTACCTGACGTTTTGTTCCTGATCGCATACACTCATATGCATGTCCATCATCGGGTGTGATTGTAATGTCCCTGCTTCCGGCTTGAGTATTTGACGCTTAAAATTTGAAACAATTGTTAGTAGATGATGATATAATATTAAGATATATGAATATTAAAACAATTATTAGTGATTAAAAAGAAATATATATTAAATCATCTAAATACTTATCCCATACTACACCCACCTAATCTTTAGAAAGAGACTCTGCTCAGATTTGTCTAATTCTCTGATGAGAATAAATCTCAATTAGGTAACCATCACATTGAGAGTTCCCTTCTAAGGCCTCTAGGATCTCTATCAATGAGTGACCTCATTAACAATAAATACTTGGTAGAGATCCCACCTCTAACCAAGCCTCGTCTCTAACATATGCATATGTTTAACCACTACAATATATATTGCCTCTAAGAGATTCTCTATAAATCTCTCTCTAGATTCCAATATGGAATCTTGACATTCATAAAGAATTCCCTCTAGTCTCTGAGTCCTCTTTTAGAGAAATTCGGCATTCTTAATGAATGCCCTCTACAAAGATTAACTTGGTCTCTATAATAATCATAAGTCCCAAAATGGTAATATCTCTAAAATAATTACCACTATGCAAATAATACTCATGACTGTTAATTTATAAAAAAATATTTAATTTCTGCTACATACCTCTTATCCGTGATTATCCTTTATATACAAAGCTCTTCTTCTCTTTTGGCGGAGTGCTATATATTTACAACCTTTATTATCTCTTATTATTTAATATTTATCCTCACCATTCTCTTAATCAATGACTATTTTTTTTTCTATTATTTATATCTCTGCCAATTATTGTTTCCTTGCCTATTTCCTCTTTCACATTTCTTTGCAACTTAATGTTTATCACCCTAATTCTTATCACTATCTTTCTTTCTTTTTTATTCAATGGTAATTTATAAATCTTTATGTCCTTCCATAAAAAAAGTCACAATCCTTCATAATCACAATCCTTTCGAAAAGTCACAACACTTCCTAATTACAACCATTTTGAAGAGTCACAACCATTCATAATTACAATCCTTTTAAAGAGTCGCATCCTTTCATCATTACAACCTTTTGAAAAAGTCCCTTCCTTATTTTATTCTCATTCCCTTCCTCTTCCCTTTAATCCCTTTTTAACTCCTCTCTCCTTTCTTTCTTTCAAATGAATTCTCCTCCCTTTTATATCTTATTTTGAAAGAGTCACATCTCTTTATTACATATCTCTTGACTTTTCATTAGATTTAGTTAATTTATATTAATCTATATTATACTATTTATTTACTTATTTATTATCATTTATTATTAAATATTATTTAGAAAGGCAACATACTTTCTACAATATTCTCCCTTGTAGTAAATTTTATTTATTTATTCATTCATTGTAATTTTATTATTATTTAATTATTTTAAATTTTATTTTTTTGATAATAGATTATATATGTTATTTTTATATTATAATAATAATATTATATTATTATTTCTTATTTTATATTTTAATATTAATATTAGCATATGATTTTATTATCATTATTTATTTAATAATATTTTATTATCTAATTATTATTAAAATTCTATCTTAACATGGGGACATGATAGTGATGAATGTGCGTGATGCTAAGACAAAGCTGTTGTGTATAAGCCCATGAATGTGCGTATTACTAAGTAAAAGCTGCTGCGTATGAATCCTTGAATTTGCATACAGTGCGCGACACTAAGTCAGTTCTGCCGAGTGTGCATCCTTGTATGTGCGTGCCCTCCCGACATCAAGCTCACGGCTTGGCTGTGCATTCTCTCTTGATCTTCTTCAGATTAAAGCACGACCAGAGTGAGCCGAGCATCTCTATCAATGCTCAATCAATGAGCCGAACTTCTTTATGCGTGTTCATCTTCTGAACTGTGTCTTCACGTGTGGATTCAATCAGTGAGCCATTTCATGTCATTGTTTACTTTCTATACGAAAGTCTTCATACATTGTATTTCATACTTTGAACATCAATAAAGGGATACTGGTTTTGTGGGTTGGGTTGTTTCCCTCTGCCAAGGGGGTTTTTCCCAGGGTAATCTCAACGTGTTCTTTCTATTTTGTTCTATATATCTTTCTGGTTAAGTTTTTAACATGGTATCAGAGCCGGTTTAAGCATTTCGATCCAGAACCAGAAAGACCTCTTTCACATTCCTTCATCCTCCTCGCTCCATCTTGGTTAACGGTTTAAAGGTCGAGGACTTGACAGTTCTTCCAACTTCTTCTCCTGGAAGTTTAGAATCCTGATCGCTCTAGAGGAAAATGATCTTCTTGCTTATGTAAATTCTGACCCGGAAGAACCTTCAGATGATGCTGAGAAGACACTGTGGAAAAAGAACAGAGTGATGGCTAAGAAAATTCTTATTGGTTCAGTGAAGGATCATCTAGTTCCCATCATTTCCAAATTGTCATCAGCAAGTGAGATGTTTTAGACGTTGAAAGATCTATATGAATTTAATAATACAAGTAGAGCGTTAGCCTTGAGATGTCAGATCCTTCACATCAAGATGGCTCGAGGAGAATCAGTTATATCCTACTTCATGAAAATCACAGAACTCAGGGACCAGCTAAGTACTATTGGTGACTCCATCCCAGACAAAGACTTAGTTATGCTTGCCATGAATGGTCTCCCTTACTCTTGGGAATCGTTTATTCAAGGCATCAGTGGACATGACGATCTCCCTAAATTTGACAGATTGAGAGTTGACTACATTCAAGAAGAATGCAGACTTGAGGCTAGAGGAAATGGTCGCAAAAGTCATCATGAAGATGATCAAGTGCTGGCAGCCCACACCTCTAAAGGAAGAGGAAAGAAACCATACTTAAAGCGATCTAGGGATCACAATTCTCATCCAGACTCTTCCCACAAAAGAAAGAAGGTTGACATCTCAAAAGTTCAGTGCTTCAGATGCGACAAGTTTGGCCACTATGCTTGCACCTTAAGGCCAAAGCCTCAAGCCTCTACTGCACGTGTTGAAGACTCTTCTCCTAAGAAGGAATCATGTGATGAACATGTGGGATTTAATTTCATCTCTGCCTTATCCAACAACATTCCTACCAACCGTGACACCTGGCTGATTGATAGCGGAGCTTCACATCACATCACCGGTTACCGTGACCACCTTTTCAACCTTAAAGAAAAGGATTAACACCTTCAAGTGATCATTGGAGATGACGCTAGTTATTCAGTGAAAGGGGCTGGTTCCACTTCCTTCCAACTTGATTCATGCATTCCTCTTCACCCAAGTGATGTTCTCTTTGTTCCTGGCATTAAGAGAAACCTGATTTCAATTTCAGCTCTTGAAGACAAAGGATATCTATCTTTCATTGTTGGTAAAGTCCTTGCTTGGAAGAAGAACTCTAATTTCCTTTCAGCCCGTGAGATTGGAGTTCGTCATGACAGCCTCTACAAGCTTTTAGCCCACCCTATTCAGGCTCTTTCTCATTGTTCCTCAAATCAAAACATTCTTTGGCACAAGAGATTTGGACACTTAAATTTCAGAACCTTGACATCTATGGACAAGGCTGTCATAGGTCTTCCTAAGCTGAAAAAGGATCATGAAGGTATATGCAAGGGATGCGCTCTAGGTAAGAATACTAAGAGTACATTTCATAGCAGTGAATCTAGAGCGAAGGGTATTTTAGATTTAATTCATTCAGATTTATGTGGCTCCATGTCTGTTGCATCTTTTAGCGATTTTTGGTATTACATTACTTTTATTGATGACTTCTCTTGCAAGTGTTGGATCTACTTCCTTAAGTCAAAAGAATTAGATGAAGTGCTGTCTCGTTTCAAAACATTCAAGGCCTTGGTTGAAAATACTACTGAGAAAAGGATCAAGACCTTGAGATCTGATAACGGTGGAGAATTTGTATCCGGAGTCTTTCATAATTTTTGTGCTGATGGTGGGATCAAGAGGGAGCTTTGCGTTCCCTATAACCCTCAACAAAATGGTGTGGCTGAAAGGAAGAACAAGACCATTGTTGAAGCAGTGAAAGCTATGATTCGTGATCCAAATATTCCTATGTTCTTATGGGCTGAAGCATGCAGCGCAATTGTCTTTATTCAGAATCGTAGCCCCCATCAGATTCTTGGTAATATGTCTCTTGAATAGGCCTTCTCAGGATCAAACCCAGATGTTAGCTTCTTCAGAATTTTTGGCTACCCAGTAGTGATACACATTCCAAAAGAGAAAAAATCCAAATTAGAACCTTTAGGCAAGAAATGATTCTTTGTTGGTTACAGTGATTCTTCTAAAGCTTTCAGAATTTATGTGCCTGGACAAAGGCAGATTGAGATCAGTAGAGATGTCATTTTTGATGAAGATGTGGCTTGCAAGCTTCCCAAAGAATATGACGTTGTGGTTGATGAGGAAGATCTTGAACTCCCTCAAGATCTTACCATGGTTGATCCGAACTCTCGTTTAGAGGTTTAGAGGGAGTATGAAGACCCTATTGATCCTGCTCCTCTTCATGCACTAGTTGATCCCACAGGTCCCAACTCTTCTTCCAACAATAAGAAGAGACCCATATAGGCTAGAAACATTGTGGAAGAAGCTACTCCTTTCGTAGCTCCTCGAGGGACCTTCAGAGAAAGAAAACGGCCTCACAAGTTTGCTAGTTATGTTGAATTGATGAGTCACATTATTTCTTCTGAACCTTCTAATGTTGAAGAGGCTTCCAAACTTCAAGTATGGAGAGATGCCATGGTGGAAGAATATCAATCCATCATACAAAATGACGTATGGGACATTGTTCCTAGGCCTCAAGACAAATCAGTTGTCTCATCTAAATGGTTATTCAAGATTAAGCATGCAGCTGATGGGAGCATAGACAAGTACAAGGCATGGTTTGTAGCTAGGGCTTTTCCCAAAGAGAAGGCATAGACTATGATGAGACCTTTGCACCAGTGGCTCGCTACACCTCCATCAGAACCATTATTGCCATAGCTGCGATTAAAGGCTGGAAACTTCATTAGATGGATGTGAAAACAACATTCCTGAATGGAGTCATTGAAGAAGAAGTTTATTTGGAATAGCTAGAAGGGTTCATTATCCATGACAAGGCATCTCATGTGTGTAAGCTGAAAAGAGCTTTGTATGGACTCAAACAAGCATCACGTGCTTGGTATGAGAGAATTGACAAATATCTTTTGAGCTTAGGCTTTCAAAAGAATGTTGCTGATCCTAATTTGTATTTTAAGCTTTATGATGACAAGATTCTGATCTTTGTCCTTTATGTAGATGATTTGTTTCTCATAGGCTATGATGATCTCATCATCGCATGCAAGGAGTTAACTTCAGAATTTGAGATGAAAGACCTTGGCTTGCTGCACTATTTCCTTGGCCTTGAAGTATGGCAGAGCTCGGATTGCATCATCCTAAGTCAAGGGAAGTATGCTATTGATATCCTGAAAAGGTTCGGCATGTTGGACTGCAAATCCATGGTGACTCCCATGGAAGTGAATCTGAAAAGGCTTCATGATTATTCGATTAATTCAGATTTGGTTGATCCCTCCATGTAGAGTCAGCTTATTGGTTCCTTAATGTACTTGGTCAACACAAGACCTGACATATGTTTTGCCGTCAATACATTAACTCAATTCATGTCTGAACCAAGACACATTCACCATATGACAACCAAACATGTATTGAGGTATGTTCGTGGCACCATTGGATATGGACTTAAGTATTCTTCTTGCACCAAGCTGAAGTTGTAGCGATTCTCTGATTTTGATTGGGCAGGTTGTGTATCTGATAGGAAGAGCACTTCAGGTAGCTGTTTCAACCTTGGTTCTGCCGTGATTTCCTGGAGCAGCAGGAAACAGTCCTGTGTAGCTCAAAGCACAGCTGAGGCAGAATATGTGGCAGCATGTATGGCTGCCAAAGAAGCTGTATGGCTTCGCAAATTGCTTGGAGGATTGTTTGGACAACCTCTCGAACCTTTTGTGATCATGTGTGATAACCAAAGCTGCATAAAGCTTTCAGTCAACCCAGTGTTTCATGATAGGTCCAAACATGTGGAAATCAAGTTTCATTACTTGAGAGACATGGTACAAAGAAATGCAATTGAACTGAAATACATTCCTACTGAGGAACAAACTGTGGACATCCTCACTAAGCCACTTTCGAGAGTGAAGTTTTGTTACCTTCGAGAACAACTTGGTTTAGTGGAAAATGAAGCTCTTGCTGAAAAAGGCACCTCAGACGGAGTGTTCCATCTCTTATATGCATTCTTCTCTGGGAGAAGTTTGAGGTGAAAGCCCTTGACTCACCCTCTGCGAGCAAGGCAAGGTGATTAATGCATTCTTCTCTGGGAGAAGTTTGAGGTGAAAGCCCTTGACCCACCCTCTACGTGTAGGTATGGTGGGATCACCCTCTACGAGTAGGCAAGGTGATAATGCATTCTTCTCAGGGAGAAGTTTGAGGTGAAAGCCCTTGATCCACCCTCTAGGAGCAGCCATGGTGGAAGTTGTTCATGTGGATTCCATGATTTTGTTGTGATCTTTAAATAATCATGTTGAATATTTTGTTGTGATCTTTTACATCTATGTTCTAGATGCAGCTATCATGGATGGTTTGTTATTTTCATTTATCACCCTCTAGATTAGCTATGGTGAACTCTTTTGTATGAAGTAACAAAATTTAAATATATTGAGTTTGTCTATTGATGTTGTTCTTTTGCAGCTGAATATATTTGTCCAGGTGAATTCCTCATAAGGTCTCTATCTTGCTAAGAGGGAGTGTTGAATTTTGTAGCGGCAATAGAGACTCGACTGGTTCTCTTCCCGCCATCGTTGTTGTGCTCTCATTGAAATTATTATATTTTGTGTGCCTTCAATTCATGTAACTGTCACCAACAGCTATATGCGGTTATCACTATCAACGCCTCTTGTGATTGCCTCTATCTTGCGCGTTGATCATTACCGTTTAACGGTTTCTTTACTCACGTTGTGTGATACACCGTGCTTCATATCTGGCGAGCCGTCTCTTGTCATCAGGCTCCCCTTCTCCATTTTGTAACGGTCGTAGCAATGATGCTTCACCTTGCTGGCTGTAATGCCAAGCAAGGTGAAGCGTCACCTTCCCTGACATTTTGTTCCTGATCGCATACACTCATACACATGTCCTTCTTCATCATCGGGTGTGATGAATGTGTGTGATGCTAAGACAGAGCTGCTGTGTTTGAGCCCATGAATGTGCATAATACTAAGTAAAAGCTGCTGCGTATGAATCCTTGAATCTGCATACAGTGCGCGACACTAAGCGAGTTCTGCCGAGTGTGCATCCTTGTATGTGCGTGCCCTCTCGACATCAAGCTCACGGCTTGGCTGTGCATTCTCTCTCGATCTTCTTCAGATTAAAGTACGACCAGAGTGAGCCGAGCATCTCTATCAATGCTCAATCAGTGAGCCGGACTTCTTTATGCGTGTTCAACTTCTGAACTATGTCTTCACGTGTGGATTCAATCAGTGAGCTATTTCATGTCATTGTTTACTATCTATACGAAAGTCTTCATACATTGTATTTCATACTTTGAACATCAATAAAGGGATACTGTTTTTGTGGGCTGGGTTGTTTCCCTCTGCCAAGGGGGATTTTCCCAGGGTAATCTCAGCGTGTTCTTTCTATTTTGTTCTATATATCTTTTTGGTTAAGTTTTTAACAACATGAAAAGGTAATCTAGGTCCGTTTGGAGTAGGATTATAATCCAAGAGTGGAATGGCAACACCATGGCAATGGGGGGGATAAATTAGATGAAGGTACCAACAATGTAGCAGAAGCCTTAGCAGCTCTAACGGCTATAAAAGTGGTAAAGATGATGGGAGCTACAAAGTTAGATGTCGAGGGGGATTCACTTATTATTATTATTCAGGCTATCATTAAAGGAAAGACAAATGCATGACACCTTCAAAAATACATTGATTTAATCACTGAGGATTTAACTTTGTTGGAAGATTTCAATTTAACTCATTTAAGGAGATTAGGAAATAAGGAGGTGGATAAACTATCAAGTTGGGCGTTATCTTTTGAAAGCATAGGTGAAACAACGATTGAAGACTTCCGCCTAATCTAAAAAGATGATTTAGGTGATGAGACAAGTAGGATGGTGCATTAATTAGACTACAAAATGTTTTGGTTTCGACGTACTGGTTGCATTTTCCAAAAAACCAAAAGGTGGTAGAAAGGCTAGCTAAATGACTAAAAGGACATTGCATTTATTTTGGGAATGTTACGAAGGATTTGTTTCTTCAAAACCACTTCAAGTCGATTGAGAAGTCATTATTGTTGGTGGGGTAGAGAATGTGTAGAGGTCTTGGTGGTTGTGAAAGGGGTCGATTCTGGTAGAGGAAACCATGGAAACCACATTCACTTTGAGGGCGACAAAGCAACAAAATCCATTTTATGGCCTTGTGAGCAAGAAAAGATTGGAAGGCATGTTCCTTTACAAAGATAAGAGTCTTGTGCAATGTGCGCAGTTGATTTTAGGGGAGATTTTTGATCAACTCAGATATCAATATCACACAAACATGGACGTCTACTCTATGATCATGGTGTGAGGCCTGGAACTAGGGGAATCACAGGCTATAGTAAAATGGGTGATGGAGGCAATTGTGCCAGTGAAATTTCTAGTGGATTTAGATTCAATCCTTGAATGGGCGGTCCTTGGGAAAAGAATGGATGTGAGTGAAGGCATTGAGTACCCGAAGAATGAAGCTAGTAGCGGATACATCCCTTTTATTTGGGGACTAAAGGGAAGATTTAAAGAAGAGAGAACAAAAGAGGCTAGCCGCGGGTGGGAGGCTTTGAAGTTATTCATAGAGCTCATGGAAGTAGAGGTGCAATTGGAGGAGGCCAAGGCTAAAGCAAGGTGTGCCGAGGAGGAGGTGCTCAAAGAGAAAGAGGTGCATGGTAGGGATGGCACGGGGAACTTAATTCCAGATGCGGACGAGGAGAAGTGACTGCATTTGCAACTTGACCTCATCTTTCTCATAGCGGGTGCTGGGTTCCAGTGACTTTACCTCTATTTTTTTTATGTTTCTAATGCATGTTAGAGTTTAGTTTGCCTCTTGGAGTACAATTGGTAGATAGGATAATCTATCATGATGGTGTAATTATCATTTTTGAAGTGTAAATTTCAAATTAGCATGGGTAGCAGAAGCACATGCTTTAGTAGGTAGTTTTTTGGCTGATGTAATGTTGGGGAAAGGATTAGGGCTGGTTTTGGTGAAGGTTAGCCATGAACAATTACTCTTTTCGCAGATTGCTTATGTACTCTTTTTGATAATTAATAAAATAAACTATTATTACTGATCGAAAAAAAAGATTGTATTCTTCTTCACACAGGTCTAGTCATATCCCAAACTGAAATCACTTGAGTCTCAATCAGATGTAGATTTGAAGCATAGAGATTTGTGGAATCAGCCCTTCCTTTTTGCAGGGTGCTTGTCTTCTTCAACGTGCACAAGATCTAGGAGTCTAGAGAGAGTTCACTGTTATAGGACTGGAATTCATGCCTAGCCAACACAATGTTCTCTACAACCTTCTATAGATTTGGTGCGTCTTCAGGAAAATAGCTCAGATGGTTTATATCTCAGTAGTAGCTAAAAGGCCATGGAAAGAACCAAACAGCATATCATTGTTCTTACACTCCTATGCATTAACTGTTATTAACAACAGGTATATTCTCCAGAAGAGCTAAGTCTACAATACCCATTCTATTTGCCCGATATAAAGTCTAACAACTCAGTTTGAGCCAGGCAGTCTTTCTTGTGACATTTGTAGGAGTAATGGATGGTTCCCGTAATAAATTGAAGCAAGAAACAACTAACAAAGATTCATTTGATAATATTCATAAAATACTATAATCCTTCACTAGCTCTGTATCAGTCACCAACTATGCAAAGAACTCTTCCTTCACACAGTTCGAACATGCTCAGGAATTACCGATGGCTCATGATGACAATTGATGAAGTCGACATAATCTTTTTTATACATTTATACTGCTTTGTTCTGTGTTAGCCAGTATCAACTAACAATGATTCTAATTAGAAACACACTAAGACTTATAGCTGTAACGACTCTTGTGCAATGGTTCAATGGATTGGATATAATCTTCATTCTGTTCCAATCGCATCGACCGTTGTGAAATAATGGCATACTCAGCCTTGAGGAAACGATTAGAATCTTGAAACCATAACTTTGTTTCCTTGAGATTTTCACAGGAAATAGATTTCTAATATTCAAATTAAAAAACTACAAATATTTATTCACTTTGAACCTTTAGCGGCGGTCAGTAATGTTTTGGTTATAATATCAAATAACAACAAACATCTCAATACCAACAAGCTTATAGTATTTCCAATACGCAAAACGTTCCCACCAATAATTTGCAACCTGATATAACTCAATCAGGACATACAAAATATAGACGGAGACACCCATCAGTGTCCACATTAATATTCTCATGCTGGTTCATCTCTAACCATTAGGCTATCAATCTGAAGAGAAGACTCCACACTTGATATAATGTATATGACTCGAGAGAACTGAATTTGGAGCGGCTAGTCGGGCCGTTCATATTATTATTCCCCAATAGATATTAATTAAATTGACTTCCAACGATTCCCTTCAAAAAAAGATTCTCTAATCTCAATGGCCAAATTTCTTCAATGCATATCCACCAATAACCATAAACTCATACAAATTTGTCTCTGCAAGATACTTGAAAAATTTGTTATTTATCTATATAGACAGCTTGTGTGAGACTTCTAAATAAACCTCCAGTATTGAACAATGTTGCACAATGGTAAATCCTGATATGAATCAACCCCCAAAAGCTGAATTGTTTTTGTTGTTAGGTTTCTGAACTGAAAGCCAGACTCTCAAATTTTCCAAGACAAAATAACAAAAAACCAAGCATGATCTGAAAGAACCTCTCATTCTTCTTTTATAACCCTAGCAGAAACTTTTGGCTTTCTTTCTTCTTTGCCTCTTCATTTTCCTTTATTGTCTTTTTATCTCTCCTCTTTAAATTCGATTGGAACTTAGGAAAGTAATAGTAAAGTTACTTTATTAAATTTTTACTTAACTCATCATTGAAGTCACTTTAGTACTTCATAAATTAATTAAATAATATCAACCTATGATTTATTTTAAGGGATAAAATTAAATAATGAAATTAATTACTTTCATGACCTTATTAAAAGTTCATATTCCAAGGTCATATTAGAAGGGGACATTACATCTAAACTCTGTCAAGATGGTGAAGAAGTGAGCATACTTGGTCAAACAATCAACCACTACGTAAATGCAATCTTTTCCTTGTATCTTGGAGTCCTATGTTGAAATCCATTGAGATGCTCTCCCACTTTTGGTCCGGAATGGGTAAGGGTTGTTGCAATCCTGTCGGAAAGGTATGCTCCGATTTGTTCTACTGGTAGGTGGCACACTTCCTGACGAACAGTAGAACATCATTTGTGAGGCCCTTCTACAAGAGCCTCTTACAAATATGTCTATATGTCTTGAAGTTCCTAGGGTGCTCCGCCAATGGTGACTCATAAACCCTTCTTAGAATCTTTTCCTTAAGCTTTGACTCCAGAACCAAGAAAATTTTGTTCTTGTAGTAGATGACATCATCCACCACCTTATATCTATCATTGTGAATTTGACCATCCATCAACTAGCAAGCAGAGGTATTCTTGGAGTATTCAACCAACAAATGAGCCTTCTAATTAGGCGAGACTTGGGACAAAGGGCATATGGTAGGCCTCTTGGATAAAGCATCAATGACCACATTCTTCTTCCCCTTCACATACTCGATATCAAAATCATAGGACTGGATCTTGCTCACCCACTTTTGCTACATCTTATTCAAATCCTTCTACTCCGAAAAGTATCAGAGGTTTGTTTGCCCGTTGGGGTAAACTTAGTATTGCACAGACATAGTACAGGAAATATAATAAACACAGAATATATCATAGAATAATAAATACTTTCATTAATCATTCCATACTGGCAAGTACATTTACATCGTAATGATCATACCATCATATCTCCCATGTCCAACCTCCGAGAGAGTATATAAAGTACCCGAAGGGCCACGACCGAAACGTCGTGACGTAATTGTCTAACCTCTCGGTCACTAACGACCGAGAGTAACATAATACTTTACTAATATAATAACCCATACATACAATTATCCCGACAACATCATCCCCCCCAAAAAAACAAGTCGTCTTCGACGACTTACAACAATAGGGAGATGAAATACACCACATAGAAGAAGAAAATCACTAAGAAGGGGCAGAGGGGCGTCCTTGAAAAGATGAAGTGCCGCCCTCCCCATCAATGCTGCGTCCAGTAGGTCTTTTCTGTCACATCCCATTCCTCCTGTGCCTGCACCAAACTTGTCTCCAAAACATACTGTTCAGCTATAGCCTCCGCTAATGCCATACTGTCTCCCTAGCCAATCTGACCTTGATAGCCACCCGTGCCAACTTCTCTGCTTCCAACTCCTGGGTACGCTGAGCCAAGTGTTGCTCTACTGCCTCCAACTAGGTGGTCAGCTCCTCCCGAGCTCTCTATTCATCCACCAAGACAGTCTCACGTCCAGCCAACACCTACTCCAAGTGCCTCAAAGCGTAGTACTCCTCTTTAAAGACTTTCTCCAGTGCTCTCTTCACCTCCGGCATGCAGACACTCCATGCCTATAGCAGCTCCGATCTCATCAATAGGTCACACTCTCCAAGGGTTGATAACTAAACCGACTGGGGGTCTAGGGGGCAACGCCCCCAGCGGGGTCGAGGGGCAGCGCCCCCACGGGGTCCTGGGGCAGAGCCCCAGGCGCGCTCCCTGTCGTGGTACAGGGTAGGGTTGAGGGGCAGCGCCCCCGCCGCCAAGACCAATTTAGCACTCTCAAACCCACACAGAAGTCTATGGAACACACCATTTTGTGATTTTCTTCTGATCCCATACTCTTTTCTGTAAAGCGCTTATGTTTTCCTTACTATCTCATTATGCCCTTCCCTTTGGTACCATAAGTTACTCATTTTGAACTGTTTTGATTTGTCGTATTTTTTTATTTTTTTTTTATAATCTTCTCCTCCTTGCTGCCAGTCCTTCCTTGCCGTCAAGAACTAAATTCTTCTGTACTCTTTTTGATTTCTAGACTTATTCTTTGCCGTACGAAATGCTACATTCCTTGGACGGTATTCCTGTTACACCTTTTAGTGCCGCACGCTTGCTCTTGTTTCACCTTCCAACTTTTAATATGCTAGAGAAGGCCGTACGGTTCAGCTTTTATTACTTGCGAGCTTCTCTTAAAATTGCTGTACGTTGTTTCCTATGTATTCTTCCTTCGACTGTACGGTTGTAACTTTGCAATTCATATAGCCTCTGCACGGTCTTCACCTAAATATGAAACCTGCCGTACAGTATCTTTATTAATGAAATGGCCATACAGACATCTCCCTCATTTTCCTTTCCTTTGTTTGGCCGTACGGTGCCTTTTTTTTACTTTGCCTGTGATGTCCGTACGGTTAAATACTCATTCCCTTTGAACTTTGAAAGTTGCCACTTAATACTCATTAAAATTATTACCTTACGGTCATTTTTGGTTGACCTATGCCTTCGTCAAATCGCCTTCAAACTTATAAACTTGTTGTACGGTTATCATTTTGGACTTATACTAACCGTACGGTACCTTTTCTAAGCTACCTTCATTTCTCCAAGTTGTCGTATGGCCGTACGGTTTCATAAATATGTCTTCGGCTTTTCTTTTTCAACCTTGCCGTACGGACCCTGTTGCTTGATCTGTGCCTTCACTTTTTAAAATCGCCCATGCATACCTCCGTCTGATATTTTATGTCTTCGCCCATACTTTACGTCTTCGTTTAATACTTTTATGTCTTCGTTTATTTTGTATCTTCGTTTAATACTTTGTCTTCGAACCTTATGTCTTTGTTTAATACTTTATGTCTTCGTCTTCGGACTTTGTTTTCGTTCATACTTTATGTCTTCGTCTTCGGACTTTGTCTTCGTCCATACGGTGCTTTTTATGTGCTTGCTTGCCTTCGCTCCCAAGTTGCCGTACTGCCGTACGACCTTTATTGCTTCGTTTCAAAATTTTTATTTTTTTTTCATCAATTGCCAGGTGGCTGCCTGTGCGCCTCCGACCTGTGATGATATGCTTTTAGTTTCGAACCGTTCATGACATCCACAATTTCCTTTCCGAAGACTTCTCTGGTCGCCCGTACGGACGACTCTACCTGCCTGACCGCTCGAGTCCCTCTCGGTTGTTCTGTCCCTCCTCTCAAATCCATCCTCTCTGAGGAAGGTTTCAATTTGGTCCCGTTGATGGCGTCATGTATCCGTTCGTCGAAAGTCCACAGAGTGTGCAGCCGTTCCCTTTCCCTGTCGCCGAGTCTGTTTCCAATGGCAATCCAAAGGCTTGGAACCATAAATTCTACCAGGACCACGATCTCTTGCCCATACATCAGAAGAAGGAGAATCAAGAGTTTGAAGGCTACAGTCTTCCACACAGGATTCCAGTCGTCTCTCGTGGCGATGGTTTTCGGATTTCTCTCATCCATCTCCGTACCCAGATTCAAAGGTTTCACCGTCGGTTCTTCATACTTCATAGCCTCCTTGTTTTTAAACTGATGTGTGGGTACGGTGTCCATTGTAGCTTCTTCTTCCTTATACTCCCCGTACTTTGGAGGATATTGATCTGGCTCTTCTTCTTTGACACTTAATACATTGCAGGAGGGTGAGAACATCTCATAGTCCTCCTGCTGCCAATGGAACAATCCATTTAATGAGTCTGTGTCATGCTCCGAACAGCATCTTTCGAGTTTTAGTATCCCTTCGGCATTCGGATCCATCCCCTCTTTGCCTTCGTCTTGTGGGTCATTCTCCCCTTCGGATTCGGATCCCGAGGAAGAGGCAAGTTCCTCGCTCACCAACTGGGTCCGGAGATCAATAGTGAATTTCTTGCCTCCGCTCTCCATCGAGAGTGTATTCCGTTTCCAGTTGTGGTTTGCCTTCGTTGCCACCATCCATCCTCTTCCGAGTATGGCATCATACCCTTTCTGTTTCAACGGAATGACCACAAAGTCGAGCACAAATGGTTGTGCACCCAGGGTGACTTGTTGTGCCATCAACGTGCCGAGGGGTTTAATCCTGTGCTGGTCGGCACTTAGCAGATTAAACGTAGGTGGCCACAGAGTGGGCTTTCCTTAGCTTTTTCCATGTGTCCTCGGGGAGGACGTTTACCCCGGATCTGCCGTCTACTATAGTATCCGTTAGGATGGTGCCCAGGATGCCCATCTCCACCACGGCTGGATGTCTGCCATTGTTGACGGCGAGCAGCATTGGATTTGTCACTGAGTTTCCCGGTACGGAAGCATCCGTGTGTCTCGGTTTGGGTTTATCAACCTTTGTACCCAACAGCACTGTCCCCAATTGAGGCATGGTATATAGGAGGTCCTCCAACTTGACAGGCACCTCCAGTTGAAGCATCTGCCGTACAATGTTCCACTCCGTGTCTGTGCAGCAGGGTCCGGATGATTCGTGTGTCTCTCCCCGTTGGGCTTTCATCGCCCTTTCTATTTCCTCCCTTGCCTCCGCCATTCTCTGCTTCTCTGTTCGGGGATGGGGGTAGTGGGCTTCCTTCGCTTGCCCTCGAGTAAGAGCAAGTATAGCTTCTTTAATCCGTGTGTTGCCTTCGATATCAATCAAATTGGCCCCTACGCTAGACTTCGGACAATCGGCATCTTCATGGTTACCGGGCCCACACCACCGACATAGCTTTTCAGGGGCATCATTATTACTACATTCTCTTGCGAAGTGACCCCACTCGTTGCACGCCCGACATTGAATCATTGGGCATCCCTTCGCATCATACTAGACTCTACTTCGGGTGGAATTATTATTATTCCCTCTTCCGCCTCCTCGGTTTCCCCGATAGCCTCCGGAAGATGCGTTATTGTTTGAATTTGATGTGGAAGGCTGCTCCTGTGTATAGAGCACTTGCTGGTTACGTGCCTTCAGATTGTATGGGAATTCCTTCGTAGAATGTCCCATGATCTGGCAGATGTCACAGAATGCCTTCTTGGGATAGGCACCCTTTGTGTGGCCGCTCTCCTTACAATCCGTGCACCATAGTTCATCATCCTTGCTTGTTGTCCCCTTCATTGTCTTAAACTCCTTTAACATCCGTTCCATATCCTTCTGAAGGGCCGTGACTTTCTTCTTCGGCTTCTCGTCGCTGCTACTCTCCTCTTCGGACGTATCGTCTTTGGATGACAAAGATCTATTCTTCTTCTTTTTGGCCGTCTTATTTTCGCTTTCCAGGTCCATGGCTCGGTTGTATGCATTATCGAAGGATGTTGGAGGTACGATTTTCATCTTCCGTCGTAGCTTAGAGTTTAAGCCCTCGACAAACCACCTCTTCTTTAGGCCGTCAGCCGGTTGGCTTTCCATCTTTCCAACTAATTCCTTTAGCCGGCGGCCATACGCCCGTACGGTCTCCTTCTCACCTTGCTTTGTTCCATAGATTTCGGAGACTATCTCATTATCATCTCGGAGAAGCTGGAATTCCTTCTCGAATGCTTTCTTCAGTTCATCCCACGTAGTTACCTTGGTTTTATCCAAGTCTGAATACTAGTCAATAGCCACTCCTCTCAGTGTGGCGGGGAACTGCTTCATCCATTCGTCCTGGTCAGTCACGCCGTTGGCTAACCAGATGGTTTCGCATGTGCGGCAATGCCGTGCTGGGTCGTCCTTTCCATCATCATGGAACTTGGGCAACTTTTCTTTGTGAGTCGCCATAGGTGGTTGGGTCGTTTGTTGTTTGGCACCACCGCCTGTGGTACCCGCACCCACCCCTACTGTATTGCTTCTTGTAGTATTTACTAATGGCACTTGTTGAACCTCCGTAACCGGTGGAGCTGTGCTGTGTGGAGTTGTGGGCTCCAATGGAGGGTTTACATGCGCCTCCCGAGTGTCTTCGGTCGCACTATCTCTGGTACCTCCAGCTGATCCGTCACCGTCACCCTCACCCTCAGCTGTACGGTTCCCTTCGTGATCACAATCTTCCGCACATGGTGTACGGACCTAGTCTTCAAACCAGTTTCGTTCTTCCTGGGGGGAGGTCTTCAACGCTCGCGTTTCCTCAATTAATTCTTCACTACTTCGCACCCTTCGATGTTCCGGTGAAATGAATTGTTCCAATTCAGCTTCTGCACCTTTCGTGCCACTTTCGAGGTCCCCTTCGGGCAACCCTCCGGCAAGCTGGTCCTTGGCAAGTTGCCTGAGCCTACACCGACATTCACGTTGCTGCACGGATATCAAAGCCTTCTGTGCAGCTTCCCCTTCGTCATCTCGTGCCTTTTTATTTCTATCTTTATTTAAAACATTGGGCATAAATCCTTTCCTCACTTCTCTTCCCGAGTACGTCTAGGCAACGGCGCCAGATGTTTGCCCGCTGGGGTAAACTTAGTATTGCACAGACATAGTACAGGAAATATAATAAACACAGAATGTATCATAGAATAATAAATACTTTCATTAATCATTCCATACTGGCAAGTACATTTACATCGTAATGATCATACCATCATATCTCCCATGTCCAACCTTCGAGAGAGTATATAAAGTACCCGAAGGGCCACAACCGAAATGTCGTGACGTAACTGTCTAACCTCTCGGTCACTAACGACCGAGAGTAACATAATACTTTACTAATATAATAACCCGTACATACAATTATCCCGACAACAAGGTTGTTGTGACTGGTCCTAACCATGAACTTTCCCCCAACCAAGTATTGCTTGAACTTAGCCAATGCATGCATGATCGTGAGCATCTCCTTGTTGTAGATCGAATACAATCTCTTTGTATCCTTGAGGTTCTTGCTCTCCAATGCAATGGGGTGATGATTTTGCATCAACATTGCTCCAATGCCCTCCCTTGATGCATCACA
The DNA here is from genome assembly GCA_027943335.1 of Chamaecyparis obtusa. Classification (NCBI taxonomy): domain Eukaryota; kingdom Viridiplantae; phylum Streptophyta; class Pinopsida; order Cupressales; family Cupressaceae; genus Chamaecyparis; species Chamaecyparis obtusa. The sequence continues at coordinate 997,886 of BSBK01005114.1, forward strand.
CTCAGGGATGAATGGCTAAGAGAAATTAGGCAGTGTCAAGATTGGATAAGCACTCATAGTCTCTTTCAACTTGTTGAATGCATGCTGTGCCTCCTTCGTCCAACTGAATGCACCCCTCTTTGCGAGGTTGGTCAATGGGGCTCTGAGTTGTGAAAATCCCTTGACAAATCTCTTGTAGTGGCTACATAGACCAAAGAATCCACACAACTCCATGAGTGTCCTTTGGGGTGACCAGTCTAGAATTGCTTGGATCTTCTCATGATGTACATGCACTCCAAGTGTGCTTATGATGTGGCCCAAGTACAAAATCTTTGTCATGCCAAACTCACACTTGGACTTCTTTGCATACAACAGTCCCCAAATCTTTGTCCAAGTGCCTCAAGTGATGCTCCCATGTGTTGTTGTTTATGACTATGTTGTCAAAGAACATCAACAAGAACTTCCACAATTGCTTGTTGAAGATGTGGTTCACGCAAGATTGGAATGTAGTAGGCACATTGGTCAATTTGAAGGGCATGACCAAGAACTCATAATGACCATAGTGGCAATAGAAGGCTGTCTTGTGAACATCTTGCTCCCTCACTCGAATTTGGTCATATCCAGATCTGAGATCTATCTTGGAGTAGACTGCTCCATGAAGCTTGTCTAATAATTCATCAATCCATGTAATGGAGTATCTATTCTTGATTGTCTTCTTGTTTAAGGCCTGATAGTCTATGAAAATCCTCAGAGCCCCATCCTTCTTCACCAAGATCACTGGAGATGCAAAAGGGCTTGAGCGGGGTCTGATGTGTCTCATGCCAAGAAGCTCTTGAATTGCCTTCTCGATTTCATCCTTGAACTTATCATTATGCCTATAAGGAGTTGTGATGATTGGATTGCCTCCCTCCTCCAACTCTATCGTGTGCTTGAAGCCTCTATTTGGTGTTACCCATGCGTGAATGTCACTGAAAACCAAGTTGCGCCTACCGTACAGTGTCTATAGCTCATCATTGTGGTACCCAACGGTGTCTATAGCTCATCATTTTGGTAATGTGTATGCTGGTTGTCAAAAGGTTTGGAAGAAACCAAGCACTGTACTTCTCATACCACATCATCATGCTTGAAAATTGTCTCCATGCATTTGGCCAAAACTATCCTAGGCCCTCCATTAGACATTCCTCGCAAGACTACCTTCTTCCCATCTACTTTGAATGTGAAACTTCAAGCACTTGAAACTTTGGATGTATTTGTCAATAGTCTCCATCCAATTGAATGCCCAAAATGACATTTGTACCATGCATTTCCACCATGAAGTTGTCCATGATGGTGCAGTTCCCCATGGTGATGCTCATTTGTGGCACCAAATGTGTGCATGGTAGGAGCTGGCCTCTTGCCATTTTGACGTCAAATCCCTTGTGCTCTATTGTATGCAATCCTCTCTTGGCCACTACAGATGCATTGATGAAATTGAGTGGCTCCATTGTTGAGCATGTTGATGATCTGTTGTCCTTGTAGAGTACGACAAACCCAAAATATATTGCAATGTGGTGTGCTAGATAGGGCAGCAATGGTACCTCCATTCCTTACGATTGTGGCTATTTTCCCTACTTGTGGTGGCTCCTCGTTGTGCTCCTCAAATTTGTCATCTTCCTCATTGTCTAAAACAACCTCAATGTAATGAATCTTCCCTTTGCCAAGGCATCTATGATTGGGCTCCCATGGTTCCTTGCAGCTGAAACAAAGCTTCGTTCTCCTTAGATCTTGTTTGGTTGCATCATCCGTTAGAGTCTTCTTGGGCCAATCCTTCTAAAATGGTTTCTTGCTTTTGTCCTTTTGTGTAATTAGCGCCATAGGAAAAGTTTTATTCTTGGAGGTAGATGTGGCTGTATCACAAGCCTTCTTGATCGCTTTCGTGAGTGTGCTAGGGCTAAGGGCCTTGATCCAACCCCTCAAAGGGTCCATCGAACCATCCATGAAAAGAGCTATCAATCTCCTCTCTGATATGTGAATCACCAAGACTGAGGGCCTCTAGAACTCAGCAATATAGTTGTCCACAGATCATCTTTGCCTCAGCTATGCTAACTCCTTAAAATTGAGCTTGGGATCCTTCCCATCAAATCTGTCAACGAGTCTCTCCATGAAGTCGGCATAGGATGTGATTTGATCATGCCCCAATATTACCATCCCATGGTGCCACCATTCGTGAGCAATCCTATCAAGGTGTAGTGTTGCGTACTTGATTGCTTCATCTTTGGGCATTGGATTGAGTTGAAACTACATGTCTGCCTTCTGCACCCAAGCTCATAGTGTTGATCTTTTGAATCCATTGAAGAAGGGGAGACTTAGCTTGCCAATCTTCTGTCGCAAGTCAGTATTTTAGTTCCTATTACCCTTTGTGGGTAAATGCCTCATTCTTAGGTCTATGCAATGTTGACATAAAGTTAGTTGTCATTGGCAAACATCAATCCCACCGGAACACCGGTACATCACACGAGTACTCATGATAGTGTAATAATTGTGAACCGGGTAGAATGAGCAAGAAAGCAGTGTACCTTAACCGGTCACGTTTATACCGGTCCAGGTTTTGTCCAACCGGTCTTGGCAAACACATAGGTTACAGATGACTATCTGGATACAAATCACGCACCGGTTAAGTGCATGATAATCCGAACCGGATTATGCGGAGCGTTTTTTCAATTAAACTGGAGTTTAGCTTTTTCAGTGGAACTAGAGTTAGTTTTTTTTTTCTTGCGAGTGTTTCGAGGTAAACTAAAGATTAGTTTGCGAATTTTTTGATCAAGAGTTTTGCATGCGTGAGTTTTGGAGAGTTTACAGCTTGGCGGAACTTTTAGATGTATTTTTAATAAGATAATTTCTTATAAGTACAGGTCATAAGACATGAGAAGTGTGTTGTTTAAAATCAAGAGCATAGAGCGAAAGAGAGCAGGAGAGGAGAATCTTCTGAGAGGAAACACAGTCATAGAAGGTGAAAGGGAGAGAAAGATTCAACAACCAAGCAGAGAAAAGGGTGAACAGGTATGATCTGAATTGACAGATATAGTGTCATCATAAGATCATTGCTCTAGTTGTGAAGCATATTTAAATCCCTCATTCAGGGTGAACCCTAACAGGTTTTGTTGTATAAATCCCTTTACCGGGTAACATCTTTGTTGGTGTTTTAAGTCCTCTGATAAGGCGACTCCTAACAGGGTCAAGATCCTAACAGGTCTTCTATTAAATCCCTTAATTGGGTAGCACTCTCACTAGTGCTTTGTAAGCCTCTAACATGACAACTTTATTACTGCAGTAGTGGAGTTTCGTGAGTTCTGTCCCACCGTGGTTTTTTCCTTCTAACCGAGGGTTTCCACGTATAAATTCTGTGTTGACCTGTGCATTTAATTTCTGTTTATGATTGTCATAGTATTCTTTTGATTTCTGTATTAACAAGAGTATTTAATAAAAAGAAAAAGAATAGAAATTGAAGTTACTGATTCACCCCCCCCTCTCAGTAACCGGTTAGGAACAACATGCAATCCTTGAGGGACATGTCCGGTTGTAATCCTCCATTGAGTTAATCCTGCTTGAATTGTTCTTGCAACTCTACCAATGAGGGAGCATGGTTCTCTTGTTGCTCGGTTCTCGGAAGGAAGGTAGGCATCATTGGTCTTGATTTGGTGGATCAATGAGTGTGGGTCCTCCCGTTGAGTGAATTATCACCATGGCTGTTGTTCTCTCTATTGGCACCAGTGACCCTTCTATCCACCAAGCAATCGAGAGTCTCATTTATCCTCTGCTGTCTTCTTGCCAATTCACCCAAGATGGTCATAATATCTGGTTGAGCATCTCCCATTCTATCTAGAGAGCGGTGTCTTCTTCTTTGATAGACTATATAGTCTTGTTTTTTCCCACTCATCAACCTCAACCCAATAAGCTGGCGGGGTCAAGGCTCTGATACCACTGAAATGTCTCAAAGCATACAACAGCAAAAGATAGACAATGATATGCAGTCACAAACAATAATAGACCAGCAATTTCAATCTCGAATGATGTACAAACAAATCAGATTGCTATTTCAACTTGGAATTGACTACAATGGAATAAATTCAAGAAGTTTGCACCTTAGTCTTCTTACAATGATTCTGCATTGTGAGTCGTGGAATGGATTACACCATGAATATTGTTGTTATCTATGAGAACCATTGCAACCCAGAATATATGCAAATATGGATGTTTGATCGCTGCCAATTCACAAGATTATCACTGAGTACAAGCTGCGGTAAGATGCAGTTCGCTGATGGTTGCGAAGTATATGCTGTATGTGGTGAGTATGCTGATTGCAGTATCAAGGGACTACTGACAAAAGGATAAAAAGTCCTCAGCAAATCCAGATTGCCGAAGAATGAAGGCTTCACAGCCCACGTGCAGGTCTGAACAATAATTGGAATATATCGTAGGAGTATAGCTTCTCGCAACACACAAGAAATATGTTGATTGCTGATAATGCAGATCACAGCCTCCAAATCCAATGATATACTGATGAATGATGCCAAAAATGAGTAAGTTTACCAGTCCAATTTGGTCTCTAACAAGAGACTTCACCAAATTGGTATGATAGCAGACTAGGGAGGATATTTGACCCTTGAAACTGCAATCTCCCAAATGAATTTTAAACTTGGAATTATTGAAACAAACAAGATACAATGCTGATTGATGATATTCAATTGCTCCAAGAAGGCTGATATGTGTATGAGGTCGATCACCTCCAATAATATGCAAGTCGGCCAAGTATAATATTGGTGCCATGATATGAATTTGATTATAGGTCTGTGCTAAGAGTGGCGTCAAGTACATGCCACAAAAAAGGGTCCCCTCACATTGATCCTTAATAGCTCATGGGGACAACGATGAGCTATAAGGTGAAAATAGAATTAGGTCCCGATTAGAGGAGGGGACATGACAACCATTGTGTTCATGATGCTCTGGGTTAAGTTTTGGTGTATATTGGAGTAGTTTTTGGTTTATGCATGTTGAGTGGTCTGCTGGGAATACTCTGCAAGTTTTCAGATTGTTACCAGTGCTGTTGAGACGTATTCGTCAGTGTTTATCAGTCACAGATGGAGTTCATAGCATTGTATTTCAGTTTGGAATGAATCTACATAAGCTGGTCCATGTGTATTTCAACATAATTTCAGTGGATGATTGGTGAGCAGCTTTCTAAGTGTTAAGTGTTTCTTTGATGTGAATTTTTAATTGCCCTAGTGTTTAATTCTGATCAGAATATTATATCAATCATTCTACAATAGTTGGCTTTGCTGCTTGCATGTTTAATTCTGACCAATTTGGTTTGAGTCAAGCTTTAGACCTTTTGCCTTTGTATTGCCTTCATGCATTCTGTTGAAGAGGTGTTGATAAGGATGGCTTTGCTACCTGCAGGTTAGTTTATGTAGTCCATCAAAGAGGTGTTGATTAAGTTGGCTTTACTGCGTGCGTGTTTTGATTGGTTTTCCGCAATATCACTTTGTAATTGCACATATTTAAAATAGTTGTGTAGCTGGAAGCACTATATGTTCTTACCTTGCCCACTTTGGGATCTTGGTGATTAGGGTGTTGTTAAATCAAGATCATCCTATAGAGAATATATATGAGTGCTGTACTGAAATAGATTACCGTTATGATTGATCTTTTCACTAGCCATTGATATGCATTTATATCCTTTGAATAGTCATGTTTGTGAAGAGCCATGACCATACGTGGCTTATGCTATGTAGGGTCATGACACTTCATAACTAGTTGTTAATATTAAATGCATTGTAACATATACAATTATCAACTGATCTTAATATATATATTACCATATCCGATTGTAGCTATATCTTAACACTCCCTCTTAGCAAGAGAGGATCTGACTAGGTGTCATCACAATCCCCGACTTATTCAGAACTGGATTTTAGTGATAACTAAAACATAACTTCATATCAAGATATTCGACACAGCTCGGGACATTAATATAATGTACTCATCTTGATAGAAGAGTTATCGCAATCCCCGACCAATTTGGAACTAGATTTAGTGATAAGAATCAAGATATCTGGCACATTCTGGGACAACAACTTAATGTAGTCTAATCTTGATTCACACGTTATAATCCCTGACCAATTCGGAACTGGATTTAACAACTCCAAAAATTCAGTGTCAGGACTAGTGACTACAATACATAGTCATACCTGACACTAGGTTAAGCTAATGTCTAAATCGTCACTTAGCAATAGTAACCTAACACATATGAAAGATCGTCACCTTTCATAATATAACACAAAATGAATGGGCTTATAAAGTCACACATATGACATCCACCTTGACTCTTCTCAGAGGGTGGATCCACCACGGCTCATCCCAGAGAGTGGAAACCAAGACTTCCACCTTAGACTTGTCTATCAAAGACAAGAATCATTTAAGATACAAAATGATGGATCACTGAAGCTGAAACCTTCTTTTCAGCTAAGGCTTTACTCCTCAACAATACCAAGGTTATCTAAAAGTACACAATCTTCTTTCTAGCAAGGGGTTTGGTAAGAATATCGACCGTTTGTTCTCCACTAAATTGCATTTGTTTGTACTGTCTCATAGTCTTGGTGAATTCCGAGCTTACAAAGCATACACCATCTTGACATGGTATACTCCCTCTGAATTTGTATGACCAAGATCTTGGGGTGCCAACTTAATTTGATCTTCTAGCTTCTCCCTCTGACATATAGCCTTCTCACATTGTAATAATCATAATTCTCTACTACAATTTCTTGATTACTAGAGAACCAACAAAATATGGTCTACTCCCTCTGAATCAAGATCCTCGAATGTCCACTGATGCAGATCCTTTAGCTTCTCCCTCCGTCACAAAGGCATACCCTGTTTATATACTCAACTCAGTGTCACTGCAGGATGTCACTTCATACCTTCCTTCTTGAGAGAACCAATACGAATAATCTGAATAGTCATAAGGTTACATCGGCTAGCATAAGATGCATTTTGATCTTTTCCCAAGGCCACAACATTAACACTCCCTCTTGGGCTTGAGGGAAGATAATAAAGACCTCTAAGTTATGATGTTTATCTTAATGAGCTGTAGTCTCATGATGTATGGAATGCCTTAATCAAGGATTCTATCCATGTGCATCTCATCGATGATTCTATCCACGAGTTCCCACTACTATAATCTCAGAATTGTTTTACCTTCAATAGTGAAATCCCTCTCAATCAATATGATCGAGTTTGTCCAAGTTGACTAAATCATCTATTTCCTTAGAAGCTAAATTTCGCCAACTTCTTGACCTTTCTGAAGATGTCAGAGATAGATTACGAATAGTTCATAAAGCTAAACTATCCCGAACATAAAAATGATAGAAGCATACAAAATTTATTATTTAATGAATTACAAACTGCAAATTCATATGGATTAATAAAACATGAGATACTTATCTTTTCAAATATTTTCAAGTATTTCCTTTCGTAAGGTGAGCCCATTAATATGATACTTGTACCCATCGTCCTTCTTCATAACATATCGGTTTCATTCTGATCCTTATGTTAATTTTCTTCTTTACAAATCACATCTCATTATGATAACTATCGATTAGATGTTGACTTCATACATTATTGGTATCTTAACTTATCCTTCTCACTTCATTGAATGATGCTATGCATGATATAAATGATGTGCGTGTAACCAATTTATAATGCTTTCAACAATGTTTTTCTATGCCAATTCAAATATGTAGATATGTTGGTCAAATGTTCTGTCGTCTTCAATAATTATCTGTGTAAGATTGTATGTTAACTGATCTCCCTCTTCTGTTCCGACCAATCTAGACTCCTTCCTTGTGGATTTATATCACCCTCCAATCTGTTCTCCTCTCCATTGCATAATACATATATCCCCATGTGTTAATTCCTATTCCATTGATTTGTATTTTTGTTTCTTATATCATATGCTTAGGATGAGGAATCATGTGTAAAAGACATGAATCTGTATATTCATAACAATTCATAGTCATTTGATTATTTATTCTGTTATAGTATCACATCTCTTTAATTACTTATTAACTAATGTTGGGTATCGATAATTGATGTTTAAGATATGACTTATTTGTTTAGTCACACCAATTTCTGATATAACCACCAAGTGTAGATATCTCTATCATCGCATCTTCTTCCCTATAAAGCTTGTTTGTACTATTATGTATGTTGTTGTCTATATTGACCAACCATATACTTGTATCACCGATGAATCATATCACCTTTTGTTATATCCACGTGTCTATAGGTAGACATATTTGATCTTTACTATGTTGACTTGTACTGTTTAGCATGTATGTGTTCCCTGTCTCCTCCAGTCTTATGTAATGTCCCTGGCCGGGACCTTACGTAAATTTCTCATTTAAGCTTTGTGCGAACTAATTTTCTGTATCTTTTTTCCTTAATCATAAATGAAATACTTATATTTCATCAATAATAGATTTGTTTATTAATTTCCTTGTTAATTTATATCTTGATATATCATATTTATATTTATAAGATATTATTATTTAATGATGTATTATATTTTGATTATTATTTATCTTTAATATTTGATATGATGTTCAACAACCGATTAAGATTTAACCTTGATGAAGAATACTGTAATGTCCTTTCTTATTCTCCTTTATGTAATTTCTTGCAAAACCAGCGTTAGTACAGATAATATGTAACATTTATATGACTCATACTCCACTCTACGTTAGTAGGGGGGGATTTGATTCTTCTAGTCCCCTCCAGATATGGGATCCATCTCTTAATGAATATAATATTCATTCTCTCTATGGTCTCATATCATCAATATATAAATGTATAAAAAATTAATGTAAATAACATAATTATATATTCAGATTTATAAGCAATCCAACAACATATGATGCCCATAGCATGATTGGATAGATCCTAATTGCATGTCTTTAATAGACATCAACTATATTAGAACAATTTTAATATGTATAAGAATGCAATCTTTTGAATATATATATATATATATATATATATATAAACGTCGTGTTTCCTTTAACTTTGCATAGCACCGAATATTCTTTGTTTTTCTGTCTGTGTCGTTGAGCAGACAACAACCAAATTAATCATAGCTTATTCATCACAGCTATTCCATCCTTTGTTGGTCATGACTCATTGCACTACTCCTATGAATCTTCTAAGTGATTAATTATGGTAAGCTAAGTCGCTACCCCCTCCAAGAAACCCAACTCCAATTTAGACAATATCAAATGATAAACTTTGATTATATATTCTGTTTCCTTGGTTTAAGAAACCAACACTATTGTCTTCCAAGATCTTTAAACAATGTGATCTCCTTATAGAATTTTATGACAATCCAATAAAAGCTATTGATCTTCACATATGAAGACTTCAAAATATAACTAGTAGTTATCCCACCGTAATGCATTCACGTCCTCAGTATGAATGAACACCCTCTGCCAATTTGGGAAGTGCCTGTGACTGATATATTTTGTGTTGACAATGATAGGAAGTTTGAGTAATCGTCAATGGTGAGAATTCTCCCAAGATGTCGTTCTGGCAAATGTTCTCTGTATTTTATTTCAGACGGCTTGGTCTTCAAAGAGTGTTGATGTGAATCGAACTTCCAATATACGTAGGCTCATAAAATGATTCCGTGTTACTTCTTCAAACTGTAAGTACCATGGTTTGTTTTTCTATTTTATTTTCGTATTGATCCCCATTCTTATTCTGTATATTCCTTTTTCCTTCTTCGTCTCCTCTGTCTTCCCCATTCCTTCCTAGTGATCTTATATTACCTCGCATAGGTCGCAGCGTTTTCTCCCGCCTTCTTGTCTCATTCCCCGAGTGACGCTTGAAGTTGTTCTCTATATAATTGTTATTCATTAATGATTAGAATTGTCGGCTCCTTCCTATCCACCGTTTCATATATTGGTTCATACAATTTTTGTTACTTAGTGTTAACGGTATGTATATTGATTAAGATTATTGCTATGGCTATTAACATATATTAATATTAACTATAAATTAATATTATAGATTAGCATTAATATAATGTTATAGACTTATTCATTAAATCTATGAGATTATATCAGTATTATTAATTATTATATTATAGATTAACAATATTAATAGTATCGCTTAATTAATATATTATTCATATATATATTGATTAATAATATCAATTAACTATATTGTAATGTCTCTTCATTATGCTATTTCCTTGGTTTGGCTATTGCGAATACATATTGGACTACATTAGTTATGTCCATTGATAACATTGTTTTATTTGATTAAGAAGGTATATTATGTTCAACATTTACTGGTGATATGCTATTGCTCGACTATTAATCTTCGTTATTCGGTTTGTAAATTATATATATATATATATATATATATATATAAGTATTCACTTATTATTATTTCCATTTATTAATAATATTAATAATAATATATTCTTCATTATAATAATCTAAGCTTATATGTTTGATAATACATATATTGAATCTATTTATATTTATTAAAATATTATTATAACTATTTTATTTCATTAATCTATTTATCTCTATTGCCATGATCATGGGGTTAACGAGGGACATGACATCTTATCAATCCACGTATGATCCTCGACCATACACGTTCGACCATACCGTTACTACCTGTTGACTTGGTGGTCAGCACCTCCTTGGAGATTCATGACATGGCTTAACCGCCTCCCGTGGATCCGGTTAAATTTGGCATTTGTATTGGGCATTGACAGTTCGAGCTTTTGGTGCAACGGCAAATGATTTCAACAATTGGTATCAGAGCCTTGGGTCACGGGTTCGAGTCTCCCTTCAGTGGGTGCTGAAGGCTCAGTCGGTGCTGAGGGGGAGATTGTTGACTTGGTGGTCAGCACCTCCTTGGAGATTCGTGACATGGCTTAACCGCCTCCTGTGGATCGGGTTAAATCAGGCATTGACAGTTTGAGCTTTTGGTGCAACGGCAAATGATTTCAACACTACCATCCATAGCCAATCTTATACTTTCAGTATTAGATGCTTTGATGCCAAAATTAATCGCGACCTATCTTATAATACTATGTGCCTTGTCATAGTTGCAATCCTCGTAGTCTTGATCATTGTACATCATTATCTATACCCCATACCAGTCAGACTTAATTCATGCTTTGCCACGATACCCATATGTTCTGTATATATTTGAAGCAATCTTCATTCAATCCATGATTATTGGTATTTATTTGTATCTTTATGTCACCAAATAATTTTACATCAAAATATTAAAGCTTGCCCACATAAGCCCGTTAGCTATCTCTGCCTGTGTGTTGTCCGAGGAGAACACTCAATCCGATCAAAGACACCTCTCAAGTAATCTTTGCATGGATTAGGAAAGAATCTGAACACTTGTTGCCAATAAAGTTGAGCAAAACTTGTGGGATTGTCGTCCAACCAGAGGCTTTTCTAAGGAATCATTAGTGGATTGTTCAACCACTATTCTAATGTTCCCAATACATCTCAATACGCCATTGTGACCATACATCGTTCAGTTGATATGGTAATATCTGATAAATATCATATTCAGCTTTCATGGGTATTGCTTGTAGTAGATACCCTATTTGAATCCTTCCTTTGTCGTAATGCTAGGTCTCGACAATAGAATCAAATAAGACTCTATTGAAGAAAGGATCACACTCTCGTAATATCACTTTGATGCGATGCTTATTATGTCACAATTCTTCCCTCTACATGGATCGCGACCTAGCTTTGTGATAATGATTCATTGTTAATGAAATAATAGTTCCATAATTATTTTTAGCAAAAATCGACATCTATTGATGTTTTCCACTGATTATAATTCTCGTGAATCACTTATCAATACATATATTGGTCATTCTGCAATTGTGTCTGATGATAGTTCAATGTAAGCAAGTTCGAATCCTTTCAATGCTGACTGATGATGATGGCCCATCAAAAACTTTGTTCCCTAATCTTCTTGGTGGTCAACAATGATGTTGTAAGTGTATTCAACATTTTTTGATGATGGTCTAATTTCTTTAGTGATGGAATGTCATTTCTCTATTTTCTATATGGAATTAATCCAATGCCAAAGTTATTTTCTAGGTCTTCCTAATCCTCGACGCCTAGGTTTCCAAATCTGTGTGGACGATTAGGATCTCTCCAGGGATGCAACAGAACAAAAACCACCTTGAGAGATAACAAGAGTAGCAACAGACAGTGAAGATGCTCCACCGCTTTGCGATCCCTCAAATCTGCAATGTACGTGCGTAGGTAATCGACAAGCGCTCCCATTCACAGTGTCTCGAGCTCTTGCAATGCCTTAGCTCCAATGCTACACTCCCATCCAACAATGAACCGATTGCTTGTGATGATTGCCGTTACTCCTCATCTGCACTTGCCAGGATTCAAACACACAGATTTCTTGATCGAATTCCATTTCCATATATATTGTGAAATATTTTAGAAACCTCAAGGTGAAATATTTTATTCTCTTATAGGTTAGGCTCTGATACCATGTTGTTAAATCAAGATCGTCCTATAGAGAATATATATAAGTGCTGTACTGAAATAGATTACCGTTGTGATTGATCTTTTCACCAGCCATCGATATGCATTTATATCCTTTGAATAGTCATGTCTGTGAAGAGCCATGACCATACGTGGCTTATGCTATGTAGGGTCATGACCCTTCATAACCAATTGTTAATATTAACTGCATTGTAACATATACAATTATCAACTGATCTTAATATATATATATATATATATATATATATATATATTACCATATCCGATCGTAGCTATATCTTAACATTGGGAGCGTTGAAGACATTGCATATACATCTTTTATAGTGCAAATATTAAAAAAAGTAGGATGGGTGGTTACAGTGGTATCAAAGCTGGCAATTTTGCCAACCTGTGATTTTAGAGCTAATCTTGTGATGTAGAGTTTGACATCTCATGCATTGTAGTGACAAACAAAATAGATACTACTACAGAGAGTTTAGAAAATAGTTTTAGTTCCCTCAAAATTCAGTTCAGTAGTAAGTTTTTGAAGACCGTACTACAAGACAGATAAATGCAAAGAGATTGAAATGGGTGAAACTCTTGATTTGAGGGCAAAAATAAAATTTGATATAATGATGTACATGATGGCTCAATTAGTTACCAAAATGGACCAATTAGCCTGCAAATAATGTAAATCAGTCCACTAGACTATGGATTCTATGGTTAGGCTGTTTCAGCCAACCTTTATTAGAAAAGACAGAGGTTCATAGGCCACAGATCGAAGTTGCAATAGTTGATGAAGTTACTGCACACTATGCTCAGCATCAAGATCTGCCTCAAGAGATTCAAAATGAGCTGTCCCTTAATCAGTTCATGAATAGGAAGAGATCTAGAAGTGGGACTAGACAAGAACAGAGGCCCCAAACTCAACAAAGGGACTGCTGGAATGCATGGGGAAACTTAATACTTTCCCTATTTGATGGAAGTGGAAAGAGCTTAGCTTGTGCATTGATTCAAAAGTTGGATACATACATGTCTTTGAGACCTATGGTGGAGGATGAGGCTGTTAAATTTATTAGTAACTCAAGGCAACATTCTCATAAAATCATATGATGACTTTAATAAAAAATTGATGGAGAGGTTTGACCAAAAGGACCTAGAGGTGCATTTTTTTTTGTGAGTTGGCTCAACTCAAGCAGTATGGCATTTTTTAAATTTACATGTGATTACCAAAACTTTCTGTTATGGTCCTTGACATTGTAGAAAGAAGATTGGCGGTTGTTCATAGAAGGATTGACAAAGATTTTTAAGGTCTTGGTCAAAGCCTTTGAGCCTATATCTTTGCAAGAGGCGATTAAGAGGGCTCTAGCTCTTGAATCTACATATAGCAAGAACGGGTCTTAGAAGAAGAGTTTTCCATCCAAAAAGCAATTTCAGAAAACTTACCATCATCCAAAGCGTTACCACCTAAGTTGGATGAAGAAGCCAAAAATAATGAAGGTAGAAATTATGCTTCACATTTAAGGATCCTTGTGAAAGGCCAAGCTCGTTGCATAGAGGTAGTTTCTGATGATGAATCAGAATAAAACAATTCAGAACAAGAAGCTGATCTTGAGGAAAATCATGAAGAAAATGTACTTGAAAGGCTTGGTGAAGAGAAGATTGTCGAAGACACATTTGTCCAACTTTCGGGTACACAAAATTATGATCTTTTTAGGATCTGTAAGGTTATATATGGCCAAAGATTCACTTTGCTTATTGATTCTAGAGCCATTAATAATTTTATTGATGGAGTTGTCGCTAGAAGAGGGTTGATAACAGAAGAATCTGAAGGTTTTGACATCAAAGTTGCCAATTTCACATTTTCTATTTTGTTTTGTGTGAGAGTTGAGTTTCTCTAATTTATTGAGGATATCCGATAAACCCCCCCTAGATATTCTAGTTTCAGGGATAAGAACCCTCCTAGTCCGTTAGAGTGATTTCATCCTGAAATCACTGTGTTGAAAGTGAGGTTATTCCAGTTTGGAGTTGAAGATGAAGACTTTTTCTGTGCTTTAACTTGTTTTGGGTTGCTAAGATTCTAGTGTATTGGTTTGAGGATTCTTAGAGGTTTCTTGGCTGAGATTGAAGGAGTTTGAAGTTGCCTGTACATTTTAGGATGATGCAAGGCCATACCTCTTATTCGATCCTTGCTGATGAATATTTGTGATAATATTTATTATGACGAGCCTTCAGTGTTGTACTTGGCATTGAATGCAGGCCTTTACTAGTTTTTAGGATTGGAGTCTTTTTCTTGAGGCTGTACAGCTGGGGGAGGCTGTACCAAGCAAGGAAAGAGGCATGGGAATAGAGGAACTGAAGCACCCTATTTTGGGTGCTAAAATATACTTTCTTGAGTGGGTCTTGACCATAGGGATTATAACAGCCCAACTTAGAGTTATGGTGTGAAAAATTAAGCAGCTCTAGGTTGGCACCCAAGAATCAGATCAATTTAAGAAACATTTGTGTAATTGAACAATCTATCATAAGTGACAATTTCTTGAATTTGCACCAACTTCTGCCTCAGAGGCTGCAGCTCTAGAATTAGGAACAAATATCAAATTCTGTGTATATTGATTTGTATATGTTACTCAGGTTCTTTTAATGCATTGCAATTTGCATCTCTAGAATTTAGGAACAAGTATCAAATTCTGTGTATCTTGGCTTGTATGTGTTACTCAGATTCCTTTAATACATTTCAAATAACTGAGGTTGCTATAGGTGTCTCCAGTTCGATTTAAGAAGCACTGCAATTTTTCATATTAATGCTATTATTGTTCCATAGTTGAATATCTTGATCATAGAAGCAAAGCATAAACTTTTCTGATCTAGGAAGTTTAGCAGTTTTGAGTGGATAATTTTTATTTATGCTGCTATCCTCTATGCGCGAGTTCCGAATTGTGTTATTTATGGGTTACAACTGTTTGCAGGTAGGACCGTCCACCTTTTTCAGTTCAAAGCAGTTTGAGGTTTTTGATGTGGAACTCGTGAGTGTGCAAGATTGTAAACGCAGAACTTTTTTATTTTACTCAGATGTTGTATGTGATTGAGACAAGATGCTTTTCATTTCCATGAATCGCTGTTGCAAAATTGTGCATATTAATTCAATATTCTTTAATTTATGATCCATCATCATAATACATGGGTTTGATAGTAACTTAAGGCTTGCATGGCAATTTGAAATTTGAGTTTTGACTTGTCAAAGAAAATAGAAATGCATATTGTTTCTTGGCATGGATGGAAGTACCAAAATAACAGATCTGAGATAGCATTATGCATATGAAAAAATAATAAATTTGATCACTGAACTTTCAAATTGTAATTCCTGTGGTAAACTCATAAATATTATGAATATATTATTATTGCACAAATTTATAGTCTGTCTTTCTCCGGAAGAGAAGGGAGTCTGCACTTCCTCAATAAATCCCTTTTGCCAAAGTTTCACATGAAATTTATAAAATTAAAGCTTGACCGATTATGGAAAACCATACAAGTCTTATTTATTGCAATTTACTGCAACTCTGCTCTGGGAATTCTCTCGGAATTTAGGAATGAAATATTTCTCCAAGATAGATGGGTATAAATGATGAACACAACCAAGTATTGGAACATTGACACTAAGAGAAATAAAGTAAATTTTGTACAAACAATCTTTAGATATCAGGAAATTAATGCACAAAGGTATAATCATTGTCACATTCAATAAATGCCAAGCCAGTTTACTTAGCTTTGGTTCTACCATATAGAGGAGAGTGCATTTTTCTGTCAAATCAAACGACATCACCTTTACTCAAAGACCTGAATCTAACAATAGAAATATTATGTAATTGAGTGTTAGAATTATCATACTGAAGGGCCAATTTTGTTTCATTCATCGTGCACATTAGTCTTAGGAAAAGGACATGAATAGGCAAATACAATTGGAAGCAAATTTAACAATCAGAGTACATGTGAAACTTTTCTCTCTGGATAGTATAATATCAGAGAACTCAACAACCCAGTTGTTTACAAAATAATGGCTGAGAAACATGTTGAGAATAACATTTGTTTGGAACATCGAGTGTCGTGAGATGTTGTAAAGGGAAAATTTTAAATTTTCAGGTCTGTAATTTTGAACTCGTAATATTTAACTGCTTTCGAGTTCTATAGTGCATGCCAATATATTATTTACAAATACATTTTTGCTGTGGGATTTCATTGCAGCCTAATATCTTATATGTTCTCCTCCATCCAAACCTTCAAGTATTTTAAAATTGCATTTTCTTTAGCATATGATTTATGTTGATGCATTTTCCTCCCCCAAGTCCTGCACTTGACTTGACTTGACTTATAATGTGTAATGTAGGGGTTACTTGAACCTAGGCACATATGCATTGGCTTATCAGCCTTTAATTGAGGAATTCCCATTAATCAAAGTTCACTTGAACAGCATAAGAAAAGCACACCCTTAATTAATTTAATGACTAGAGCCAAGTCTCCTTCTAGCTTTAGGTGTGCAAGCTCTTTTAATGGAATCATACATGAAATAGAATAAAAAAGAGAGATACAAATTAATCATATAAAATACGAGGAAGCTTCTTTATACATGTAAATGTACATCAATCCTCCCTTTCACAACTCAAACCTCATTTAGACAGAGACAGCTACTAGACTTAGCATGTCCAACATTCTATCAGCTACAATCCTATGCTAAGCCCAACCTCCCGATACAACTAAAATCTACCGTCAACATGAGCTTGTAATCTCTCTATATAAGCCTGGGACTCATGGACTTATTCTTTATATTATAAAATGCACTCATCCCAATCCATCCAAATTTATGTGTATTCTAACCGATAATACCCCCTCATATACTACATATAATGGATTCTTTCGGCATAAATAATATTATTATGATTAATTTCCAATTAAAATTGATATTGGTCAGACTGATTAGTTAAGCAGAATTTTTGTTCACGGTCCTATTACCAAATTATAATTATTTCTTGCATATTTTAAAGACATTTTCTAGCTCTAGCACAAGGTGAAGAGTCCAAAGGGGCTATAGTCTATTCTTTAGCAGAATTCTCAAACTTTAAAATACTTCCTTAAAGGAGCATCTAGCTTCCTCCAAGGGTGAGCTAGTGAAGTTTCCACATATTTATGCCCAAAGGATAGTGGTGAAATCTTCATTACTAGCTAGCACAAAAAAAATGTTGTTACCTACAAATAGATCCACCTTTGTAAATCCACTTTCCTATTGACGAAATGTCTATTATTAGTCTATTGTATCTCAGGGAAGTTGTCATGCTTTACGAATTCACGAGGGCATATCTTACTCCTACGATTCTTGGTTCCTGTGTTTATGATCATTGGAAGGATATGGAATTATTGGACATCATTATGATGTCTAAGGGGTACTTAATTGCTATTTTCACTATTGTAGAGGAAAATGATATCCTTTGATTAATTGTTTTTTGGAAATGGGGTATTGAGACGAGATCCACAGTACTTGGGAAGAATTTGAAGTACAAATTATTCAAATAAAGCATAATACACATAAGAAGAGGGAAAGTTGTATTAATAGAGGAAAATAGAGTTACCAAACAACTTTATTATGATTACGGCCTACCTAAAGTTGTTTGCCTATGTCCCATGTGAGAGAATGAGTGTGTGCTAGATATCATAGGAGGTATTGTGAGATATAACTCCAAAATTCATTTTATTATAAAACACTAATTTAATATTTCTTTTTAAGAGGATAAAAGATGTGTAAATAAAAGTGTTGCCTTCATATTCTTGTATTAAATGAATTAAAATTTGAGACGATGAGTGTGTGCTAGATATCATAAGGTATTGTGAGATGCAAAGTGGATTATTGTTCAAGGTGAATCAATTGTATGTTCCAAGGGATCAATGAGAGAGAATCTCATTTAGGAAAAACATAATGGTAGTCTTAGTGGCCATTTTGGCATCAACAAGATAATGGAGTTAGTGCAAAGGTTCTACTATTGGCCTAAGCTATCTAGGGATGTAAGGAGATATCTGGAGCAACGTGTTATATGCATGAAAGCCAAAGGAGGATCCAATAATGCAGGACTTTACCAGCCCCTACCCATTCCAAATAGGCTATGGGAATGCATCAACATGGACTTCATAGTAGGAATTCCTAAAACCAAAATAGGGTTGGATAGTATCTATGTGGTGGTAGACTGGTTTAGTAAGATGAGTCATTTCATTCCCTGCAAGACAACACATGATGTGATCCACATTGCTTATCTTTTCTTTAAGGAAGTGGTGAGAATCCATGGACTTCCCCTTAGCATTGTGTCAGATAGAGATGCAAAGTTCATGGGTCATTTTTGGAAGAGCCTATGGAATAGATTGGAAACTAATCTATCATTTGGCTTAGCTTATCATCCCCAAACGGATGGCCAAACTGAAGTGATCAACAGGGTACTAGGTAATTTTCTAAGGTGCCTAACTAAGGAGTATGGTCAGACTTGGGATTTAGTCCTCCCTCAAGCATAGTATGCTTATAATGACAGTGTGAACTGAACCACTGGAAAAAGTCCTTTTGAGATAGTATATGGGATGCACCCAAGAGGAGTAAATGAGCTCAGAGACTTAGGAGGCATGGATCATAGAAGTGGTCATGTAGAGGATGTAACTCCAAAATTCCTTTTATTATAAAACACTAATTTAATATTTCTTTTTAAGAGGATAAAAGATGTGTAAATAAAAGTGTTGCCTTCATATTCTTGTATTAAATGAATTAAATTTTTATGTAAGAATAAAACCATAATAAAACCACTAATTCAAGGCCTATTGAAAACTCAATCTAAAAGTGAACCTTCAAACAAGTATAAAATACTTCATCAAAATAATAATATTTGATCTCACAATGACCAATAGAATTATTTTTACATATTTTCTTTCAATATATCATAAATTGTAGTTTTCTAAATTTAGTTTTTCTAAAATTGTATATCATTTATAGGCAGATTTTCATACTTTGAGAGTATGAATTTGTATATCACATGCCACAATCTTATAAGGGCATGTCATTTCCTTGACCAATTCAAACACACTTTGTAATTCACCTTACATTCAAGGCTCGAATGATTGGCTGATTAATTAATTTGTTCCATCACATGCAAAAACATTAAAGGGCATGTTAATCACTCTAACCAAAACAAACATGCTTTATCATTTTATGATGTTCCCATCAAAGTAACAAATTACAATGATGAGTTATGTTGTCAAAACCATAAATGAATCATAGAATCAAGATCCTCAACAATCACTAACCTTGGAAGACCAAAGATTGCAACTCTCTATATCAATGTTTTCATATAGAGTCATTGATTACATTGAACTAGTATGGACAACTCAACTAACAACAATCCTACATATCAATCATAAATTTGGCCCCATATATTGATCATGCATAATTATCGTAGTACATATTCATGATTTCTGCTAAGCTAAGAGAGTTCTTACATGCATTGATTGTATATGAAGGCAATCCACGTCAATAACATCATCTCCCATTATGCGAAAGCAACATGATGTATCAATCAATATAATCACTCGATGAAGTGCAAGAGCATCAATGAGAACCCCTAAGTACATGGACA
Organism: Chamaecyparis obtusa; assembly: GCA_027943335.1. Taxonomy (NCBI): domain Eukaryota; kingdom Viridiplantae; phylum Streptophyta; class Pinopsida; order Cupressales; family Cupressaceae; genus Chamaecyparis; species Chamaecyparis obtusa. The sequence goes on from BSBK01005114.1 coordinate 1,018,107, forward strand.
AGTCAGGCATGGTGGAACAAAAGAAGACTATCCCACATCAATTGGGATATATTAAAACCAATAATGAAGATTTTTAATGATCAATTTGATCTAATTTGTAAATCTCCTAAAGGTCCTGGTAAGGACCTTAGGAGCAAAATCATGTAAAAATGAGCCAATTGAGCTCTTGGGGTTAAAATGGATAGATAGGGTCTTGAATAGGTTTGTTTGATCCTATGCTATGTGATCCGTCAAATTGGATTAGTTTGGGTGGATAATTTGCATTGGTTTTAAAGTTATAAATTTGATTTTTAAATCCTAACGGCTAGTTAGGATTTGGTGGGAAAGTATGGTTTAGTGTTGTTTAGGATGTTTTTGATCCTCCAACCAATTGGAATCGGTTTGGGAGGTTGACGGAAGGTATTTCAAATATAGTTGGATCCTTTGTTGAGAGGAACAAGAATAATGTACGGACTGGTAATGTAATTTTTTGGACTATACCTAGTTTTATACAATAAAAACAATGATTTCTTGCACTTGGTGAAGTTTCTTGGATGTTTCGTTGATTCCAAGTATTGGACAACCTTTTTGAATGTATTTGCACTTGTTTTGAATCCATTGTAAGTTGTTTTGAATAAGATTTAAAGCCCTCAAGGTTGACTGTGTCGTGACAGTCCTTGATTGGGCAAGGGTTTTCCATTATGAACTTGTGATTCATCCCCATGTTGTGGTAACTATGGTTGGAGGATGAATCCAATAGTTGTATTATATTAGTCTAACATCATAAAATGCAAGATTGATCTCTATTTGCAGGATGATCATCATTGGGAGTGCTGATTTCATGTGTTTGGAGAAGGGAAATGATGCCATGGGTATAGTAGCAATTAATCTGCCTTAAGGAGGGGGACATATGATGATTTGAGGAGTGTTGTAATGGTTGTCTAAAGGTGAATCAACCATCACTTTGATCTGGAATGCTTGAGAAAGCCCATTTTGAAGAAACCCTTGTTTGGAGGGCCCTTGAGTAGCCTATTTGGGGTTTGGGTGTTTGCAATGGTCATTGAACCTTTCCAAGTTGAAATTCCTTGGATTTGATCCATAAAAAGACACTGTTGAGAGTATTGAGTCTTAGGGGTAAGAGTGGTTAGTACTTACTTTGTTAAATGACCATATTTTTGACCTAAAAAGGGGTTACTAGGGTGAACAATAGATAGTGCTCCAAAACAACCCTACCCAATCTTCTAGTATGTTGTGTAAACCCGAAAAGGGTATCCAAAAAATAATTTGTTTGGTTAGTGCTTTGGAAAAAGTAAGAGAAAACGGGAAGAAACAGTCTCAACAGGGCTAGTTGATGGGCAATTAGGCCTTGAGGACAGTTTTTGTGTTTTGGCTCTTGGGTATTTGGGAGGAATCCAAAAGTGATTGAATCTTGTCAAATCCAACTTATTTATACCTTTAGTACTCATCTTGGCCTTTGGGAAGGTGTTGGAGTCATTTGGGGTATTTGGGCTATTTGTGCGCTTTAGGGGCTAGTGAGATTGTAGTGCCAAGCCTCTCAAGTTTGATCATTGTTGTCATCTATCCACCACCTTTGTTGCCCACTCTGCATCATGAAGGATACTTCCCTTATTCAACCAAACACACAACACAACAGAGAAATAAATAGAAATTGCTAGAACATAAATATTTACTTTTTATTATCTCCAATGAAATGAAATGACATTACAACATTCTAGAAAATAACTTGCCACAACCACATGGGCCTTCTTATTACAATAATTTGCAAGATAGAGTCACAAACTACTCTTCTGGAGTCGAGCCTAAAACCCACCTTCATCCCTATATATGTAGCACCAATAACTGCCTTAGAATATTCTAGAAAGTGAAACTTTCCCATTTTGGTGCCCAATGGTTCAATTTCCCATTTAAGTGATTTTTCTCTCTTCCTTTTGTATCAAAACTTGAGTTTTGGTGACACAACTTTCGGAAGCCATAAATTTTGAACCGTGTGCCTTATTTTCTATACAACTTTTTGGAAACTTCTTGAAGTGCTCTACAATTAAGAGCGTGTAGCATCGTCTTGGACAAGTTTTGACCCCTTCCAAAGCCTCTAAGACCTTCAAAATTGAGTTCAAAGTTTTTGTACCACCTCGTTAAAAATAGAAAATTCAATATCTTCAAAATTAGACTTGGTCTTGCCACAAAACTTTAGCCATGAAACTTTACTAACATGCTTATATATCCAAAATGAGCCTTTGGGAAAGTAATTGGAACAATCCATGTTCAAATGAAATTTTTATTAAAAATGATAAACTTGCCAAAAATAGTAAAACTAGACAATATTTTTGGTTGATGCAAGATTGCTCTTACACCCTAGATGCTCTTGCATCATCACCACACCCTCCATCTACTATTATCATTGTGAAAGAAGTAGATCACTTTGCAATATACGGTAATGCTCAACAACATATCGATTTCATCACCATGTGTGTTAAAGGAGAATTAGTAACAGTAATTATGGCAAGTAGTTTACTAATCTCTTGATTAGTTATTCCATGAACAACGATTATACTTAACAATGCTAAGGTAACAATAGGCATAAAAGAATGATTTGCACAAATTATTGTTCATGGAAATGTGCAATTAAGAAAGACCATTTAATCATTACACAAAGGGTGCAATGAAGGGACATTTCTCATCATGAAGATAGATATTTAAAATGGATTGATCTCATCCCAAATCATCATCTTCAAATTGTTTCTTTTCTTCTATTGTTCCATAATTGAACCACTAATTTGAGCAGTTACCTTTTGGCAAATTCGGCTGCGTATATTTAAGGATACCATCAAGGAAAAACATCATATTATTACATGCTTCTAAGGCATATTAGAAACAAAAATTACACCATCGCTATAAGCGATAGTTTGAAGACTTACAACATATCCATATCAACATATCAGGAATAGCTATAAGGGTTGAGAGGAAACTTATAGCATAATTTATATTCTTACATTACAAATAACATAGTTAACTCCCTAATTGCTTATCGGAGTATAGTAGAGATTATCATTTCATGATTCAATATTAGAGACAACAATGATTCTCCATCTTATCAACAAGAGATACAAATACTTGAATATTATATAGTGATTAAAGATTATCATAAGGGTAAAAACACAATAAGTTGTCACCCTTTTATAAAGGAAAAGGCTAACAAAATCAAAGTTGTTCAACTTCAATAGTATAAAAATGGTATTTATATTTAGAATTTGAAGATGATGTAAACTAATTAAATGTGTTAAAATAGATAAAGTTTATGATTAATATTCTTAATAATTTTATTGAATAAGAATTGATATTTTTAAAAAAATTTTAAAGACGATTTTTCAGTTGCTGAAAAATGCTGAAAATTAGGGGTCTAGTTCCCACCAGAAAATTATATGTAAATAATTATTTTTCCCCTAATTTCAAAATATGTTATAGATGACATATATAGCTAGTGCATGAAGAAATAAAAATTGGTTTGTGACCTATATTTTCTCTTTTATAACAATCCAAATTTCAACTCACCTAAAATCGACAGTTTTCATCTCCCACCATATTTGTCATAACAAATATACCCCAATGAAAAAAAGAAATATATATTCTTGAAGATGACTCTCTCCTCCAGTGCACCATATGTTTTTCAAATTTATTTAATATGATTTACTATTTTTTTCTTTCTCCGAATCAATATCTCCTTGACTGTTAAAATACCTACTTACAATATTTTTTAATTACAATAGACTATGTCTAATTAGAACACTATAAAATCTCTATGAAGATATTCTTGACTCCGATCTCTACAAAAGGGTATAAAATCTCTATGAAGATATTCTTGACTCTGATCTCTACAAAAGGGTATTTTTGTATTTTAAAAAAAATATCATTAAAAAAATTAGGAGTTATTGAAACATCACTTTTCTGAAATAATTTTATTTATGTGGTAATTGGACCCAAAGTGGTATAAAATATGCATTTCATAGATATTTCCAATTAGAAAAGTTAAAGCACTTATATAACTTAGCTACAATGAATCTAACTAGACCACATGTTTGACCAAAATTAATTTTTAGTTAGAAATACTAAAATTCAGCTATGCTGACAAGTTAGCCTAAAAGGTGACACCTAGTATTGATTGTATATTCTAAGGATAATCAATTATAAAGAAGATCATAAGTTATCCTTCTTATAGTAAGTGATACTAATTATCATCAATATAAAATTTATAAAAGATTTTGTGCTACAAGTAGAGTCTTTGATTAGAAAGAAGTCTCTTGCTATTGGTTTGTAAGTTAATTGTTCCTTATTCCTAAGAATTTACTTAAGGGGACATTCCAAGTGGTATCAAAGTTAATGAACTTGCTAGTTTGTGGAGAAAATTTTCAAATGAGTAAAAGATGAGGAGAATTCAAGGGTTGGTACAAACTCAATGATAAATGAATCCATCCATGGCACAATATAGTAACACTCAAGAGAGATTGACCCAATTGATGGGCATGTTAACTCAAGTAAACAATAATAGAAACAAAGGAGGCATTGTAGGAAATTGAGATCAATCCATTAATAATCAATCTCCAAACAGGCATATGTCAACAACAAGTTCAAGGTCAATAACACCAACATTCCCATGTAGAGTAGAACATCAAGAAGGCAATAAACCTGCATTGGTTGATTTGAAAGATCAATTTTGACAAGATTGGATTAATGAATGATTACAACATGATATGCCTCTAAGAGATACATAGATCTAATAATGAAGTACTTATCTCAAGGAAATAGAGTTTATGATAGAAGGAGAAATGAATTACACATAAAAGAACTCAAAGTTACAAAAGGGCTATTTAGGAAAGAGAAATTGAAGGAAAAATCAATCATCTATCCAAACATCACAATTAAAGAAAATGCTAACAAGGAGCTAACAATTTCCCATGACCTCACGCCAACATCTCAAGATAGACAAGACAATAAAATGTTCTCTAACATATCTAAAAGGAAAGAGTTACTCTATCTTCACTTGCTTCTTCAATCACCAATGCATTGACTCATGAAGATTATGAGATTGCCCTTACCCAATCCCAAGAATTGTGTATTGGGGACTTGTCTAGTGATACAAAAATTATAATGAATTCATGATTCTTTGTCATCTCTTGAAGAGTACACGACGTCACCCACTAAGCGAATGGTTGTGGACAAGAAGGGTAACAATTTTGATGAAAGTGAAGCAAATGATACATCGTGTGCCAAAAATAATCAATAAGGAATGTAACATTGAAAGATATAGACAAGAAAATGAGAAAACTCTTTTATGAAGCTATGACAAGTAAAGAACTAGAAAAATTAATGGATAGTGTCAAGGATGTGCAAAGGGATCTTTGACTATGTGAATGGTGGAATGAGAAGGCTAAGCATGTCAAGATGATTGCTAAAGACATGGGCACTTGGATTAACAAGAGACAAGTTATCAAAATAAGTATGATATTGCATAAAAAAATTTAGACACCCACTCATCTAATACAAAATCATAACAAATGATATTGAAAGTCCTTGAAGGTTATTGCATCTAAAAGGTTGATAGTTGCAAGTAAAAAAAAGTCGAAAAAGCTAAATTGAAAAATAATCACCAAACCGTACAAGAAGCAAAAATTCAACATAGAGTGATGAATTGAAGAAAGAAAGATACTAAGCTACACTTATAGAACCTATGTCTGTTATCCTAAAGAAACAAAGAAGGTTTGCAAATAGGTAAGTCTATGTTTGAAACTAAGTAGACAATTCAACTTGTGAATAATCCCTTGTTTCAAGTAGAAGCTAATGTAACCTATGATAATCCTTTTTTCATGTTGAATAACCTATTCACTTTGGAACTATGTGATGAGATAAAGGTCAATCACAAAAATTAAATTCGAGGCACACTCTCCATTAATAAAGAGATGAGATATGATAAAATCTTCAAAGTAATTCCTAAAGGTGTTTCCATTGGTCACTCTTCAAACAATTTACACAAGATTACAATTTGAAATAATATCACTCAATCTTTCATACAATAATTAAATATTGGATGCTTAAGTTTGGTAGAGAGAAGTAACATTTCAATTATATCAATATCTATAACTCCTGCACAAAAGAACTATTGTTGCCATCAATTTCTCACCGTGATGACATCAGTTGATGACCAAGTGGTTGTTGGATCATTGCTACCTTTAAGGAAGATAAGTGTGAGAGATCCTACCAATAACAATTGAAAATTCTCCATCATGGTGACCAATGATCTTTACCAACATGCTAGGTCATTTGTAATGAAAAAAAGTTAGAGAAATCAGGATTTTCCTCTAAAATTATTGATGAAATATGTTTAGTTTTTGGTCCCATGGTTGAAAAAATCCCTTATACAAAACAGATTTAAGCTTGGCATCAAATACCTTTTATGTAGATATAATTGACAAATACTATTTAGGAATCTATGTGAGGCAAATACAAGGTGAGTCTGAGAAGCATTTTGTTGAAACTAGGGTGGCACAATGTCAAAATAATGATACTCTCCTAAGATTGATTTGGAATCTAGGATTCATTTGGAAATCACAAGTTTCTAAACATCAAACAATCTATTATGAATATAATAAAGGGTCAAGATCATCCCAAGACATTCCTCTAAAGAGTTTGTGCAATGTTGGAATGTTCTTCTTGGTGATTTTTAGATCACCCCTATTAATGAACAACAACATCATGCTCTAAATGGATGACACTACAAACCTTGGGATCTTGATATCAAGTTGAAAATATAAGAATGCTTGTGGGAAAGAATTTTAAAGGAGTGGAGACTGTGATGTCCCCATCCAGGTAGTAGATCATGGTAACAAAATATGTTGTCAAAAACATAAGTGAATTATAGGCCATATGATTGAATTGAGTCATGCTATTGAGTGATTGACATTAAATATATGGACAAAAAATAATAAAAATTCAAGTGATAGAAAACCAACTAGAAAGATAGCCATATTAATAGACTTTCTTTGTATCAATTTATTTTCTCTTTGGATGTTCAACATCTTGGAAATTTTACTTTGATGATTCCTACATCAATCATAAAATAAGAGCCACAATTCTATTTGTCACTTCATATGAATATCCCATACTTAAGGAATTTAAATTGGATTCTCCTTGTATCAATATCATAAATATGAGGCCTATATCAAGGGTCTCAAAATAGCATTTCAATTGAGTGTCGAGAATCTTCTAGTTGTTGGAGATTTTCAAATTATCAGAAAACATCAAATTGTGAGTATCAAAGGATAAAAACAAAATCCTCATAAATGGATGACCAATAGTTCTAAAAGGAGTACTTCACAACAATCTAATTTGAACATGTACCCTGAGTTAAACAAATATTGTCGATGTCATGGAAACCGTTGGCTCCCTCCTATACATACCACAAGATGGTCATTACTAATATTATTGGTTGAAATATTTTTGGTTCCTACATACAATGTCCTTGGATTTAAACTCATATGTGTGGTTATTTTTGATATTAAAAGAAACAAAATAAGGGTGTTGACCCTTACAAAGACAGGCTAAAAAGGGCCATTTACAACACGGTAAAAAAAGACCATTAACAACACACTAGCATAATAGCTAGTAACCCATATCAAGAGCGGGTGGACAATTCACCCATGATGTGGGGAGGAGGATGAGAGACTGTAGAATGATTTTTCCTATGTTAGTGGATGATTGTCCAGGTGATACTATCATTAGGGTCTCCACCACTAGAGGATGTTGATTCCATGACATTTACAATTGTGTTCATGACCAAACCCTATCAACCAACTTATCATTGATAGCAACTAGTGTTGAGAGGGGAGCGGTGAATCAATATCCAATAAAACTTAGAGTCACTCTTAGATCAACTAACTATTACTGCATGCAAAACATATCCTATAAAAGAAATAATCAACACAAAATCACAATAGCATAGAACACCAAATATATCATGTAGAAACCCAAATTGGGAGAAAACCACAATGCGAGTTGGAACTCACAAATTTTGCACTCTTTTGAAGTGCCCCCTGTGAAGAGCCTTCCCTCTTAAAGGATTACAAATGCACTATTAGGTGCGACTTGGTTAAAGGATTTTGAATAAGGCTTGTTAAATCCTACCTTGTTAGAGGACTTTAAAACAACAACTAGATGTCACCCAGTTAAAGGATTTAGTACAAGGGACCTGTTAATGTCCACCCAGATACTGGGATTTGGCTATTGCAATTGTTGGAGAGAAATAGAAAGGTTGATATTTTGAAATGGCTTTGCAGAGCCTAATAAGATCATTGTTTCACTCACTGAGAGTCACCACTGGTATGCTCTCCTCAGGTTACCCTACTTCCTTGCACACTCTCTTCCTTTTCTTCTTCTCTTCTTCTTTTCCCTTTCTTTTACAGTAGCTTTGATCAGCGTATTGTTTCACTCTTTCTTCTTGGCAGAATGATTGCAAGTGATTCTCTTCACTAAGTTAAGAATATATACACTTCCTATAGAGCGTAGGAAAATTGTATAGCTAAGAGAAAGAAGTGTAGACCGCTCAAATTCAATTTCAAAAGATCTTCCCGCTCTTTTCCATTGTGATACCCATGAAGATATCTTGTGAATCCATCGTCCAGTTGTGTTTCAGTCTTTAAAGGAAACATCAAATGCGTGTCACATACTTTCCCTTAATAGAAAATCCTCCATGAATCACCATCCATTCATGTTTTAGTCTTTAAAGGAAACATTAGATGTGTGTCACATACTTTCCCTTAATAGAAAATCCTCCATGAATCCACCATCTAGTTGTGTTTCAATCTTTAAAGGAAACATCAAATGCGTGTCACATACTTTACCTTAATAGAAAATACTCCATGATTTGTGCAACAAAACATGGTCAAAGAATCTCCTCAATATCCATTAACCGAAACCATCTTCTTTGGTCAACTATGCCTTTCACCAGTCTCAACAAATAATAGACATACATCGGTCTCAATGATATATTAACGATCACTGTAGGTCGGTTTACACCTTTCCTTATTCAGTGTTTTGGTCTCTATCTTCACCAGTCACTTCTCTGCTCTCTGTCTACACCGGTCACTGCTCTGATCATTGTCTTCACTAGTCACCAACTCTGAACAGTTAGTACTACACCGAGTACTCTGTTCAAGTGCATTGCTGGAATTCACTTTGCTCATCACTATGTCACCAGTTCCCTAGCATTTGGACATTGTTATCATAGACATCAATGACAACACCACTGATTATTACTGGTGGTCTCTTTACCAGTTGCATCCTTACTGGTAATGCCAACAATCACATATTCAATGCAAACCTTTATTCATTGATCATCCCACTCTTCTATCCTTTTTGGCACATTATATCAAAGCAATATTTATGGTTTTCTAGTAAGGTCCATAAATGTGGAAGAGGCTTCTCTCACACTCAAAGAGGTTCATGAACATACCTATGGGAACCCACATTAGTGGCATGGTCTTAGCAAAGAAACTAATAAAAATAGGCTATTACAAGTCCTTTATGGAATGTGATGCATGTTAGTATGTTAAAAAGTGCTTACCCTATCAAAAACATGAAGATTTGATTCATACAACATAACAAGCATTACAACCTTTATTACTCCGTGTCCCTTTTCACAATATGGCTTAATCTAATTTACAAGATTTAACCATACACCTCTAGTGGTCATATTTTTATCATAATTGCTACTAAATATTTTACCAAATGGGTCAAAGCTACTGCCCTCACATACACCACTAGCCAACAAATCTCCAAGTTCATCCTACATTCCTTCATCTATTGCTATGACATCCCTATAACCATTGTCAATGACAAAGGCAAGTCCTTAAAAAATAGGACATTCACATTCTTTATGAATGTTTCCACATCAAATATCATTGATCCACTCCTTACTACCCTTAAATTATTAGACATGTAGATGCATCTGTATAGTCCTAAAAAGTAAGCACTTAACTTGTGCTCATTTTGGGACCATTTTGTGCCTACTTTAGTGTGTTTCTTATGGTAGGACCCATATTATGTCTTAATGTATACCTAATTCAAATATGATTCATCCTCCTCTAATCTTGCTTTAACTTGAGGTTCACTCTCATCTCTATGCATGATTTCCCATTTTCCACCCAATCACATAATTCATCTCTCCACCTAGGTCCTATGCATTTATTTTTGAATTTCAGAGTCTATTCGGACATCCTGACAACCTTTATTTCCTCCTCCCACTTCCTATCACTCTCTCCAAGATCCCGACAAAATTGGAGCTTGATTTTCCTAGGACAAGTTGACCTTTCGACTTGTCCCTAGGTACAAGGTGTTTGGTTGACTTGTACCTAATTTTTTGGGCTTAGATTTGGCCTTGGGCCCCATTCCATAGTTTTCCTTCGAGGTTGAGATTTATGGTTGGAATGGATTTGATTTGGACCCTGAAATGAGTGTAAAATGACATCGTAACCTCTAATTTTCATCCATCCATTAGCATTCCATTAGTGTGCATCCATTATTCATTCAATTGTGCATTCAATATTTCTAAGAGCAAGCTACCATTATCAAGAATTCAAGAAATCAAGCATTCAAGTGCAAGGAAGCCACCAAGAGTCATTCAAGCATTCAAGTCTTCATTCAATTAAAGGTGTTTCCTTGTTAAATCTAGCTTCTTTTCCCCATTGGAGGCCAAGTAAAGGAGTTTGACATCAAGGAAGCAGATCTGTATTCATCCATCAAGCTTTATTATTCTCTCTCTTCCCCAATCCAACATTGTGGTTAATTACAACATCTACTACATGAGGTTTTGTCTTACATGTTTTCCTTTTGATTTTTCAATCGAGTCAAAGATATTGCATCAACATACTTGATCACATTTCAAGAGGTAATTGCATTTACATAATATACTTCATTATTTAGATCTAGCCTCTACTACACAACAACATACTTTTCCTTCATTACATTTCAAGGTTGATTCCTTTACATGGGTTTGAATGAGGAAACCCCTCCCATCAACCTTCTTCCCCTTCTTTTTTGTGTGCAGGAATAGGTGGCAGGATTATAGATCTATAATTCAAAGGTACAGACACAGTCATAGGTCCTTGGAAATTTCATCAAATTTGGAGTTGTTGGGAACAAGTCAACTTGTCAACTTGTTCCTGCATTTTTTAGCTCAAATTTGCACAAAAAAGAGTTACATGTATGAGGTTCCTATATTTGGAGTTACACCAGATTCTGACATTTCGACGATAGTCAAATCCACCTTCAAAGTACCATTCCCTCTATCTCATTTTCAAGTGCATTTTTTCCTACCCCTTTTCCACTTGCACTTACTTTCATAGATCAGATTTTCCATCATTTACTTTAAGGAATATATAAACCCCATCATAGATCTTGCATCAACGCCCATCCTCTTTTTGGTTATGCTAATTAGATTTACTTTGTGAGGGATTTATATTCCAATGTATGAAGGGTTTGGGTTATCGTATATTTCACCCTACTATCTCCTTCATTTTCTTTTATACATTTTGGTGAACCTAACTCATTACAATTTTATTTTGATTTTGGTGTGAGATTACTTTTTCCTATTTTGAGCTCTAGTTGTGTGTTTCTTAAACATGAAACTCTCTAAATTGGATTGGTGTGCAATCACCTATGTTATTATGTTCCTTCTTACTTCTTTTTATCAAATGCATGGAGTGAATCATAGTTTCTTGTCTTTCATTTTTCTTGTATTCCTTCATGGTATCCATATGTACAACATTATGAGATTACCAAACATTTCTCTTCCTTATAAGGCCCATTTCAAGACCTTATCTATATTGCATATATCTTTCTTCTCCAAATATTAGCTAGATGCATGGCCTATATAGCTAACATAAGGGTCTTGGTGGATCCTCCTATCCCTATAGTTCATATTAGTCTTGATGATAGAGATCTACCTCCTAGTGATCCCAATATAGTGAGATCTAGATCTTGTCCCACTCAACCTATTCTAGTGGATAGTCTCATAGTGGCTAGTTCCTTTGATGACCTTAGAAAATTCCATATTTATGAAGACATTCATAATCCAGATATTAGATATTTATTAGATGATTTCTCTCTGAGAATAATGGCTAATCCTCCTTCTTCCCAACCTAAATATGATAGTAATAATGACCTCCCCAAAGAGAACATTCCTACTTCCATCCCAGATCAAGAATCTCCTTTTGCCTCCATCTCAAAAGATACCCAACAAGAACATAATGGCTTAGGATTTGGCATTAAGACTTCTCTTGATCCTCCTAATGAATTCTTTGTATCTCAAGATAACATTTTTCAACCAAAACCTCCTCTTTACATTCTCTTACAAAAACCTTGTAATGATCCACCACCTTTTGATGACCATTCAACTTTGGCGAAAATAATCTATTTGAATATCAAGTATAATTCGAGGATACAATTTCCTTATATATACCACAAACAACTAAAATGACCCATCAATGATGAATTTTCATGCTCCTTTCATTATTCTAATAAACCCTCTCTTTGTGATTGTGTTGAGTTAAGACAATTTGTTCAAAATTTGGTTAATAGATGTCTTCTTTTAACACTAGATATTTTATATTTTCTCCATATTAAAGAAATATGTTAGCATATACTTTTCCTATTATGTTATTCTCCATTATCCAAGCCTTTTTGTGTAATGTGCACTAAGGGAATCATAATAGGAAATCCCTCTTGCTCTCTTAATTGGGTGCAGGGGTGGGGGGGGAGAGGTAGCATTATCTTTCCATTTCTTTCTTCCAAGGATCCATTATCTCTTTGTTGATTGGTGCAGGAGCACCTAGGCTAACCTCCATTGTTTATGTTATTTTGGCTTGTATCTGACATTGGCCAAGTCGGAGAAGTGAGTGTTTGATTTGGACCTTAGAAGGTCTTTCAATGTGGATTAGGTGAGTTAGTGATAGTGGTAAGGTCACCAATTAGTCATTGTTAGTTGTTTTTTATTAAACTTAGGCTTAGAAGCTTAGAGATGGATTTGAGTTATTAATGTGTTCTAAACACATGAATGATGTAAGAAAGATTCCTTGAGGCCATAAATGAAGTTGGTTCCTCAAAATATAGAGGTTAGATGTCCTAAGAATTAGGATGGTGGCATGAAGGCAAAGATGCCAAATGTTGTTAAAAAGTTGTCATGACAACATTTGCAATGATGGCAAATGTTGCATGCAACTCGACAACATAGGATCACCTAGAAGATAGGAATGGGAGGGTAACTAAGAGGCCCTAAAAACATGGAGAAAGGCATCTAATTTTCATAGAGGCTCAAATCCTGAGATAGATAGGATTGTAAGGAAGTTATTTTGTTAAGCAAGCAAGGAAAGTTCAGGATACTGTGCATACTCTACTGTTCTTGCATGTCTATTGTGTTCTAATGGATTGAAGCTTTGAAGTTAGCCTTGGATTTGAATATTTTAGGATGTTTTAAGGATTTTCTTTTTAGTGTGATAGTTGTTTTGAGTTAGTCTTCTAGTTGAGAGAAAATAAGTTTGAATTAGACAGTGTGTTGGTTCCCTTTAGATTGTTTTTGCTTTCATGGCCCCACTTGAGATTCAACCCTTGAAACTTTGAAAAGGTGGATGAATCTTAGAGTGGAGCCTTTTTACATAATGTATATAGAGGTAGGAGTCCAGAGGAGTCAAGTTTCTATTTTAACTGTCAAGCCCTAGGCGAGCCTAGAGTGCCCAGTTGAGGGTTTGACAGTGTTAAATTGAAGATTATATGCAGGGGTTTGAAGTACTATACGAAACAAGTACAGTTCTAGGTGGGATATAAACATATTAGGTCATGTTATGAGGATTGTGGTCATACCAATCCATTAGAGTGAGTTTCAATCAAGTAATTAGTCTTGTCCTAGGAAATAGGCCTATTAGCCCTATTTGGCCTTGAATATAGGAATCATGTGTACAGAAGACTTAGGAGTTTAAAACTTACAGAATCCTTTATAAAATCAGAATGGGTATCCAAATCCCTAATCTTTTTTGCAGGTCTTTTGGAAAGTTTTGAATAGAAAGCAAGAAAACACCCTGTCAAGGGCTACAAGGATTTAGGCCTAATTAGGCCTCCTCAAGGTGAAATCTTGAACCTGGTGAAAAAGTGCTTGAAGATCCTTCTAAATGGATCCAAATGGAAGTATTAGGAATGTTTCCAACATATTTGGCATCCCTGCAATGAAATTGGATGTTTGTGAGGAGATGGCACTTAGATCTTTCTAAGTGTAGGAGGAGTATTGAAGTAACTACATGGTGTTTGTCCTTCAAGGTGAAGCACAAGGAGTGAGGCTCTTGGAGAGGAGCTAGATAAGGCCTTAGTTAATCATATAATTCTTTGGAGATCCTAGGGGAGATTAGGATCATTGATAAAGACAAGTGAGGTCTCTTAGAAGTTGTGCAAGCAAACCTTGGAACACTCACATCATATTGGTATCAGAGCTTGTTTTGATAAGGCTTGTGGTTGATGTTGCAACCTACTAAATCAGTAGGAGAGAATACATCAGTGGGATCAGTGGAAGATAAAACCATGGTGACTAACGCTGAGTTAGCCAAGAAGGTGGAGGAACAAGAAGAGGATAATAGGTTGCTAAGAGAAAGATTGTCTCAAATGGAGCAACTCTTGGGTGATGTCCAAGACAAAGCTGATAAGGTGAAAGATAAGATAGATCAAAAGGAAGAAAAAGAAGCAAGGGAAAAGGAATTGGAATTGGAGGAGGAAGCTCCAACCCCTGACCCTGTTCTTCCTGAGGAACCCTTCTTGAAGGCACTAAAGGCCTTAAGTGGCAAAGCTTTGGAGGGTGTACCACTATTTAGTGGACAAATGGATCTAGATTCAGTCATGGATTGGATTAACAACATAGAGAATCACTTTGAATGTGATGGTATCTTAGAGGCTCAAAATGTTATGGTGGCCAAGTCTAGATTGAGAGTTTCAACACTTACATGGTGGAAGTTTGTGCAAACTGAAAGAGAAAAAGAAGGAAAGGGTCCTATAGCTACATAGAAGGGTATGGTAACTAAGGTGAAGTAGACCTACCTACCTGATGATTATGAAGTTTAGCTACATAGGAGGAGACACAATCTTAGACAAAAAGATTTGGATGCCCAAGCATACACCGAAGAGTTCCAAAAGTTGTTCTTAAGATCAAAAGTGATTGAGGATGAAAGCATCAAGCTAGCTAGGGATTTGAATGGTCACAAATGGTCTATTCAAGAAGACATGAGTCTTGTGAACTTTAAGACCATCTGCCAATGTTATCAAATGGCCTTGAAGATTGAGGAGAAAGGCAAAAGAAAGCAAGAACAAACCTCCAAGGGTAGAGGTAAAGGAAGAGATAATAGAGGACAAAGAGGTGGCTATGGTGGAAGGAGTTCAGAATCAAGGGCTCAAGGAGAAGTCAAGTATATTGAGAAGAAAGAATGAAGCTCTAGTAGAGGTCGCAAAGGAAGGAACTCTAATTCTAGAGGAAGAAGTCGTGGACAAGGAAGATGAAACTATTTTACCAATATGAAATGTTATCATTGCAATCAAATGGGACACCCTACCTATAGGTGTCTAGAGAAGGGTAGTACTTCTCAAGGAGGTGACAAGAGAACTAATTTAGTCCATGAAGAGACAAATGCAACAAAGAAACATTTTGAAGTACCACTAACATCCGAGGAAGGAGAGAACCTCATAATGAGAACTTTGATCAAGGAGCCGGTTAAAGAAGAACCAAGCCAAAGAAGGTCCCTGTTTAGGATAAAGTGTAAGATGATGGGGAAAGTATGTAGAGTCATCATTGACTCAGGATCTGCTGACAATATTGTGTCAGAGGAAGCAATCAAAAAGTTAAGCATGACAAGGATACCCCACACTAATCCTTACAAGGTTACATTGCTCAATAAAGGCCAATATGTGTTAGTAAATGAACAAGCTTGGGTGGAGTTCTCTATAGGGAGATATAAGGACAAAGTTTTGTGTGATGTGTTACCTATGGATGCATGTCACTTGCTCCTAGGTAGACCATGGCAATTTGACCACCAAGCTATGCATGATGGAGTGAAGAACTCCTATTCTTTCAAGAAGGATAATGTGACTTTCAAAATTCAATCACTGTTAGAGGATGTAGAGGTGAAGATAGCAGGTCCTAATGTGCTCATGGTTGGTGAAAAAGAGTTCTTAGAAGCCATGGAAGAGAGTGAAGGAGTTGGCTTTGCATTTTTGTTAAGGCCAAGAGAGGTAGATGAAGGTGAGGCAACCAAGAAGCTAGAGTTACCTAAGGAAATACAAAGCATTCTGCAAACTTATGAAGGTATAGTAAGTGATGGACAACCATCAACATTGCCCCCTAAAAGATCCATAAGTCATAGGATAGACTTGATACAAGGAGCTACTCTACCTAATAAGGCAGCCTACAAGATGACCCCTCAACAAAATGAGGAAATTTCTAGACAAATACAAGAACTCCTAAACCAAGGTCTCATTAGAAAGAGAATTAGTCCACGTGTTGTACCCACTGTCCTTGCACCTAAGAAAGGAGGAACTTGGAGGCTTTGTACTGATTCAAGGGCTATTATTAGGATAACCATTAGGTATAGGTTCACTATCCCAAGGATTGAAGACCTAATGGATTGTCTAGGTGAAGATAAGTATTATATCAAGATAGAATTGAAGAGTGGCTATCACCAAATTAGGATACATGAAGGAGATGAGTGGAAGACAACCTTCAAAACTAATGAAGGTTTGTATGAATGGCTTGTCATGCCATTTGGACTATCTAATGCCCCCTCCACATTCATGAGGATCATGAATGAAGTCCTCAAAGACTACATTAGAAAATTTGTAGTGGTAAATCTTGATGATATACTGATTTATAGCAAGACAAGAGGTGAGCATCTTCAACACCTTGAGACTATTTTCAAGAAGCTGCATGATGAGAAGTTGATGATCAACTTGGAGAAGTGTGAGTTCATCAAGAAAAAACTAGTGTACCTTGGATTTGTTCTATCATGTGGAAATCTGAAAATGGACAAGATTAAAGTGGAAGCCATTCTTAATTGGCCTACTCCAAGGGCAGCAACAAAGGTAAGAAGTTTTCATGGCCCTTGCTCAATACTATAGGAAGTTTATAAGGCAATTTAGTTCTATTTGTGCTCCTATGTTGGACACCATTAAAGGAGGCATGAAGAATAAGTTTGTATGGAATGAGAAAGCTAAAAAGAGCTTTGATTTATTAAAGGAAAAGATTGCTACACAACCTATTTTAGTTTTGCCAAGCTTTGAGAAGCTATTCACCATAGAGTGTGATGCTAGCAATGTGGCTATTGGAGCTGTTTTAAGCCAAGAGGGTAGACCGGTGGCTCTTCATTCAGAGAAGTTAAGTGAAGCTAAGAAGAAGTATTATTCTTATGACCTTGAGATGTATGCATTAGTTCAGGCTTTAAGGAAATGGAGGCACTATTTGCTTCCCAAGGAGTTCATAGTCTATTCAGACAACCAAGCACTAAGTTTCTTGAACTCCCAAGAGAAATTGAGTCACAAGCACATGAAGCAGGTTGAATACCTGCAAGCATACACATTCAATATCAAGCACAAGAAAGGAGTACTCAACAAGGTGGCAGATGCCTTGAGTAGGAGATCTCCTTCTATCCAAGAGATTCAGTTGAAGAGCATGGGAATAGATCATTTCAAAGATCTATATGCAGATGATGAAGAATTTGCAGACATTTACAAGGTATGTGCTGAATACAAGAATCATTTTCATAGAAAATATACTGAATACACTTTACAAAGTGATATTTTATTTAAGGGGAATCAGTTATGTGTCCCTAGAGGCTCTATTAGAGAGAATTTGATTTAGGAAAAGCACAATGGTGCATTGAGTGGTCACTTTGGGATCACTAAGACTCAAGAACTTGTTCAAAGGTTCTATTATTGGCCAAGGATGAACCTTGATGTTAGAAGGTATGTTGAAGGTTGCATAGTGTGTCAAAAGTCCAAAGGAACCTCTTCATATGCAGGCCTATATCAACCATTACCTATTCCCACTAGGCCATGGAAATGCTTGAGCATGGATTTTGTAGTTGGGTTACCCAAGAAAAGACAAGGCATGGATAGTGTTTATGTAGTTGTGGATAGATTTAGTAAGATGGTTCACTTTGTGCCATGCAAAACAACTAATGATGCCTGCCAAATAACCTCGCTTTTCTTCAAAGAGATAGTAAGAATACATGGGTTACCTATGAGCATTGTGTCAGATAGAGACACCAAGTTTATGAGTCATTTTTGGAAGACTCTTTGGCAGAGATTGGGCACTAATTTATCATTTGGATCTGCATACCATCCTCAAACTGATGGTCAGACCGAAGTGGTAAATAGAAGCTTTGGAAATCTATTAAGGTGCTTGATCAAGGAATATGGTCAACAATGGGATCAATTAATTGGACAGGCTGAATATGCTTATAATGACACTATAAACAGGTCAACAAGGAAGAGTCCCTTTGAAATAGTATATGGTCTACATCCTAGAGGATTCTATGAGCTAAGAGACTTAAAGGATGGAGTGAAGGGAAGTGGATATGCTGATGACCTTTCTTATGCAATGCATGAGATACATGATACAGTCAGGAAGACATTGACTGAGATACACCATGAAGCTTAAGATTAAGGTTGATGAGACTCAGAGAGAGATCCAATTCACTGTGGGAGACTTAGTGATGGTGATCTAAACAAGACTAGACTTCAAAAGGGAGTCCCACACAAGCTACAAATGAGGAGGATAGGTCCCTGTCCTATCTTGGCAAAGTATGGGAAAAATGCTTATAGAGTGGAGCTGCCAGAGGATAGTGGACTATCCCCTATTTTCAATGTCGCAGACCTGGTTCCTTATAAAGGAACACCACTTGATTTGGATCAAAGTCTCAGTGAAGTAATTCAAGATGTGGAAGAGCTCAAACTACCTTCTATAACAGTCAAGAAGGCTGATAGCATACTGGATACTAGAGTCTACAAGAAGACTAGAACCAAGGAGTACAAAGAACACTTGATCAAGTGACATGGTCAATCTGATGCTGATGCAGTGTGGATCAAGGAAGCTGAATTCAAGATGGGATTTGATCCTACCTTACTCAATCCAAGGGTGGATTGACCTCTTTTGTTTAGGGGAGGATGGTGCAGGAGCACCTAGGCTAACCTCCATTGTTTATGTTATTTTGGCTTGTATATGACATTGGCCAAGTCAAAGAAGTGAATTTTTTATTTGGACCTTAGAAGGTCTTGCAATGTGGACTAGGTGAGTTAGTGATAGTGCTAAGTTCACCATTTAGTCAATGTTAGTTGTTTTTTATTAAACTTAGGCTTAGAAGCTTAGAGATGGATTTGAGTTAGTAATGTGTTCTAAACACATGAATGATGTAAGAAATATTCCTTGAGGCCATAAATGAAGTTGGTTCCTCAAAATATAGAGGTTAGAGGTCCTAAGAATTAGGATGGTGGCATGAAGGCAAAGATGCCAAATGTTGTTAAAAAGTTGTCATGACAACATTTGCAATGATGGCAAATGTTGCATGCAACTCGACAACATAGGATCCCCTAGAAGATAGGAGTGGGAGAGTAACTAAGAGGCCCTAAAAACATGGAGAAAGGCATCTACGTTTCATAGACGCTTGAATCCCAAGATAGACATGATTGTAAGGAAGTTATTTTGTTAAGCAAGCAAGGAAAGTTCAGGATACCGTGCACAGTCTACTGTTATTGCATGTCTATTATGTTCTAATGGATTGAAGCTTTGAAGTTAACCTTGGATTTGAATAGTTTAGGATGTTTTAAGACTTTTCTTTTCAGTGTGATAGTTGTTTTGAGTTAGTCTTCTAGTGGAGAGAAAATAAGTTTGAATTAGATAGTGTGCTGGTTCCTTTTAGACTGTTTTTGCTTTCATGGCTCCCACTTGAGATTCAACCCTTGAAAATTTGAAAAGGTGGATGAATCTTAGAGTGGAGCCTTTTTACATAATGTATATAGAGGTAGGAGTCCAGAGGAGTCAAGTTGCTATTTTAAATGTCAAGCCCTAGGTGAGCCTAGAGTGCCTGATTGAGGGTTTGCCAGTGTTAAATTGAATATTATATGCAGGGGTTTGAAGTACTGTATGAAACAAGTACAGTTCCAGGTGGGATATAAACATATCAGGTCATGTTATGAGGATTGTGGTCATACCAATCCATTAGAGTGAGTTTCAATCAAGTAATCAGTCTAGTCCTAGGAAATAGGCCTATTAGCCCTATTTGGCCTTAAATATAGGAATCCTATGTACGCAAGACTTAGGAGTTTAAAACCTATAGAATCCTTTATAAAATCAAAAAGGGTATCCAAATCCCTAATTTTTTTTGCAGGTCTTTTGGAAAGTTTTGAATAGAAAGCAAGAAAACACCCTGTCAAGGGCTACAATGATTTAGGCCTAATTAGGCCTCCTCAAGGTGAAATCTTGAACCCAGTGAAAAAGGGCTTGAAGATCCTTCTAAATGGATCCAAATGGAATAATTAGGAATGTTTCCAACATTTTTGGCACCCCTACAATGAAATTGGATGTTTGTGAGGAGATGGCACTTAGATCTTTCTAAGTGTAGGAGGAGTATTGAAGTAACTACATGGTGTTTGTCCTTTAAGGTGAAGCACAAGGAGTGAGGCTCTTGGAGAGGAGCTAAATAAGGCCTTAGTTAATCATCTAAGCCTTTGGAGATCCTAGATGAGATTAGGATCATTGATAGAGACAAGCTAGGTCTCTTAGAAGTTGTGCAAGCAAACCTTGGAACACTCACATCATTGATTATCTCTTTTATACTATGATGTCCTCCCATGTATGGACTTTTTGTTTAGGATATTTATCCTTAATGAGATTGATATCCTTCTTACAATTTATTCCTTTCTTGGAATTTCATATCTTGTATAATTGGGTTGACCACTAAGTAGACCTAATGTGGCATACTTCTTTCTCCTCTCTTCATGGATTGGTATTATTTCATGATGCTACATCTCTTTGGTATGGGATAATATATTTCATGAAAGATACTTACATCTTGGCTTAACAATATTTTTCATGCCTCAAAGGTCACACCTCTCATAAATAATCATCCATTTCTTTTATCTCTCTCCTTGATGGTTTTCTTACTTTATGATGTGGTGTCTTTTCTAGAGTAAAAATGTATGTTTCATATTAAGAAGTTTTCTTTTGTTTGCAAGTTATTTTTCTTGGATATGAAGTGACGATCATTAGGGATGCATTACCTATTTTATCTTTCTTTTACACTTGGGGGGAAAGGTTTCATGTTTGTTTCCTTTCTCTTTTTCTAAGGATCTACTTTCCTTAGTATAGTGGCATTGGTTTATCATGTGACCTTCTTTTCCTATAAATAACTGTTCATTTTGATTTTGGATTCTCTCTTATATAAAAGGTTCTCATCCTTGATCCTAACCTCTTCTTTATTTACAAAATTATGTTCATTATAACTAAATATCATTACTTTGTGTCTCAAAGTATGTCATCCTTCTTTAAGAATCCCTTTTTCACCTAGCAAAGGGGGCTAAAAGGTCACATTCTTGTTCTCTTCCCCTCTTTTTCTTGAAGACATTATCTTTGTTCAAGAAATCCTTTTGAAGGTAGATGCCTTTCAACCAAGATCTCTTCCTTTAAAGGGTCTCTTACCACAAGAGGAATATCCTTTCACGATTATCTATTTTCTTAGCTCATAAGATTCAACACTCTTATCTGAGTTTATCGCATACATTGTTGTTTTAGGATATCTTTTTATTGTTGGAATTAGGTATCCTTGTTTCTCCTTCCTTATGATGTCACCTAAGTTTCCATCAAAAGGAGGGGGGCATACATATGACCTCTCTCTTACATTATATGCAGCCTTTGTGTCTATTTTATCCCTAAGGAGATAATGTTTTCCTTAGGCTTGATCGCTTTTCATGGATCCACATGGAGACAATTATTTCCATAAGCATGATACCTAAGCCACCCTTGTGCACAAAACATTTTCAAGCCACCCATGTGTGCAAAAAGTTTTCAAGCCTCCCCTATGTGCAAAACATTTAAAAGCCTCATTCATGCACAAATATTTCAAGGTAGAATATCTTTGGTGATGCCCTTTCCCTTTCTATGTGATCATTTGTGCTCTTGACATAGCTTTCCAAATACAATATTAGTGAATGGGACATTTTTGATCGAGGTCTCTTTCACTAGTTGATTTGGAGTTTTGTTTTTAGTACTAACCCATTTTGTGTGTTTTTTATTTTGTGTTTGTTTTTTCCTTTTGTTTTGATTTGTTTTTGTGCCCTTGTCCATGGATGTGGAGTAGAGATCCTTGGTTTGGGGGCTTATGTCCTTGAACTTAGTGTTGTCTTACCCCTTCACAATTTTTCCATGATCATCTCTCTTTTATCATTCCCTCTTTCTTCTATGTCTTCCTTTATCATGAGCATGAGCTTGTATCATACTCCCCCTAAACTGAGGGATAAATGTAGTCCTAAAAAGTAAGCACTTAACTCATGCTCATCTTGGGACCATTTTGTTCCTACTTTAGTGTGTTTATTATGGTAGGACCTCATATTGTGCCTTAATGCATACCTAACTCAATATGAGTCCTCCTCCACTTTTAATCTTTGTTTAACTCGAGGTTGGATCTCATTTCTATGCATGATTTCCCATTCTCCACTCAATCATATAATTCATCTCTCCACCTAGGTACTATACATTTATTTTTAGATTTTGGAGTCTGCCCTGACATCTTGGCAACTTGTATTTCCTCCTCCCACTTCCTATCACTCTCTTTGAGATCTTGACAAAATTAGACCTTGATTTTCTTGGGACAAGTCGACTTGTCCCTATGTACAAGTTGATTGGCTAACTTGTACCTAGGTTTTTGGGCTCAAATTTGGCCCGGGGCCCAATGCTAGAGTTTCCCTTCGAGGTTGAGATTTATGGTAAAAAATGGACTTGATTTGGACCCTGAAATGAGTATAAATAGACATCATACCTTCTCATTTTTATCCTTCCATTAATATTCCATTATTGTGCATCCATTATTCATTTGATTGTGCATTCAATATTTCCAAGAGCAAGCACCATTGTCAGACATTCAAGAAATCAAGCATTCAAGTGCAAGGAAGCCATCAAGATTCATTCAATAATTCAAGTCCTCATTCAATCAAAGGAGTCTCCTTCCATAGATCTAGCTTCTTTCCCCCATTGCCCAAGTAAAGGAGTTTGACATCAAGGAAGGAGATCTGTATTCATCCATCAAGCTTTCTTCTTCTTCCTCTTACCCAATCCAACATTGTGGTGAATTGCAACATCTACTATATGAGGTTTTTTCTTACATGATTTCCTTTTGGTTTTTGTGTAAAGTCAAAGATATTGCATCAACATACTTGATCGCATTTCAATAGGTAATCACATTTACAAGGTATAATATACTTCATTCTTTATATCTAGCCTCTACTACATGACAACATAGTTTTCATTCATTTCATTTCAAGGTTGATTCCCATATAGGGGTTTGACTGAGGAAAACCCCTCCCCTCAACCTTCTTCCCCTTCTTTTCTATTTAGGAATAGGTGGTAGAGCTAAAAATCTAGATTTGAAAGGTACAAACATAGTCACAAGTCCTCAGAAAATTTCATTAGATTCAAAGTTGTCGGGAACAAGTTGACTTGTTGACTTGTCCTTGTACTTTTTAGCTCAAATTTGCATAGTAAAAAGCTATAGGTACGAGGTTCCCATAGTTGCAGTTACAACAGATTATGACATTCTGACGTCAGTCAAATCCACCTTTTAATTACCATTACCTCTTTCTCATTTTAGGTGCATTTTTTCCTACTTTTTTTCCCTTGCGCTTACTTTCATACATTAGATTTTCCATCATTTACTTTAAGGAATATACAAACCCCATTAAGAATAGATCTTGCATTAGCACCCATCCTCTTTTCGGTTGTGCTAATCAGATTTACTTTGTGAGGGATTTATATTCCAATGTATGAAGGATTTGGGTTATAGGAGCTCCTACCCTACTATGTCTTTCATTTTCTTCTATACAACATTTAATAACACATTACTTAAAATCCTCAAAGAGACTATCAACAATGTTGGTTATGATTGGCATCTCTAACTCAATCTTACCCTATAAACTTACTACAATAACACCCACACACCTACTAGTGCAACTCCATATCCCTTAGTCTTTGGCTACAAAGCCATCTTGCTAATCAAGATCAAACCCCCATGACTACACATCTCCTTGTGTAATCTCATTGATGATGAACACATAGTTTTCCGTTCATAGGGGACTCATAATCTTGCATAATTAAGTTCAAGAAGTTGATAAGCTTAACTATAGGATACTAATGTGATATGAGGACATGGAGGGTGAAAGACCTTTTCATCTTACCTAGATGGATCTTTATATTAATAATGTTTGGGTTTTGTAAAATTGGGTGGATAATTTTATTGATAATTACCAACTTTAAGTTTGGAGAGGAAGCTTAAATTAATCAAAATATATAGTCTATAGTATAAATTTCTTACAAATCACATAAAATAACTCAAACATTCACATAATAATCATATCACACAATAAATAAATAGAACAAAGTTTTATAAATTCACAATCTTATATTACATTCATAAAATCTAACACAAAGACCTATAACCAAAATTAGAATTAGACTTCAATTGCTATTGAATGCAAGCACAAACAAGTGTCACACTATTACGGGTCCAATATTAAGTGATTTATCTTTTAATTTTGGAATGGAATAAATAACCATTCTTACATGAGTTTACCGAGATGTAAACATGTAAATTTCTTTTATCCTTAACCACATACTTCTTTAGGACCAATAATTCTTATAAATGACATTAGTTGGTGCCAAATTCAAATGTGTGGCAAACAACTCAATAAGTCTTCATTTGACAAGTGAAAGTTCAAAGTTGTGTCACACTATTATAAAGAAAAGAACCAACATTGGTCTACCTTTTAAACTTGAATCACTAAAAAGTGACATGCGGTTTGACTTTTAAATTAATGTACCCAAATGATATATATATATATATATATATATATATATATATATATATATATATATATATTAATGTATTTAATATTTTTATTAAAAAACTAAAACATTATTTGAATTTGATTTATATAATTTTGACACTATAATTTAGATCCTAACAAAATGTTGTAAAATGAAATTAAATGTTACATCATTTTTATATAGTAATTTCTTGTATTTATAACTTAAAAAATTAATATATGATTAATCTTTATTCAATTTTAATAAATATATATTTTAAATAAATTGTTAAATTTTTGTGCAATGAAAACATAACTATTTTGATAGGACATCACATTTTCTTAGCTATTTATCCAAAGGTAAAAATACAAAAATATAAATAATAGTTAAATATTACATATTATATATTCTTGAAAATCACACTTTTAGATTTATAGAAGGGCCTTTTATGTTTTAAAAAAATATTATTTATATGAGTAAAAATTGTGAAAACATTAATTTTTTTAATTTTTTGATAAAAAAAATTTAAAAGTATTATATGTGGTCTATATCTAAGTTAGCTTGACCAAAATTGAATTTTAGTTAGAAATACTAGAACTCGCTCGTTCTGATAAATTAGCTTGAAGTGTGACACAATAAACATTTAACCAAAGACTTAGACATTTTAAGGACACCATTGTGATATATTGATTATAATTTAAAGGCATTGTATTGAATTTGTGATACCACAAAGTAGAAATACTATGTGTCATACAATGTGCTCTAAACGAAGCCTACAATGAGAAATGTTTATGTAGCGAAATTGAAATGACTATATCAACTAAGAAAGCCTACAATAGCCCAAACAACAAATATATTTTATTTATGCAAGACTGCTTACACTTAAGGTGCTCCTACATCCGAAGTCCGAGGTAATTGAAATGAAAGACTCACTTTCATCCAAAGAAATTGAATCAAAGAAACATCAAATAAAAAGCATGGCATCTCTTAAAATCCTAGAATATGTGCTATTCGATTCACCTATAGAATTATTTTTTTTGTCAATCCATAGTGATAGTCACACAATTCTGCTTCATTAAATACACCTAATGTGTAGAGTGCTTAGAGAATTCAAATTTGTATGCATTAGTTTCATCAAATTTTATTATAATCAAGCATGGTCCAATTTTTTTTAATTTTCAAGTCATTATATGCCCATTGTAGAAACTCTCTTTTCCAAAATATACTATCAATTTGTTCTCCAACTTCATATTCATTTTCTCATATTCTTATTGTAACAATTATTGGCACACATATCCTTTAAAATTTCATATGAGCTTACTATTAAAGCTAATTGAACATGGGAAACTACTTATGTAAAAAATACTTTCCAAATCCTTAGATAAATTCACAAAACATAGTGTAGAGTAGGGGATTTTCTACCCTCGGGATATTGAGACCCCGAAGAGAAAATATACCTTATGCTACCTTCCTTTACTAGCACTGTGGTAAGCTAGATAGATAAATTAAATAAAAGGACTACTAACTAAATAAAAATATTAAAATACTAAAATAACTAATATATAGAGAGAAATGTATATACTTTGACTATAGAAATGGAAAAATGAAACAAGAAATTTAATACCCTAGAATAGACATAGTCTTGGCCTTAAACACCAACGCACCGTGGGGACGTTTGTGTAGCATGTTTTTGTTTGTACAAATAGAATACAATAAATTAGTGTAGCCCACTCTTACATGCTCCTCTTCACTTTGTATATTTGTTCATCTCCTACACACAATGACAAGGAAAAATGTTGGGGTTGACTATAAGCTTGTTATAGTCAAATCCCCATTTTGGTGTTTCCACCTCCATAGACAAGAAAATAGATAGATTTGAAATAAGACCAATAAAATATAGAGTAATGGAAACAAACTCTGATTAATGGAGGAAAAATCCTATTATGTAAGATATATAATATAAACAAACCCTCCTTAATGAAGGAAACCCCATATTGCATGAGATAAAATGATATTTGATAAAGCAATAGAAACAAAGTTTTCTTAATTGACAAAAAACCCTATTACATAAGATCAAATACAAATAATATATGCACTTAAATATTTGATAAATGAGACATTAGATACAAAAGATAAGAGAGAAGAGATACCATTATGTAACATATACCCCTATTTTGAGATGACAGATTGCATGTGTAACTGAGGAGACTAAGTTGTTGCAAGATAATGTGTATATTTCAACAGAGCTCTTTTATATAAGTCAAAGAAAGAGACAAGAGTGATATTGCATTGTTAGAGAGTGAAAAATGAGTGGAATAGAGGGTTTTGTTTCTCAAAATGGGTAGGAGTAGGTTTTTTGAGCACGCCCAAGCAAAGGGACGTGTTAAAAGCTACCTAATGTGAAATATGCTCTTTTTGAATTCAAAATATTTTAGGGACATTTACATTGCACGTGGATGTCTACATGTCACATTTTCATCCAACCAATTTTATTTTGGATTTGGGTCAGGGGTCATGAATGCTTTGTCTCTCAAATATATGATGTCAAAATGTGAAGGCTCAATCATGGATTTGGTCTTAATTTCACCGAGCCTATTGTTTAGGCATCCTAAATGCATAGTGTGCAATTTGGGACACAACATTTTATGCCCACTTTAGTGAATTAATCGGATCAAGGGATTAAGTGCCCTAAACTATCTTAGAAATATGTTCATTAAACTCATATAGTGCATTAAATATATAAATTAACTCAAAAAAAGACAGTGTAATGGTTGTAGAGGTCAACTAGATGAACACAAGTGATGCCCCCAGTGCTCAATGTAAAACAATAACATCTATCATGATAAATCAAGTACAACAAATATTAAAATTTTGTTTGTGCCAAAAATAGAAGAAGCTACTTCAATGAGAATAATGCTCAAGAACAATTAGTACCAATCATCATGGAAAAAAATGAAGTGTGAATATATCCCCCCATGTTTTTTTGTCTCTAGTAGATGGGAAAAAGAAGGAAGGAATAGAAGCCAATACTTGCACACATTTTTTTTTAATATTTTGGGTGAGTATTTAGCTATATATTAGAAAGGTGGGCCCCAAAAGGGTCATTTGTACTATTCATCATGGAATTTTCTTTGATTTTTCTATAGAGCTTCAACAAAAATGCCTCACAGATGAGAGTCTTAGGAAACCAAAGTTGAGGAGTTCTACATTTTCATAGAGGACGATGAGCCCCCACATTAGGTAGGCCTTGTTTCACCTCTTTTCACCATTTTTTTATGCATTTTTAGTTTTCAACATAGTGCATGTGTCTAATTTTTGTGCGTGGATTTGGGATCCACACATGCATTGGATGAAGTCTCACGCTAGTGTCCTTTGGATGTTTTGGCATTTAAGTTTTTTGTATGCATATTGAGGTGCTAGATGCACTAGTGCCCTTGTGTCACCTAGGCATTGTTAGGACTTAGAGGCTGGAATCTTGATGTAGAAGTGTAGATATGATAGAGATGTTACATGTGACTAATACATAATACTTTATCTACTCATAAAATATTTCATAGGTTTGTGAGAATACTTGTAGACATTTTCTTAGTACACTATGTGGTTGGGAGAGAGAGTTTCCAACAAGCCAACACAATCATCTCCAATGGGTAGGCCTATTGTGGGTGTATCAGCTATCAATGATGTGGTTTTATGAACCTACATTGATGGAATTGATGGAGAGTGGGACACATATATGATATATTTTCAACTGCCTACATGGAAGATAAATTTTACTGTGATAGATATACCAAATCTTGCATCTTCTTATCTGAGGTAATTAGGTAGCAGTTGAGATGACTTTGTTGACACAAAATCTTGCAAACATACAAAATTAGTGTACTAGTAATGATATAGATGATACCAACCACATGTACTTGTAGGGGATGGAGTAGGTTTGACTACATATATCACTCATTCAACATATCCTTATAGTGACATTGGCATTACATGTCGTGATGGGTGGGGCTCTCACCTTCCAACAAGCCTCATCTCATACATCATATAGATAGAGGAGAGGAGACACATATATTCTTGGGGTGTAAGCATGCTTGTGAACCTATACTATGACCTCAATAGATAAGTCCATAATGAGTGCCAAAACATCATTGCATGTACTTTACTATAGGTGTGGATGTTCAAGAACATCACATACATAAGGCTAGTAGGGTTCCCCTACCCCATTGACATTGAGATTTCATGAGCCTATGATTATCCATTATGACATGATGAGTGGAGATTTGGGTATATTATTCTATAGAGATTCATCATTGATCACTTAGGGTTCGATGATTTCATTTGGTAGTCGTATCAGTGTATGACCACATGGAATACCAATATAGATTAGCTAACCTGAATGAAACATAATTAATCTATGTTCAATCATCATGATACTATATTACTAGTAGTATTGCATATAATACTTCAACTAGCACAAATTCTACTAGTAGTTCCTCCAAGTACTTGAGGTTATCCTGAAGTGCCACCCACCCACATGACCTGTTATGCCCTACCATAGGAAACACACTAGAGAGACCACCGAAGAGTGACAATGATGACCCCTTTCTCATCCTAGAAATTGATGATGTCAGTATGATAGATGATTTTGCATCTTAGTGGGTTGTTGTGGGTACTTCATCTTTCTTGTAGATGCACTTGAGGGAGACCAAGGGCCACTAGGTCTAGATTATGGAGAGGTGTTGGTGTAAAGCCCATAGTGGATCCCATAATAGACATTTCCAAGGAGTTCATATAAGAGTCATCAATAGTAGTTAGTGGAGGACAATAGGTTGATGTAGCGACAAAGGGTGGCATCACTAGTGATCATCCCAATTATTTCTATTTGTCCACCTAAACTAGGTTCATTGGTGCCCATATCACCACAACCTTCAAAAGAGTAGACATATCTTGCAATTCCAAGGGAGACTCATGAAGCATCAATCAACATAGCACCACTATTATACTCTAACTAGTAGACTTACAACTCAGGTATACATGAGATTTCATTTATGATGTGCATAGCATTTGATGTAGTATATAGATGATTATGATGACATAGATACTTAAATTATCTCTCTCTCTATCTCTATGTATATGTAGAGCGCATGGTGCAGCATCTTGACTTCATCTACTGGGCATTTGAGGAGATGGTCCCAGATATTGCCACCCTAGGCCTCGTCATTTATGCATACATGCCACATCACTTGGTGGAAATGTGGGCCTTTTTGAGCATGTAGCATGGATTAGGATGGGGTATGAGGAGGCATGGGTCAATCTTGTACAATGGGAGGCACAACTAGCCATTGTGATAGGAAGAGGGACCAAAACACAATTGAGCTACAGATCATTCTCTTAGAGCGGGACTAGGCCATTACAAAGTGAGACTAGACAATGATGTAGGCATAGAGTGTATAGTAGGCATGTGAAACCATACATATCTAGGATAGTTACCTACAGAGGCAGGTTGATGCTTCTTGAAGTTGTGCCATTGGTTACCTTGACCACCCTTGACAGGGTCAGCTAGTTGATGACCTAGTAGCTGCTAGACAACAAGAGGAAGCCCTTCGAGATGAGTTAGAAACATAGATGAAGTGCATAGATACCTAGATGGAGACCATCACTAAGATGAGAGGGGATATGAAAAGGATTTTCACACAAAGAAACTTAGCTATCCTCTCCTAGTTTGTTTCAGTCTGGTAACCACCACGTTGGGATCTACATCGATTGATGCTAAGAGACTTAGAAATCTACGCACTAGAACGGTCATGAGATTGTATACCCATTTTTGATATAGAGAGATATTTACTATATCTAATGATGTATAACATTATTTATGATACGTATAGTTACATACATGTATACAAACATGACATAATTTTTTATTGATCTGACACATGTATATTGATACTTATGCATTGATGATGTACATATACAAATTTTGATTCAATCATTATGCATTCTTGTGGATGTATGCATTTTATTTCATATATGTTATGAATGCTTTTACTATGTTTTGTGGCATTTTGGGGATGGAGATGGAGGGACGATAGGGGAAACATTTCCAATATGTTTCCTAGAGGGTCATTTTTAGGGGACGATAGTATAAAAAATTATGCACACACACACATACACATACACATACACATACACATACACATACACATATACATACACATACACATACACATACACATACACATACACATACACATACACATGCACATGCACATGCACATGCACATGCACATGCACATACACATGCACATACACATACACATACACATACACACACAAACATAGACACACATACACATACACATACACATGCATATACACACCACGCACACGCACACGCACACACACACATACAGAGAGAGAGAGAGAGAGAGAGAGAGAGAGAGAGAGAGAGAGAGAGAGCACTAAAACACCAATATCAATATGTTAAAAAATTATGAGCAATAGTATAACAACATAATAAAATTTAATAAAGAATCATAACAAAAGTCTCAAACATAAAAAAAACCATGGTCTATTAATATCCAGAAGCCTCAAATATGTATCTAGGAGTCTTAAACATCAAAACATGATAGTCTACGAAACTAAGCCTTAATAAAGAATCATAACAAAAGTATCAAACATAAAAAAAACCATGGTCTATTAATATCCAGAAGCCTCAAATATGTATCTAGGAGTCTTAAACATCAAAACATGATAGTCTACGAAACTAAGGCTCATTTTGGCTATCAATATCCAAAGACCCAAAACCATCTGATTCACTATCCCCCTTTGGTAGAAGTGGATCATCCAATTGTAGCCACTATGGCCAGTGCAAAATAGTAAACATTTTCAAAGAAAATAAAGTACAATCATATAAAGAAATAAAATAGTGCATTGTTTTTTAATTTCAAAACTTAAGAATAAATTTTTTCAAGGATACTATTGAGACTCATAATTGGTAGGACTAAAAAATTTAAATAGATGTAACTTTTAATGTTTTTTTCATTGACTATATATGATTCTCATACATTTGAAATTATACTAGCTATTTTGATTCTAATAAATTTAATTCTCATACATTTTAAATTTGAATATATTTCTTTGATTCTCATACAGAGGTATAGAAGAAAATATATTTTATTAAAAAAAAACTTTGTTTGGGGATGGCTAGCCATCCCCAAATGGCATGGGACATTTCCTGGCATCTCAAAGAGTTAATTAGGTATCAGGGACTATCCCCTCCATATCCTCTTTTCCCCAACATGGCTAGGGGATAGGGATGTCAAGTTTTGGAGCAATGAATGCATCACCTTGTATCCTTGTGTTTTTATAATGTATGATTAGATTATCTTAGATGACATAATGATTTAATGTTTAGATATGTTATACATGTTCTTAATTAAATACAATGATGATCTAATGATAAGGATTGATATAGATGTTCTAGTCTTATACTATGCATGTAATGAGATTACACACATGTTTGACTAAATTTTAATAAAAAAGAACTTACACATACAAAGGAACACATCATAACACAATATAATTATTAGAATGTGTTGATCAAGAAATAACACATTTACCTTAATGTGACAAACACCATGGATCATGTAGATGACACAAAGGAAGAGCTTATGTATATTATCGATGCAAGTGCATGGTCATAGGTGCCAGAAAAATAGACATAGGTGATGATGTAAGGAACTAACCCATTTGGGATAAATTTACCTCTTTGTTGGGTGATACATTTATATTTCTTTGGTTCTCATAAAAGAATGAGTTCACCTATTTTTAAAGTTCAAGAAAAAATGTTTTGATTGTATTTCTTAGATAAAGACTTTTGATAAGCTTGAAGGTGTTGAAGTGTCTTTAGGTAGTGCTTATCAATCAATTCAAGTTAATGTAGATAGTTAGCACAATAGGTGTCATCATCAATCATTCCCCTTAGGGAAAATCTTAAAGAAGGGATTTTAGATTCACGAGGCATTATAACACCAACGAAACAAGATTGTAGGGTGTAGTCCTAGTAACCATACAAACACTCATGTGATAGACCCATAATGCATAGGTTAATTGAGTATGCCAACTCTTACCATTATTATTCACCATCTTATACAAGATCTATTCAATAGTATTGTTTGAAGCTTCAACTTGGCCATTGAATTTAGGATAGTAAGGTGTGGAGAATTGGTATTGAATATGGAATTTCTCAAGGAATTTATTTACCTCTTTATTTTTGGACAAAGTACTGCTGTCATAAATATAGTGGAGGGTGATTCAAAACTAGAAATGGTGTTATTTATAAGAAGACCACGTGTCTCTTCTGTGGTGGTGAATCTTAGCAGGACTACTTCATCCCACTTTGTAAAATAATTAGTAGATATTATCATAAAGCTCTGCCATTTAGAGAAAGGGAGAGATGTATTTCTAATGATATCCAATTCCCAAGTTTGGAATGACCTAGGAGTAGCTTGAGTTTAGAGTTCTCATGCAAAAGTTCAAATTAGGGTAATGTGTTGTTGACAATGGGGAAACTTCTTGACAAAAAAAGGAATCCCATTCCATCATTGGCCAATACTATCCTATATGGATAAAGTTATGTTCTAAGGATTTATTGCCAACATGCCCGCCTATAGACTGTAGAGCCGAAATTAGCTCCTCAAAGGAAAAGGCACATTTTAGCCTTAGTACGTAAGTGAAGAAGAAGACCATTATAAGATCTATTATAGAGAATCTTAGATAATATTATATATCAAGCTAAACTAATTTGAATCCAGACACAATATTTTTATTGGTGTCATTAGGAAAGTTCCTAGACTTGAAATAGCTATAAATATTAGAGAACCATTCTCTTGAGTCTATGTGTGCACACATAAAGTTCTCAAGGTCGAGCTTATTTGATATGGAAAAGAGTGAATAAATTGTACCATGAAGTGAGAAATAGTCAGGGTGTACAGGGGAAGCCACGTTTTCCATTGCATATGCATAATGATTCTCTCTCCTAGGAATATTGTCAATGGTATAGCAAGAAAATTTATTAAGAAGAGCCAAGGCCAAATCCTAGTACTAAGATAGCTTTAATTTTTCACTAGGATAGTCTCATGTGATATGATTTATAATCAACTTAAAATCAATGTGAATGTTGATATGTGTGACTTCATAAGCAATCATGATACATAAGCTAGCAATTAGGGTTTTGTAGTCAAATTCGTGCAATGAAACTCAAGATGAAAGGAAAGAGGTATTGGTTTTCCCTCAAGTGAAACTAAGATTACACTTGCTCCACAATTAGTCTCACATCTCAATCTATTGAAATGAATCTCCTATATGAGTTCATGGTTAATTGTAAATAGATTCTCATTAGGGAAATATTTTAGGTGAGGGAGCTTCTGCTAATTGACCAGCAAAAACTTGACCTTTAATAGATTTTTGAGCTACAAAATTGAGGTCAAACTTAGAAAGAAATATTACCAACTTTACCAATCTTCTAAAGAGATTGAACTTGGAGAATAGATGCTTAAGAATATCATTCTTAGTGATACTTGAGTTTTTGCAAGCAAGAGATAGTGTCATAGCTTCTATGTTGTAAAGACGAGAGTAGGACATTTATTTTCTATTACAGACTATGAGGTTTTGTAATCAATAAAATTGTGAGCAATGTAGTAGAAAACTTTGTCTTTGTCATTGTCATCACAATGATCCAATGCGCATGCTAAAGCATTGGGTGACACTAAGACATAAATTAGAAAGGGCTTATCTTGCATAGTTGGAATTAATATAGGAGGATTAGCCAAGTAGATTTTAATAGCATCAATGGCTTCTTAAATTCACCAACCCATTTGAAATGCATATCCCTTTTCAACAATCGTGTAAACGGAGGAGTGAGATGAACCAATTAAGATACAAATATTTCTATATCCTAAATCTTCCCTTGAAAGCTATCAAGTTGAGAGATGTTCTTGGGTGGAAGCATGTTAACAATCACAACATGGGAGACAAAGTCTCCAAATTATAAGGGATGGCTCCCCCTACCTACTGTTGTTGAAAACAACTAACACTAAGGAGCCTAAAATTATGTACACTTAGCTAATAAATGGACATTACATTCACCATGTTCTCTTTCTTTAGAATTGGTGTTCTTTTACTATTCGCATAGTTATTTTAATTGTACAATAAATGTTTAGGTATGATATAGAAAATTTAATTACCAAAAGTTCACAGGAGCTCAAAGGATTTCTGTAACTTCTTATGTGGATTCAAGAACATAGATGGAATATACATGTAGCTCAAAGATTATATCACATATTACACCTTAAACACACAAATGTAAAAGATAAAACAAACACAACTACTACAAGTTAACTCTTAGTTGGAGCACATGATGTTATCTTCAAACATAATAAGTAGAAAAAAGGCTAAAAGATCAAGTTTGAAAACATAACAATGACTCTAAACATAATAAGTAACACAAAGACTACAAGATTGAGTTTAAACCTCTCTTAGGTAATACAACAATACTCGCAATAAACTTCAAATAATTTCATCACATAACAACTTGTTCCAACACTATGTTTGGAAGAACTTTGCCTCTTTTATTGATTGCAATTTTCTTTACATCAGAAGTCAAAGTTTTAGAGTGCACAGACACACAAACTGGCATAGTTTTGTTGCATTACCAAAAATAATGTTTTTACAATGAGCCATCTCTTATTTATAGAAGAGAGGCCATGAGAAAAGGTGGAAGGATCCTAACTAATTGTTGACTTATTCCACATTACAGTCGTATTGTATTTTGACTTATAATGTGACAACATGTAATTACAATTTCTAACTTTACATTTAATTTGTCCAAATTGAATTACATATGCATAATTGAAAATAATCTAAGTGTCTGACAATACATAACTCTTATGAACATCATCCTTTGTCCAGAAGGTCTTCATGATGTTACAAGTTGGCCTGTGGTCGATGTATTCAAGTTTGGTGAAAACACTTTGTTTAGGAATACCAACTTGCACCATTGATAGTCCTTATGTCCTTTAACAATGAATGTCCATCTCATATTCTTTCATGGTGTAATATTGGTTCTTGAGGGGAAAGTATTTGTGAAGTTGAGGTGAGAAACTTGAAGCATGGGTGAGAGCGTTTTGAAATGAATTTGTAGTGTTAGATTTTGAGGGTTTCCAAGGTTGGATGACACATTGACATGGAAAAAGAGAAGACATAGAAAAGACTCTATATGACATGAAAAAGGGGACAAATGACTAAAAGAGGACCAATTAGCAATTTCAATATTTTAAAGACACATTGGCTAAATATTTTGCAAACGACAGTTTTTAGATCAATTGGAAAATAGTAGTTTCAACCACAACATGCCAGACAAAGTCTCTCCTAATTATAAGGGAAGGCTCCTCCTATCTACTATTACTAAAAATAACTAACACTAACTAGAAACTAAGATTGTGTACACTAGGCTAATTAGTGGGCATTAAATTCACCATATTCTCTTTCTTCAAAATTGGTGTTCTTTCACTATATGCTCTTATTTCGGGATAAATGTTGTTGTCTTAAAATAAAATTTTAGCCACAATCTAGCAAAGGCAATGATAAAAATTTCATGGGAGCTCAAAGAATTTTTGTAACTTCTTATGTGAATTTAGGAACATAGATGGAATATATGTGCATCTCAAAGACTACAACACATATTACACCTTAAATGCACAAACATAAAAGACACAAGCAACACATAGAATACAAGATAACTCTTAGGTCGAGTGCATGATTCTATCTCCAAATCTACTAAGCAATACAAAGGCTACAAGATCAAGTTCAAAAAATATAACACTCACTCAAAACATAATAAGTTGGGCAAAGACTACAAGATTGAATTTAAACCTCTCCTAGATAATACCACAACTCTCGCAATCAACTTTAGAAAATTCTGTCACATAAGAACTCGTTGCAACATAGAGTTTGGAATAAATCCGCGTCTTTTATTATTGCAATTTGTTTTACATAAAAAATCAAAGTTTTAGATTGCACACACAAACTAGTAGAGTTTGATTGCATTGCCAATTTTTATTTTTTTTTACAATGAGCTCTCTCTTATTTATAGAAGAGAGCCTATGAGAAAAAGGTGGGAGGATCCTAACTAACTTTTGAATTATTCCACATTACAGTCCTATTGTATTTTGACTTGTAATGTGATTACTTCTCATTGCATTTTACAATCCCACATTTGATGTGATCACATGTAATTATAATTTGTGACTTTCCATGCAATTGTCAAAACTAAATTACATATGCATAATTGAAAATAAAATAGGTGTTTGACAAGACAAAACTCTTATGAACATCATCCTTTGTATATAAGGCCTTCATACTATTACATGATAGCCCATGCTCGACATATTTAAGTTTAGTGAAAGCACTTTTATCAGTAGCACCAACTTACATCAATGATAGTTCATATGCCCTTTTCCATTGAACTTCCACATCATCTCCTTGTATGGTGTAATATTGGTCCTTTAGGAGAAAGTCTCTACAAGTTGAGGCGATAAACTTGAAGCATGGGTGAGAGCATTTTGAAATGAATTTGTAGTGACATATTTCGAGGGTTTGCAAGGTTGGATGACAAATTGACACAAAAATGATAAAATAGAGAAAAGCCTTGACACAACAAAAAAATGGGGGCAATAGACTAACAAAGACCAATTTGCAATTTTGGGATTTTAAAGATGCATTGCACATGAAGGGATAACATATACAACATAGGTGTAATCGTTTCTAAAATTCCTAATTGTGCTTGTTTATAGTCAAGTGAAAAACCTTATGTAATTGGAACTAAATTTTTTACTGCATTGGATAGTGTAGATCATTAAGTTACAATCGGGACTAAAAATCTTGATTGCACTTGAAATTACTAGTGTAATGTGATATATAAGTTGTAATTGAAACAAAAAAATTTGATTACACTTAAAAAAGAAAGAAAGAAAGTGTGGGACTATATGTAATCGAGTCTTTTTGTTTTAACTACACAGTGAAAATATAAGTGAAGTTGTAATCTAAACAAAAATTTCCAATTACATATTGTATCAGTTGTGTAATGAAAGTTGTTGTCAAGGTAAAAAGTCCCAACAACACTTTAGGAAACAATGTATTTGTTGTAATCAAGACTCAAAATCCCGATTAGAATTGATGACAAGTGTAAGATATATGTAGTTGGGGCTGAAATTCTTGACTGCATATTTGTGTTTATAATACATCATGTAATTGCAATTAAAAATATCATTTTTAAGAGGAGGTTCTTTTTATGATTGCAAATTCAAGTGCAATCAGAGCTAATAACTCGAATTACACATGTTGAAGTTGGGAAATGTGTACAGTTGAATCAAAAAATTTGATCGCATATGTAGTGCAATGGTGTTAGTTTGCAATCAGAAGTAAAACCCATGATTGAAAATAATTTATGGTATGTTATATTGTAAATGTAAGTGTAAACGGAGCTAGAAACTCTAACTTCACAAAATAGAGCATATTCAATGCATGCAATTGAACTTGAAAAATCTGACTTCATGGTGTTGTGTTAGCCACAAAAATACTTGTATTAAAAAATAGAAGCTTTTGATTTACAAAGGGGGAAACAACACACCATATAAAATAAGTCATATGAAAAGGGTTTTCAAACCTGAATTCTAATGACAAAGTTAACAAGAAAAAATAATGACAATGATTATGTAAGGATTTTACATCAATCATGATAAGCGCATGAAATGGATATAAAAATTGGATAAAACTTTATAAAAACAACAAAATTTAAATGAAAGAATCAAAAAAATGCATGTCCTAGATGCCTAAGGATAGAGAAAATAAAGACAAAACAAATCAAAGAAAGGACATTGAACTTTGAACAAGAACATTGAGAAATGATTAAAAGAGAATGATTGAGAAAATAAATTCTTCTACACAAAATCTTCTTTCTCAAATACTTATGAACACAAAAGGACATCTGAGAAGTTACACATGACACAACAAAGATACAGTTACAAACACAATTGTCAAAATTGCCATGAGTTTAAAAACCAAGAAAGGAACTCCAAGTCGTTTATGAATCAATTATTGAATGCATTAATTACATTAAAGTTGCAGTAAATATTTAAAATGACGACTACAAATTCTTGTGCACCCTTATTAATACATTTCAGTACTTTAGGCCCGAATTGCACATGTAATTTGGGACTTTAAGTCCAACCTACAACTTGTAATACAAGCCACTTGTAGAGAAGGGGGAAAGTTTTAATTTTGCTAGGAATTTGAAAAAACCTACTTAAAAAATGACAAAACATGACAAAATTAAAACCAAAGTCTATGGTCATTTGATGAAAAATGACGTGAAGACAAAAAGTTCATAAATATGTGACTCAAACTCAAAAAGCATGCAAAAAGAATATATGGATTACAACTTAGATAAAAATATTATGGTTGTCCTTTGATTTTCATCTAGCAAAAATTGAGGACAACAACTGGCTTTGACTGGGGAACTATCTTTGGTTGGAGAAATGATCGAAGTTAGTAGAATTCATATCTCTAAGTGCCTTACCATCCATTGTGCTACAAATTCAAGAAACCAAAAATGAAAAAAGATGACAAGGATGATGCAACCAACTTAAAACAAGACTTAAACTTTGTGCAGCTACACTTATTGAAAAGGGAAGTCTAACCTAACCTAGATTATCCAACAATGAAAACCTTCTCAAATAAACCCATTCACTAGCTCCCCAAAGTAGCTACCCTTCTTCAACAACTTGTGATACTTGACATGATCCCCAACAACAAGGTACAAATGTAGCTCGAACAGTTGGACCATGCCTTGATATATATTTCCTTGGGTGAAATGATCAAACTCACTAGTCTCCTCAGATAAATAAAAAATATTATTGCTCCAAAATGGACCCATGAATCTAGATTGCTCTTGTTGAACTGCAAATGAATGTTTGGCTTCACCCTCAAGAGTATCTTCATGCTCAGGTACCAATGAGATTTTTGACTTTCTGTTGGCTTCCAACCAAGAGAGATTTCATATTAGACATCCTCTTGATAGGAAAAAGGGTAAAATCTTCTTATTGGTTGCACCCTTATCAACTGCTTCCTCAACCATGACAACACCATGTTGTTTTAAATGATTTCCATCATGCGAGTTAGATGAAAAAATAAGTGCATTACATACCTCAACACATTGTCCACAAACTTTGGATTTCAAAGATTCTAAATTATTTGTGAAAAGGTCCTCATCAAGCTTTTGGGTAGTTCTCTCATGCAAAACATGCTCAAATTCACGACCTTGAAACATAGATACATTCTTTTCAACTTGAATGGGACCTTCATGCATGTCTATTTTTTCATGGCTTTAGACATGATTGTCTTCATTCACTTGAGCCTTGATAGAGTGACTTTCATCCTTTTTCTTTTTATCAACAACTTTTTGGTACTGCATAAACTAGACATGAGAAAATCCATCTATGTTTGCTTCCTTTTCCTAAAAGAGTATATCAAGAACACTTAGTTCGAATTCAAAATCTTACACTGCTACATTTGTTGATGGTTCAGGCAAGAGAAAGATTCTTCGGTGGGGATGATAACTTATTTTGACTCCTCATAGGATAACTATGAACAACATTTGGATATGGCCTCCTTAGGATGTCCTTTCGAGGAGAAGAGAATGCACCTTGAGCTATTTTATTTTTTAGGTCAAGTAGCTCATTAGCCAATGTCTGCACAATAGGATTCAGTCTCATGAAGGAGTAAAATTGCTCCAAATAATTTTTTTCTTCAAACCCACTTTGTTCTATTCTTATATGTTTGGTGAGAATGAGATCATCTTCAATCCCAATTGCCAAAGTCTTTGCATTGGTGAGAGTAGCTGGATTTTCTTTTCTCAACAAAAAACTCACCTTGGGCACTTGAGTGTTGACAAAGAAACACTTCAAATTATCAGTTGTAGGCTAAGTAACAATTGAAATTTTGTGTCAACTTGTTGAAATAAGCAATGAATTCACCCATAGGCATGTGAGATTCCTTCTTCAACTAAATAATTTGACCTAGAAGAGCATGAGAATATTCTATAGGCTTGAACCTTGCCTCAAACTTCGCTACGAGTGTCCAACCCTTGATGGATTGCAGCACGGGGTTGTAAAACCAATCAGAAGCATTACTTTGCAGTGTCTCAATAAAAAATCTTACAAAAATATCTTTGAACAAAACTCCAAGGACTCCACATGTTATATAGAAGGTCTTGGCGTGTTTGTTCAAATGTTGCTTCTTTTCCTTGTAGAACTTAGGGAGATTCTTGTGTGAACCTTGAGGAAGAGGATGGATGGGTAGTGTCAAACCGAGTGGAGCAAAAGTATTCTCCTAAGGATCTTGGGCATCCATATTACATGTCCTTGGTAAAAGTTTGACAATGTGCAAGAAAAAAAACTACAATGCAAAGGACACTGGTATGCTTCAAACGAAATGTGAGGATTTTGAATGTGTATTGTGTCCCCAGTAGAGTTGCAAAAAACTTTTAGTTACATATTTCGCAACCGACAATTTTTGGATCAATTGCAAAAAAATAGTTTTAACCACAACATGCTAGACAAAGTCTCTCCTAGTTATAAGGGAAGGCTCCCCTTGTCTACTGTTACTAAAGAATAATAATACTAACTAGAACTTAAGATTGTGTACACTAAGCTAATCAATGGGCATTACATTAACCATATTCTCTTTCTTCAAAATTGGTGTTCTTCTTTCATCGTATCCTCTTATTATGGGACAAATGTTCTTCTCTCACAACAAACTTTTAGGTACAATCTAGCAAAGTCAATGATCAAAAGTTCACATGAGCTCAAAGACTTTCTGTAACTTCTTATGTGAATTCAGGAACAACGATGTAATATATGTGCAACTCAAAGAATACAACACATATTACATGCCTTAAATGCACAAACATAAAAGCTACAAGCATCTCAAAGAGTACAAGTTAACTCTTAGCTTGAGCACATGATGTTATCTTCAAATGTAATAAGCAGTACAAAGGCTACAAGATCAAATTTGAAAACATAACATTGAATCTAAGCACAGTATGTAGCACAAAGGCTACAAGATTGAGTTTAAACCTCTCTTAGGTAATACCACAATACTCACAATAAAATTTAGAAAATGTTGTCACATAAGAACTTGTTCCAACACAAAG
Source organism: Chamaecyparis obtusa (assembly GCA_027943335.1). NCBI lineage: Eukaryota > Viridiplantae > Streptophyta > Pinopsida > Cupressales > Cupressaceae > Chamaecyparis > Chamaecyparis obtusa. The sequence continues at coordinate 1,060,511 of BSBK01005114.1, forward strand.
TTTGGAAGAAATTTGTCTCTTTTATTGATTGCAATTTTCTTTACATCAAAAATCAAAGCTTTAGAGTACACACAAATTGATAGAGTTCCATTGCAATGCCAAAAATATGTTTTTTACAATGACCCTTCTCTTATTTATAGAAGAGACACTGTGAGAAAAAGGTGGGAGGATCATCACTAACTATTTGTTGGCATCATTAAGTGTTGTCATTGATTGGCAAAAGAGGAAAAAGGAAAGAGGTGTTTGACATCTCAATCTTGTACACACTCAAATGGTGCACTTCTCTAAATCATTGCTTCCAAGAGAATCCATGGATTGGAAACTTTGAGAAATCGATTTAGAGCTCCCTAGGCATGGAGTGCAAGGGTATTAATTGTGCTCTTAGCTAGAGCTATTTAAGCCTATGTCCTTGCTAGTAAACCATGTAATGGGAGATTCAAATGAAGACAAGGGAAAGAATGCCAATATCCCCAAGAATCAAATGCAAATGCAAATGCAAATGCAACTATGCTAGAAATGGAAATGCAAGCTATGCTATGAAAGGAAATATGAAAGTATTACAAAGCCTCCTAATTAAGCTACATGAAGTAATCTAAAGCATAAAGGAAACTAAGCTAAATATGAAGCTATGAATGCCATGATAAATGAAACTAGAATAACATGTAGATGCAAAAGCCAAGAATGCTCCAAATCTTCAAAAGCTCCAAAATGACCTAGAAAACCTGCAGCATAACATTAGCATAAAAAGTTGGGGATCTAGAATGAAGAAGAGAGCTCTCCTTTTATAAGAAATGAGAAGGAATGGACCATGGAGATTAAGAGGCAAAATATTTAATCAATGATGGAGCTTGAAAGAGGAGCAATCCATGTGCACAAGTATCCTCCAATGAGAAAATAAGAGTTGACTTTTGTGTCCATATGAGACAAGAAGTGTTTTTTCCCTTTTTATAAAATAAGAATAATATTTTATTTGTGCAACTTAGGATAAGAGGAAAAGTGGGGGGCTTTTTATTTAATAAAAGAGGAAGAGACTCCTTTTAATTAAATAAAGACTTAGGATAAGATGGTTAGCCCATAGAAAATAATCGAATAAATGATAGAACTAGGATTTGATCAAGAATAAGTAATTGATGATTTTAGCAAAAGGAGCTAATAGTTTAGGTGACCATTTTTAGATGATTACAAATCTAAGGTCTAAAGATCCAAGGAGAACACCAGAGCTGGTTCTATATGTAAAGAGACTGGTTTGGTAACCGGTGACACTATGCAAGAAGGAAAAGACTATATCTTCTCATAAAAAAAAATTGGTCACTATGCCAAGTGCATCAGTAACCGAGGAACAGACAACTGGTGTCGACAATACAATCGAGAAAAGGGTGCAACTGGTAAGCAGATGAAGGGAAAGTAAACAAGTCAAAGCTCTTACCTATTCACAACATAAGGGTCTTAACTGATCAAGAAAATACTTTGGTATGATAAGATGAATTGGGAAAGTCATAGTCAACTATCTGTTTGACCAACTCTTTGACTGGGATTTACTGCACTAAATCCAAATGATTTTGAGTTAACATAGTGATCGATTTGAGGCGCGTGTAAAGGTTTTAAAGCTGAAGTCTGTGGCTTTGAGTTAGCTCATACAAAAGAAAGGTGATTGACACACATCTATTATTTTCTTTGTAAAGAAGATAAAACAAGGGCATGCATCAGATATTTTCTCAGTGAACTAATACTCCACTGGGTGATGAATCTGAAGGTGATCTTTAACTAAGTCATGCTGGAGTAGCGCAATTAGGGAAAGGACTCTATATATTCTTCTGTCTATTAAGAACATAGGTTGCCCTCATTTTGCCAAAAGAAAAGAGTGAACCCGTACGATGAAGAAGCTAAGGTGAATAGAAAATAGAAGAAAAGAGATAAGAGTGTGCAAAGAAGCACAATAGAAAAGGAGAACATACCAGCGGTGACCGATGATGTTTCTCAATTGAGCATAACATAGATCTTATTAGGCTAGGCAAAGCCATTTGTAAAAGGTTAATCCTTCTATTATTTTCTAACAATTACAATAGTTAAATCCCAGTATTTTGGGTGGACTTTAACAGGTCCCTTGTACTAAAGCCCTTAACCAGGTGACATCTTTTTAGGTGTTCTAAGTCCTCTAACCAGACAGGCACTAACCGGCCTTATTGTATCAAATCCCTTAACTGAGTTGCATCTAATAGTGTGGTGTAATCCTTTAACAAGGAAGGTTCCTAAAAAGGCGCACTTTAGAAGAGTGCAGAATTTGTGAGGTCTCCTCACACCATGGTTTTCACCCAATTTGGGTTTCCACATTATAAATTTGGTGTCACTTTGTGATTGATTGCTTGATACTACTTTCATGCTTGAATCTGTTTTGCTTGTAGTTATAAGTACATTTCATTAGATTTATTAGGGAAAAGTTTTATAGGTGTTGATTCACCCCTCCCCTCTCAACACCGGTTGGGACTGTCAATTGGTATCAGAGCTTTCAATTTATTTTTTTTACTACTTAACCGCATAAAGAAAAAGTCAAGATGATGAGAAAATAAGGACCAAAGTTTTCAAAAGAAAATTTTACTTTGTGGTGCAACAGAATGAAGTTGTACATGAAAATCACCAGAGATCAATATTGGACTCATGTAACCACTGATTACAGTGAACCTGCTGACATCCTGACACCTGATGAATTGAAGATCAAGAATAAGCACACGATTGCTATGGATATGATAACCAACACATTACTTGATCATGTTTATGCTGAAATTGAAAATTTAGAATCTACTCACAAGATGTGGGCTAAGTTGCAACTGGTATATGGAGGGAACCCAAATGTTCAAAGAGCCAAGGTTGAAAGCCTAAGAGGAAAGTATGATGACATGAGGATGAATGAAGGAGAAAGCATTGAGCAATACAGCAACCGGATCAAAGAAGTGATCAACTCTATCAAGAGCACTGGAGGAAAACTCAGTGAAGAGGAGGTAGTTAGCAAAATTCTGAGAATGCTCAAACCTCAGTATGTCATCAAGATCTCTGCATTTCAAGAGCTCATATCAGTGACCACAGATCAAGTCACTCTAGACTCCCTAATTGGTAAGTTGACTGCATTTGAATTAAGTAATTTTGATAATAGCTTACCCATTCAAGAAGCAACTTTTAAGTCTTCTATCAATACCTCCTTCACCAAAAAGGGAAGAGAAACTGGGAACTTCTCTACCAGTAAGATTGGTAATCTTGTTGAGAATCTTCTTTTAGAAGAGATGGAGCAAGATGAGTTTGAAACACTCATCGCTAGGAGATTTCCTAGAGGGAAAGGGAAGTACAAAGGAAAACTTCCTCTGAAATATTTTTCTTGCAATAAGATAGGACATATTACTGCAAGATGTCCAGACAACGACAACAGAGACAAGGGAAACTGGTTCAAAAACAAAGCAAAGAAGGAGTGCTACCTTGCAGAAGGAGTCACAGACAATGTATCTAAAGACTCTGAAGATCCAGAGATTGCATTTGTTGCAATAATAGAATAGAGCTTAGTGGTAAGTGAAATGACACTTATCTCAAGATCTCATCAGCATGATGATTGGATCATTGATAGTGGATGCACTCACCATATGACCCCTGACAAAAATAAGTTCATTAGCTTGAAGCTCAATGATGGTGGATCACTAACCTTTGGAAATAACGCTCCATGTGCTATCAAAGGTAAAGGTTCTATTTCACTCAGCAATAATGTTGTTTGTGAAGATATGTACTAGGTAGGACTCAAGTACAACTTAATGAGCGTTGCACAACTGAACAACAAAAGATTCTTGTTAGAATTCGGACAGGGTTCTTGTGTTGTCAAGAATCAATCTAGAGCTCATGTTCCAACCGATAGACAGAGCAAAGCGAACCTGTTCTACATGGATTCAATGGAAGGAGATTGTCTCATTGCATCAGTCAAAGGAGAATCCAACAAGATCTGTTTTGTAACCAAAGATGACAATAGATGGTTATGGCATAAGAGACTCTGCCACATAAACTTTGATAGTATTGCCAAAGTAAGCAAGAAGAAATAAAAAAGAGGACTCCCTGAGATAACAAAACCTGAAAAAGGTATTTGTAAAAATTGTCAATTAGGGAAACTGACAAGAACAAGTTTCAGCAGTAAATCCTTCTCTGCTGAAAATGTTCTAGATCTTGTGCACATAGATCTATGTGGACCAATGAGAACAAAGAATTACTACGGACACTAGTACTTCATGCTCTTTGTAGATGATTTCTTAAGGATGATGTGGACACTCTTCCTTAGAGAAAAATTAGAGGCATTTCACATGTTCAAGATCTACAAGGCTCGAGTAGATAAGGAGACCGGTAAAAGCCTAAAGTGTCTGAGATCAGACAAAGGAGGTGAATACACTTCTAAAGAGTTCACCCACTATTGTGAGGAACATGGCATAAAAAGACAGCTATCTGCACCTAGGACTCCTCAGCAAAATAGAGTAGCAGAAAGAAGAAACGGGATGTTGATTGACTGTACAAGAAACCTAATTATTCAGAAGGATTTTCCTCAACACTTTTGGAGAGAAGCTATCAACATTGTTATCTATACACTCAACCGAGTTCAAGTCAAGAAAGGAACCGGTAAGATACCCTATGAACTATGGTTCAATCATACTCCTAGTGTATGTTACTTCAGAATCTTTGGTAGTAAATGTTACATCAAAATAGATATGTACTCTAGGAAGTTTGATCTCAAGAGTGATGAAGAAATATTTTTGGGTTACTCTACCAAAAGCAAAGCGTACCGGTGTCTGAACAAGAGAACAAGAAAAATAATTGAAAGCATCAATGTAAAAATTAATGAATATTCTGAGCCAATTAAGAAGACCTGTCATAATGAATATGGCAGTCTGCAAGGTCACAATGAAGGAAATATTTTTGAGTTCAATGAAGTAACAACTGAAGATGAAAGAAAAGAGCATGTAAACAGACATCTGGAGCAGGAGGCTATACTTGAAGCTGACAGACCTACTCATGATGATGAACAAGAAGTTGTTGAAGACCGTGATGAAAAAATTACTCAACTGAAAGAACCTGATTGGAAACAACGACTGGTTCTGCCAAGGTATGTCACCTATCACTCAATTGATAATATAATTGGTGACAAACATGCAAATGTCTTGACCAGGAAAAAGGCCAAAGAGAATATCTATTTTTTCTCCTGTATAGAGCCCAAAACCACCAGGGAAGCTCTAGAAGATGAAAATTGGGTTAATGCCATGGAGGAAGAAATTGAGCAAATAGAAAAGAATGATACATGGGTGCTTGTGCCTAGACCACATGACAAGAATGTCATTGGGATAAAGTGGGTCTATAGGAACAAGTTGAATGAAGAAGGGAAAGTCATAAGAAATAAAGCAAGACTGGTCTGCAAAGGGTATGCCTAGGAAGGTGGATTGGACTATGGAGAAACTTTTGCACCTGTGGCCATATTGGAAGGAGTAAAAATTCTTCTTGCCTATGCTAATCACAAGAAATTCAAAATTTACCAGATGGATGTCAAGTCTTCATTCCTGAATGGAATACTAGAGGAGGAAGTTTACATTGAACAATCGGAAGGTTTCACATCTATGCAAAAGGTGGTATGGTCTGTAAACTGAAAAAGGCTCTCTATGGGCTAAAGCAAGCTCCAAGATCTTGGTATGAGAGGTTGCATTCATACCTCCTGACCATAGGATTCACAAGAACCGGGGATAACATCAACATATATCTCAAAACCAGAAAAGATGAGAACCTGATTGCTGAAATCTTTGTGGATGACATCATCTTTGGAGGAGATGACATGATGAGAAAGCTTTTGCTGAAGAAATGAAGAAAGAATTTAAAATGTCTATGATAGGAGCCATAAAATTCTTCATTGGACTATAGGTCTATCAGCTAAAACAAGATATTTTTATCTCTCAGTCCAATTATGTAAAAAAAATTCTTAAGACTTTTGGACTTGAAGAATCCAAACCGGTTGGTACTCCAATGATAACTAACCTCAAGTTATCAAATGAAGATGATGCAAAAGAAGTAAATGGAACACTGTATTGGTCCATGATAAGGAAATTATAGTATGCATTACACAGTATACCAAACATTGCACATGCAGTTGACATAGTTGCAAGATTCTCTGTAAACCCCAAAGAGACACATTTGATAGCGGTGAAGATAATTTTCAGATACCTAAAGGGTACTGAGGAGTATGGCTTGTGGTTTCCTCACAAGGGAGGCTTCCAAATAAAAGTTTACACAGATGCAGACTGGGTTGGCAATATTGATGACAGAAAGAGCACAAGTGGTGGTGCATTCTTTCTTGGTGAGAGGATTGTGTCTTGGACAAGTAAGAAATAGAACTACGTTTCACAGTCTATAACAAAAGTTGAATACGTTGGTGCAATTGCGCACAGATAATCTGGATCAAACAACTTCTGGAAGGAATCTAAGAACAGATACCTAAACTGACTGCAATCTACTATGATAGCACTAGTGCAATAAACATATCCAAAAACCCTATCATGCACTCCAAGATAAAACACATTGTCATCAAGTATCATTACTTGAGAGAGCTAGTACAAAACAAAGAGGTAAGATTGAAGTATGTTCCCACAAAAGAACAGATTACCGATATCTTCACAAAGCCACTACCAAAGAGTACTTTTGAGTATCTCAGAGGTAAACTAGGGGTGATACCCCTTCCTAATCATCGGTAAACTAGCAAAGGTGATCATCAGTTCATTATGCTTCAACAAAGGGTTTCGCCTCATCTTTTATGGACTGATAAAAAGGACTGTTGCTCAAAGGGGGAGAAGATTAGATAAAGGTAGTCTTTTTTACTAGCCTTTGGCATTATTGTCAAAAGGGGGAGAGTTTGGCAATGGACCAGTAGATGACCAACTGTGGCAATGCATAGTTGTACAAGCAGAGATATAAGCATAAGACATGTGACATGATTTCCCATTAAGATTTTGCCATCAATGCCAAAGGGGGAGATTGTTGGCATCATTAAGTGTTGTCATTAATTGGCAAAAGAGGAAAGAGGAAAGAGGTGTTTGACATCTCAATCTAAAGTCTAAAGATCCAAGGAGAATACCAGAGGTGGTTCTGTATGTAAACAGACTGGTTTGGCAACTGGTGACACTATGCAAGAAGGAAAAGACTATATCTGCTCATCAAAATAAACTAGTCACTACATGCCAAGTGCATCAGCAACCAAGGAACGAACAATCGGTGTCAACAATGCAACCGAGAAAAGGGTGCAACTGGTAAGGAGAGGAAGGAAAAGTAAATAGGTCAAAGCTCTTACCTGTTCACAACATAAGGATCTCAATCGATCAAGAAAATACTTTGGTATGATAAGATGAACCGGGGAAGTCATAGTCAACTATCTATTTGACCAATTCTTTGACCGGGATTTACTGCACTAAATACAGATGACTTTGAATTAACATAGTGATCGGTTCGAGACGCATTTAAAGGTTTTAAAGTTGAAGTTTGTGGCTTTAAAACATAGAGTTATCTCATACAAAAGAAAGGTGATTGACACACATCTATTATTTTCTTCGTAAAGTAGATAAAGCAAGAGCATGCATCAGATGTTTCTTCAGTGAACTAATACTCTATTGGGTGATGAATCTGAAGGTGATATGTAATTAGGTCATGCATGAGTAGCACAATAAGGGCAAGGACTCTATTTATTCTTCTGCATGTTAAGAATATAGGTTGCCCTCATTCTGCCAAAAGAAAAAAGTGAACCTGTACGCTGAAGAAACTAAGGTGAATAGAAATGAGAAGAAAAGAGAGAAGAGTATGCAAAGAAGCACAACAAACAAGGAGAACATACCAGCAGTGACTGGTGATGTTTCTCAGTTGAGCATAACAGAGATCTTATCAGGCTAGGCAAAGCCATTTGTAAAAGGTCAATCCTTCTATTGTTTTCTAACAATTACAATAGTTAAATCTCAGTATTTTGGGTGGACTTTAACAAGTCCCTTATACTAAATCTCTTAACTGGGTGACATCTTTTCAGGTGTTCTAAATCCTCTAACCAGACAGACACTAACCGGCTTTATTGTATCAAATCCCTTAACCGGGTCGCATCTAATAGTGCATTGTAATCCTTTAATAGGGAAAGCTCCTAACAAGGTGCACTTTAGAAGAGTGCAGAATTTGTGAGGTCTCCTCACACTGTGGTTTTCACCCAATTTGAGTTTGCATGTGATAAATCTGGTGTCACTTATGATTGATTGTTTGATGCTACTTTCATGTTTGAATCTATTTTGCTTGCAATTATAAGTACATTTCATCAGATTTATTAAGGAAAAGTTTTATAGGTGTTGATTCACCCCTCCCCTCTCAGCACCGATTAGGATTGTCACTGTTGACTTATTCCACATTACAATCTTATTGTATTTTGACTTGTAATGTGATTACATATAATTGCATTGTACAATCCTACATGTGATGTGATCACATGTAATTACAATTTCTAACTTTACATATAATTTGTCATAACTAAAGAACATATGCATAGTTGAAAATAAACTAAGTGTTTTTTACTTTACATGTAATTTGTCAAATCTAAATTACATATACAAAATTGAAAACAAACTAAGTGTTTGTCAAGACACAACTCTTATGAACACCATCCTCTGTCCATAAGGTCTTTATGCTATTACATGTTGGCTTGTACTCGACGTATTCAAGTTTCGTGAAAGCACTTTGTTCAAGAACACCAACTTGCATCATTGATAGTTCTTATGTCCAATGAACTTCCTCATCTTTTTGTATGGTGTAATATTGGTTTTCAAGGGAAAGTCTCTGCAAAGTTGAGGCGAGAAACTTGAAGCGCGGATGAGAGCATTTTGAAATGAACCCATAGTGATGGATTTTGAGGGTTTCCAAGGCTGGATGACAACTTGACACAAAAAACAAGAAGACAGAGTTGAGTTGACTTGACATGAAATGAAAAAGGGGACAAAAGACTAAAAAAGTACCAATTTTTTATTTTAGGATTTTAAAGACGCATTGCACATGAAGGTAAAACATGGGTAATCAGGACTAAAAGTCGTGATTACACATGTTTATAGTCAAGGGAAAAGCCTTGTGTAGTTAGAACTAAAAGGTCGGACTACACTGGATAGTGTACATCATTAAGTTGCAATCGGGACTAAAAATCCTGATTGCACTTGAAACTACTAGTGTAATGTGATATATAAGGTGTTAATTAGAACAAAAAGTTCCAATTGCACTTAAGAAAAAGCAAGTGTGGGACAATATGCAATAAGAACTTTTTGTTCTGATTGTGCACATTTAAGTGAAGATGTAGTTGGAACGAAAAGTTCCGATTGCATATTGTATCAATTGTGTAATGAAAGGATTGCAAATTGTATCAATTGTGTAATGAAAGGTGTAGTTGGGATAAAAAGTTCTGACAACACGTTAGGCAAAAATGTAAAAATCTTGATTGCAATTGATGGCAAGTGTAAAAAATATGCAATTGGGGCTAAAAACCTCAACTGCATATTCATGTTTATAATGCAAGGTGTTATCACAGGTAAAAACTCTATTTGTAAGAGGGGGGTCCTTTGTATAATTGCAAATATAAGTGCAGTCGGAGCTAATAACTCTGATTACACATGCTGAAGTCAGAAATGTGTACAATTGAAACAAAAACCTCTGATCAGATATGTAGAGCAATGGTATTGGTTTGCAATCAAAAGTAAAAACCTCGATTGCAAAAAGCTGACGTTACGTTTTATTGTAAACGTAAGAGTAAGCGGAGCTAGAAACTTCGACTTCAAAAACCAGAGCATATTCAATAACTGTAATCAGACCTAAAAACTTCACCTTCATGGCACTGCGGAAGCAACAAAAATGCTTGTTTTCAGAAATAAAAAACTTCCGATTTACAAAGGGGGTAACAACATGCCATAGAAAACAATTCATACGAAAAGGGTTTCAAACCCGGATTCTAATGATAAAGTTAACAAGCAAAAACAATGACAAAAACGATTGTGTTAAGGATTTCACATCAATCATGAATAAGGGCATGAAACAGATTAAAAAATGAACAAAAACTTCATAAAGCCGACATAATTTCAATGAAAAACTCAAACAAATCCGCACCCTAGATGTCTAAGAAGAGAGAAAAGAAAGTAAAAACGAATCAAAGAAAGGACATTGAACTTCGAGCATGAATACTGAGAAACAATAAGGAGAGAAAATGACCAACCAAATAAATTCTCCTGCGCAAAATCTGATTTCTCGGAAATTTACGGATGCAAAAACATCATCTAAGAACTTACGCGTAGCACAACGAGGACATAGCGAGAAATGCAATTGTCAAACTCGCCTTGATTTAAAAAAATGAGAAGAAAGGAACTGCAAATCGCATTAATTACATTCAAGTTGTACTTGAGATTTAAAATGCCAACTACAAATGCTTTTGCGCCCTCTTTAATATATTCGAGGAATTTTAGCATTCTTTCTTCATGATTTGTATCCCATGTGTTGTAAATCCAACAAAAAAATTGAAAAAAAAACAATATATTTTCACCAATCTAAAAATAAATAAAATATCTTTGGTGCATTTTGTATGGAGCTTTGATTCTTCCAAATCACACATGCAATTCAGGACTATAAGTCTGACCTACAACTTTTAATACAATCCACTTGCACTGAAGGGGTGAGTTCCAATTTTGCAAGGGATTTGCAAAAAACCAACTTTTAAAACAACAAAATAGAAACCAAAGATTGGTCTCTTGATGAAAAATGACATGAAGACAAGAACAATAAAAAATATTTGACTCGGACCTCAAAAAGTGTGCAAAAAGAATGTATGGATTGCGATTTGGACAAAAATCTTATGGTTGTCCTTTGGTTTTTGTTTAACAAAAAATGAGGATAGCACGATCTTATTCGTATCGACTTTAATCTCACACTGAGAGAATATGAATATGAGAGGTTTTTTGACATCCACACTAAAGACACACTTGAGGGGGTTTGGTCTCATCTTGTAGAGCCGAAGTATTTCAATAATAATTTAGAGGTTATTAACATGATCTTGACAAAGAACAAACTTCACGAGGATGTCATCCACATAGTCTTTTGGAATTTTTTGAACAAAGTCATAAAAGATAAAGGTTGTCGTGCATTGATTGGTTGCACCAACATTTTTGAAACCAAATGGTATAACCACATAGTAGAAAGTGCCCCAAGGGGTTGTAAAGACTATCTTATACTGCTCTTCTGGATTAATACAAATTTGATTGTCACCTGAGAAGCCATCCATAAAGGAAAGTAATGTATGGTCTCCTATTAAGCAGATAATCATATCGATATTAGACAACAAAAATCATCTTCTAGAGAAGCCTTATTCAGATCTTGAAAGTCAATGCATATATGAATACACCTATCAAGTTTACTATCAAGAACTATGATCAATATCCAAGATGACTTTTCAATGATGTGGATAAAGGCAACCTTTAAAATCTTCTTTGTCTCAATCTTGACTAATAAAGTGACCCTGAGATTCATCTTTTGGATCTTTTTCTTAACATGCTTAGCACCAGGACATAGCACAATATTATGAACCATTATGGACTCATTGGCACCAAGCATGTCATCATAACCAAGTGAACATGTCAGAGTAATGATGTAGGAAATTAGCATATAACTTAGCTTCTTTTGAAGAAAAAAACTTACTGATCTCAATGATCCTCTTAGAAATTCAAAGCCCACGATGACATCAATTAATCTCCCTTAATGAGGGTATTGCAATCTTCAGGATGTGTCATTGAAGTATTCTCACCACCATGAGACAAAGATGCTTCTCTATCAACATCCTTAACAAATTCTCCCAAAATATGCATGACTTTCCAAACAATATGGGAACCAATATTTGTGATGATGGGAAGTCAAATTGGCATAAGCACCTAGGGATTCTTCTAGAGATTCCTCCAAGGAGAAAACATCCTAAGGAACCTCTTTGGAGATCACATTGGCATTAATGTACTTAGGGTGAACTAGATCGAGAGGGAGAGGTTCAATAGTAATCATGTCAAGACATTCAACCAATATGGCTTTTTATTGGTGGTATGTGGTGTGGTCTCCAAGCCCAGTGTTGTGGTGGCAAAGCTCCAATTCTAAATGAACTCAAATAACTTTTGCATTAGGACCACAACCTCTACCATCATAGCCATATTTTGAAACCAAATCATACCTCGGTCCATACGTGCATTGAAGTTCCTTATAACTCAAGGGATTGGTATATAAAATATGGTCAACACGGAAAGTATCTCTTGGCTTTATAGAAGCATAATCTTCTTTTGTAGCCAAGGAAAAAGAGATTTTAAGAATTTTCAAGTGGAAATGATGTACATTTTATTCACCAAAGTGAGAACTGGTAAAATCAATGTTTCCCCAATCATTACCCAAACATGCATTGACCTCCAATGGAGAAGATTTTGAAGATGATTCAACACAGGTAGGCTTGGGAATCTCTTCTTTAGAGGGATCTACTCTGGGAGGATTCTCTTTTGGAGGGTTCTATTTTTCAAGACATAATAGATTTTAGTTTTAAAAAGTGCATGAGATCGAGGTTTGATCCACTGCAACCATTTGGCATAAATGCATGGCATCAAGATTAGAATTAATAGTAACCACTTGATTATCATCCACAAACTTAATGAAACCATGCAAAGTAGATGAAACTACCCCCATACAAGGAGCCAAGGCCTACCTAGAAGAATATTGTAAGGAAGAGACATTGGCATAACATATACTAGGGTAAGAAACGTGATCGACCCAACCTTTAAAGAAAATATAACAATGCCTAAACTGGTTTTACTAATATTGTCAAAACCATGAATATGCAATGAAGATGAAACTGTAGAGTTCTTATCCACTTTGATATCAAGTAATAGGTCTAAACCATAAAAATTGAGTGCCAAACTAATATCAACAAGGGTCTGCTTTATACCAACACCATTGACATAAACAATTATCATCAATGTATCTATTGAATTTCTTACTTCCAGAGGTGAAAGTTCATTTGGATAGAATGTAATATTTGTTGTGTTCGTACATATATGATCCATTAGTGTATTTATGTCCACAAGCCTAGTGGAAGAAGGAAGCAAGAGATTTTGAAGATCTTTCAAAAGCATACCTTTGTAAACTAGGACCATTTGAAGCAAAACTCAAAGTGAGATCTTAGTCTAAGTAGCATGAAGTTACTTGATAAGACTGTATTCACTTGATTGCTTGACCGCAAGTTTAGGTGCTTGCAAAAAAATGTTTGTGGGGGTGCTAGAACAACATTAGGTTGGTCAAGATTATGTTTATTCTTTCTAGTATTATATGTGTGAGAAACATAATTATAAAAATTATTTCTAGATCGAGTAAACTTACTAAACAAATCAAGATAATTATTTCCAAATAGTTTACCATAAACATATTTAACTTTCTTGGGATAAGGACTAGTAGGAGTCATAAAAATGATAGATCTCTTAGGCTTAGGAGGAGCTATAGAAATAACAATGACATTCATAGACTTCTCATCCATCGAAGAAGAAAGATCTAAGTGTGGATGACACTGAATATGGGGAGATACATCTAGGAAATCCTCCACAACATCTTCCAACATGTTAAAATCATCCTTCGAGAATGCCTTATCGAACACATCAAATCCTTGAAGGAAAATATCTAACATGAGTCATTCACTTCAAGTTCACCAAATTCTAGAGTAGGGGATTTTTTGCCCTTAGGATATTGAGACCCAAAAGAGAAAATGTAGCTTATGTTACCTTAATTTACTAGTGCTCTAGTAAGTTGTTAGTGAATAGATTCATCTTTCAACAAAACCCTTTCAAAATGACTCTTGATCGCCCAAACACGAAGATATAATCTGCAACTAACAATTGAGTCACTTGCAATTGAAATGTGTAAGTGCTCTCTGAATTTTGGTATGAAGGTACAACTCCCTCTGTTTGATATACAAAGAATGAAATCACCGGTATGCCTTTAACCGAAAGGCGAGCAACCATCTATCCATAAACATGGGATAGATGTGACAATTTACAAACAATTAAATGCAGACTAAGAACTCAAAGATTCTTAACTCCACATTTAGGATAAGTAAACTAAGGGGAAGATTAAAGATTTATTTTAGATAAACATGATGCATGAAACTCAAAGATTTCTTGGCACACACGAAGACAAATTTAGTGGTTGAGGATTTATCAAAAACAAATACCTTACACAAAGATCGATTGCAATAAAAATGAATACATTCAAAACTCAAAGATTCAAAACATATCACGTCTTTCTTTTGATAAAGAATAATAACCAAAAGATTATTATTTCCTTCCACACATAAAACTATATCTAAAAATAGCACCAACTGTTCTTTCCCCTCTACAATAAAAAAATAGACAATCCCCCTTTTCCTGGAGCACAAATAATTCTTGGAAAGAAGCAAAACCCCTATTCTAAAATGTTTTTGACGATAAATAATATCTCCCAGCCTTTTTTCGGTTGTTGTAACTAATTCTTGAAAATATTATTAATTAATCTTTTCTTTTTCTCTTTTTTTTATTTTTTCTCTTTCATAATCATTTCGATGACTTTTTCCTTTTATGATTTATCTTTATTATAATATTTTTTTAAAATAAATAAAACTTTATAATAAACCATAAATGAGTAGAGATAATAAAGTGCAAGATATAACTTTTTCTATTATAGCTCATGATTGTTTGATAGACCCATACTCAATCGACTATAACTTTTGAACCTGATAATATGTTTCCAATCACTCTGGTGATATCCTTGTCAACTTTCCTCCCATCAACATATTTGAAAATGAGACAAATCCAATAATTGAAGTGAGAGTTATGCCCCCCGCACTGAGACTATTTTTTTGGGACAGTCATGTATTTCATTTTGTAAGAAATCAACAATTTTGAACCTATGACATTGAACTTGACTAAACCAGTGAACTACATTGAACTCCACTGAACCTGAACCTTTGAACTTGGTTTGAATATGTTTGAAACATCCTAAACCAGTGAGAACCTTGTTGAACCTGATTGAACCAACTTGAACTACATTAATCTATGGTGAACCACTTTGAACCTTCTTAAACCATTATGAATCGGTTTGAACCAATATGAACCGGTTTGAACCAGTATGAACCAATCTAAACTAAATCGAGGGGGTTCATGGTCTTTTTCCTTATCAGATTTTGACATGCAAATTAGGGGTAAAATGTTTGCCAAAGCATGGTTTTCAAGTGGGGGAAATTTGATTTTAAAATTTTAAATCGGGGACCATTAATGGGCTAACATAAGCCAAGGAGATAAATTAAATAAAAGGAGTACTGACTAAATACAAAAAATTAAAATACTAAAATAACTTATACAAAGATAAATATATTTTGATTATAGAAATGGGAAACTAAAATAGTGAATTTCTTATCCTAGAACAAACATAATCTTGGCCTCATATGCCAATGCGTCATAGGGATGTCAGCATGTCGTGTTGTTGTTTGTATGGACAAAATACAAGAAATTGGCCTAGCTTACTCTTGTGCGCTCCTCTTCACTCCACATACCTATTTTCCACCTATATACACATGTAGACAAGGAAAAATATTGGGGCCTGCCATTGTCAAACCCCCATTTTGGTGTTTCCACCTCCATGGACAACCATATAGATAGATTTCAAGTAAAACCAATAAATGATAATGTAATAGAAAAAAACCCTACTTAATGGAGGAAAACCCTATTGTGTAAGATATGCAATATAAATAAACCTTAATGCAAGAAAACTTTCATGACATAAAATAAAATGAAAATAGATAATATATGTACATAATGATTTGATAAATGAGATATTAGATACAAAAGATAAGAGATAACATTACACAATGTAGACCCCTCTCATAAGATGATAGCTTGCATGTGTAACTGAGGAGACTAAGCTAGTACAAGAAAGTGTGTAGCTTTTGACGAAACTTCACTATGAAAGTTAGAGTAAGACCCAAGAGTGAGATTGTGTTGTTAGAGAGTGAAAAATGAGTAGAATAGAGGATTTGTTTTGCTTAGAATGGGTGGGAGTAGCCATTTGAATGTGTCCAACAAAAGGAGCACATGCTGAAAGTGGCATGAAGCAGAATATGTTCTTTTTGAATTTGGAATATTTTGGGGACATTTGTGTGTCGTGTAGGCGTTCACATATCTGAGAAAATCAGTAGGGGTCATGAACATTTTTCTTTGTCTTTCAGATCCATGATATCAAAATGTGAAGGCTCAATCATGAATTTTTTCATAAATACATTGGGATTAATGTCCAAGTGTCATAAATGCACAGGGTGTAATTGGTGGCACTACACATAGAAATATCAACTCACATTTTATAAAACTACATTTTTGTATCAATTGGTATTACTTCCTTCTTTAATGTTCTATTATATCAATCTAATATGTCCTATACATTTGGTTTTCTTAATCAAAATTGGAACATCATCCAAGTAAACAATAAAAAGCTTACACAAATATGATATTGATGATTGATTTACTAGTCCTAAAAGGCATAACCAACCACTCATAAAAGTATAAATATATCAACTCTTCTTTCTTAAGACTATATTTCTTGATATTAATCAATACATTTTCTTCTTTCTCTATAATACCAACATAGTGTGTTCCAAATATTCTTCCTTAAAATTATAAAAAATATAATATAATTGAAGTAATCAATAAAAAACTTATTTTAGTAAACTTATTGAAGCAATCAATAATATGATTGAAGTAATCAATAACAAACTTATAATATAATATGATTGAAGTAATCAAAATATTTTCTGTTATGATGACTTCGCTCAATGTCTCCTCTTCTCGCTCCTCGTTGCGTTCAAATTTTGAAACCCTTGTGTTGCAGGCTCCTACCATCGGTGTTGGGTTTACTGACATTAGGGCATCTTCTCTATGCACTAAGGCTCCTTTGGGCCATGTTGGCACTGACTAGATAGCTGGCACTGGTGACAAGTTTTTCATTGTTGCTAGTGTGGTGTCTTCTTTAGTGGTGGATCCTTCTTTGCATGTGTTAGCCGCTAGTTTTCTTGGTGGCTCCTTCCTGGATGCTAGTTTGACTGCTACTACCGTAGGAGGTGTTTTCTCTTCGGCGGTTTCCCCTTTGCCTCTGTTGGTTGCTAGGCCTAGGGGATTTTTTGCTACTTCATCTGTGGCTCCTCAAGTTGCTCGCCCTGCTGGTGGTCCCCCTCTCTTGGGTGCTAACTCTAATGTTGGGGCTTATGGTGTTGTCAAGGTTGGGGTGAGGGGCATAAAATAATTGTTATTGGTTAAAGGATCTATTCTCTTGCTATTACTGCTCCCACCTTGTCTAAGGTGAAATATATTTTCATTGCTTGTTCCAAGATGTCACCTATGGTTGTTTGTGCCCCTGAAGTGGTGGAAAATATGGATTTCTACCAAAGTAGTTGGTTTGGCCCTCTCTCCTTGACCTTCACGATTGGATTACCAACTCTTGGTGACCTCTTGTCTCAGGTGACATTGAGCTCTACCCTTGTGCTAGGGGGTTCTTTATTGCTTCATTTTTCTTCGTTGAAGATCATGATCTGATCTTGAATAAGGTGTGGGTTTGGGGGAATCATTCCCTTTCTGCCAAACCTTGGACAATCTCTTTCAACCCTCTTACTAAACCACTTAATGTGTGTTTAGTGTAGGTTCATCTTCCAAATCTCCCACTACATTTCTGGGAGATGTCCTTCTTTGATGCTATTGGGAACTCCCTTGGCTATTTCCTAAAGGTGGATGAAGCTATGATGACTATGGGAAACTCTACTTTTGCCCGTATTTTGGTTGATTAGGATGTTTGTGTGCCTCTTACCAAGGACATCGTGCTCATGGTTGGGGACATGCCATAGACTGAAGCACTGGATTATGAGGGTCTTCCCTTCTATTATTGGTGTTGCTTCTCTATTGGACACATGACCGCTGATTGCACTTCGTTGCACCACAAAGGTGATGCCACTTGGTGGAAAGCTGCAAGTAATGGTCACTTGATTGTCCATGCTACTGACTCTCTCTCTTAGTCCTCCTCTGAGGATTTAGAGGTTGTTGACGAAGAAGAAACCCTTATGGAAAATATTGATGATGCCCCTACTGCCAATCAGGTCCAAGCTTGTGCAAAAGTTACACGCCCTGCTCCTATTGCATCCATTGTTGCTGCCCCCAAATTCTAATGGTGTTGTTTCTTTTGGTCTAGAGGACATATCCTCTCCCTCTACTTCTACCACTATTCTGTACCATGCTCCTACTAACTCTAGTCAGCTCTTACAAAACTTTGGTCATTGTGATGACAACTGCCCTAGTAGAGTCTCCTTCATTGGGGAGCCTAAGGATAGTATCACCTGGATGGTTTTCCAATAACGTAGAAAGAAATCTCACCCTTCTTCTCTTGCAGTGTGAGTTTGGCCCACTCATTTGGTCGTTTTCCTTTGTGCCTTCTTTTGGCATTTGTTTTTGTTTCTAGGCAACCTCTATTGTGTTGCCTATGTGACGTTGTTAATTTCCTATTAATTTGTTGTTGGGCCTTGGTCTTGTAATGGGTCATCTCCCTTATTTTTTGACTTCTTTTAATATCAAAAACAAACTTACATAAATATGGATTCAATACTTCATTCATCGATCTAGAAAGGCATAATCAACCACTCATAAAAATATTGGGATTATGGAAAGGTGAGTTAGTGAGAGGGGAGGGGTGAATCAGTAACCTCAAAAAAAATTCAACTAAATCCTTAAAACAATGTAACTCATTAATCGACTGAGATGTTATCTTTTCCATCCATTCATAACATTACTGAAAATAAGAAATTTTTTCTAATCTAACATGTAAACATCCATGAAACTTCATACACAATACACAAGTACTTTGGTATCACAAAAACCCTTGTTAGAAGGTAAAAATTATGGTGGGGATGACACCCACAAAGCTTCACTAACTGTAGTAATAAAGTTTGCAAGTTAAGACTACAATGTTTGATGACTTCTGATGATCTTATCTTGTTAGGAGTAACAATAAAGATTTGTTAGGATCTACCTAGTTAGAGGATTTAAGAAATTATGTTAAGTGTGCACTTGGTTAAGAGATTTACAAAAAGACTTGTTAGGTCTACTATGTTAAGAGATTTAAGTCTGCTACAATTTTTAAAAAGTAACAATAGATTTGATCTGTATGTAGCAACTTATTATGCCTGATTTCATATCTAATAAGTACTTAGTTGTTATCACCTTGTTGTGATAGATTTCTTCACTGAATTTTTTTCAATAGCCTTTTGATCTAATACTGATTCAATCCTTGAATGCTCTGTCAAAACTTTAACTTCACAACCCTATTTGATCTTCAGATGTCTATGCATGCAGCTACTTCATGTGTGGTACATGTAAAAATGACATCTAGATAGTTCTTATATCAAAAGATTTTGATCTAATTAGGGTTATGGCATCATCTAGAAAACCTAAGATCTATGATCCAAATGAATAACTTAAAACATTATTACATAGGGATCATCAATCATTTAATAGTTACATTTGTATTTAATCTTCACCTTGATCTATGTAAACCATTTTCTAGCTTGGTGTAAACCGTTTACTTTGTATTCTGTGCCATTACAAACTTGTATGTCCTTCCTATTTTTCTTGTCATACACTACATTCATCTCTCGGTAAATTAAAAATGCTCAGTAAATCTGAATGCTCGGTTATAATTGTACTCAATGCTCGGTAATCATCTAGCTCGGTGTATGTTCTCGGCCAAGTTTGTGTTCGGTTACTATGGTATTCTTCTTTGTGCTCTACTCGGCTACTATACATAGTGTGTTGATCAACTAGCGTGTTTTCTTCCTTTACCGACTGTATGTGTGACACTAATGACAACATATAAAATAGCATTCTCCCCCATTGGCATTAGTGACAAAAACACATATGTATGCCATATAATCAAAACTTTCAAAATTGTATACTCAAAATTGTAGACTCCCCCTGTCTATATGCCTCGGTAAGTAAGTATACATACTATACATATCTTCTCCCCCTTTTTTGGAAATAATGCCAAAAGTTGTATATACTTACATCTTATCAAAAATGTTTTGATGGGTTTTCTTCAAGTTGGCTAAGAGGTTTTCCTATTCCTCTTTTAAACTTTCAAGTGTAATCTGTTCCAAACCAATCTGTGCATGCATGTCAAATATATGATCTACAACTGATAGCTCGGGAGTAGCTACTAGATCCTTGGTTTTCTTCACATGCCTCTGCATCACCTTAATATGTGGTAACAACTCTATTTGTAGCTCGGTTGTTTGATCATTTATCTTGTCTTCTTCTCTTCTTAGCTCATTTATTAACCCATGTATGTGTGTGACCTTTGCATAGTGTGATTTGAATGCATGGGGTTTTGTGATTAAGCTTTCTGCACTCTTTTTCAGATCATCATCTAGCCTCTCTAATTTTTCTTTTATCTATGTACTAAAAGTCTCTGAAGTGCAAAGCTTCTTTAAAGAGGTGAGTATCTGTTGAATGATAGTTTCAATTTCAGTTATAGTTTCAGATAACTTCACCTTATGAATTGTCACGTCTTGGCTATTTTCTCTATTATCTTGAACTGTATTTTAGACTCTGCCCTCTCTTCAATTTTATGTTTTACATCAACATTTGGAGAATTGATGTGCCTAGTAAGTGTTGTAAGTTGTTCAAGGATGGGAGTTTCCTCATCAACATTGACATCAAGTACAACTTGCATTAGTATCTCTCTCACATCTTCAAGCACATGTTTATGTTTCCTCAGCTTCTCCTGAGCTACTTTCCTTGTGCATAGTTCTACATAACATCTGAGAGCTTTGGGGTCTAAGGTTCTCAGGTCACATGAAGGATCTCTATGACTTCATCCAGGGTGATCGGACCTTTTCCATGTTTCTTCTTTTTCTTCTCCTTCTTACTGGACATGGGGGATTTCTCATATGGAACTAGACCCTTTAGCTCTGGATTTGAATTTGGTTTCTCGGTTGAGACACTTTCCTCCTTTTCTTTCCCTTTTTCCATTCCCTCAGTCTGAGGTCCTTGGGCTTCTGGTCTTGTACCTATTGTAGAATCGTCTACATTTGCTTTAGTTTTTGTTCCTTTGTCATCAACCTCTTTAGTTTCAGGCTCAGTATTCTCTTTGTTTCCTTCTTCACCCTTCTCTTTTGTAGTGTCCATCTTTTTCTCGGGTGTTGGGTCCTCAGGTTTCTCTTGTGTAGCAATATCTATGGCTTTCACCAAAATTGATAAGTTACCAGGCATTTGTATTGTATCTGCCTCGGTAGTCTTGTCTTCCTCGGTGTTCTCGGTAGTAGCAGCAGTAACATCTTCATCCTCTTTTGCCTCATCATCTGGATCACCTTCAGTGATGTCTTCAATTAAAATTTCTTCATTCATGGTAATTACTAATTGCTCAAGTGTATCCTCTTTCTCAGTGTAGCCAGTAGGATAAAAGTCTTCTACATATGTATCATCTTCTAGTTGTTCGGTGTCTGATATGTGTATTAGCTCTTCAAGTAGCCTCTGTGTAGTAAGATCAACATCATCAGAGTGTACATCTTTGCCTCTTCCTGTGACACCTTGATTGGGGATAATTGCAAGTGCAGTTTGTTCTACTTTTGCTTTGGACTTCAAGATCTTAGTCCATTTCTCTTTACTCTCCTCTACTTCTTCAAGTTTTCCCTATAGAATGTTCATTGCTCGGCCTTTCATTAAAAACTTTTTTTCATATTCTTTCATCGTTTCATCAATCTTTGTAACAGATAAGTTTGGCATTGCCAAAATTAGTGATCGTTCCCTCATCTTCTTCTCGTTATACAAGGCATAAGTCCATCTTTTTGATACCTTATCATATAACTCTTTGGGAATATAATTTAAAAATTCAACTGGTAATCTTTTAAACTTAATCATCATGCTGATGATTGCTTCTTCTAATTTATCCTAATCCTCGGTAGACATATTTACATATCAGTTTATTTTAGGGTGACCTAGTCTTCCCTTTTCCTTTATTTCCTTAACAATTTCATCAATAGACTGAGATTTATTAACAACTACCTTAAATTTGTTAGTGTCTTCCTCATCTGAGTCTATGTCATCTTTATTTATTATTAACTTTCTCCTCTTCTTAGGTAGCTTGGTAGAGGCTTGAGTACCTCTCTTCTTTTGATATGTCTTTGTCAGTGTTGGCCTTGTAATCTTTACAACTCCACATTTCAAAGGTGGGGAAACCCCTGTAGAGGATCTTGTCCTTTCTCATGTGGGGGTCTTAGTCTGTTTCCTTTTACCTTTAGTTGCCTTCACCAGTGTTTCTTTTGTTTCTTTGTCTGACTTGGTCTCTTCATCATGTTCACTCTTACCGTTCAACAATTGTTCATCAGTTGCTTCTTCAACCGACTTCTCCTCTTCTTCTTCTTCACCAAATTGTTTCTCAAGTGTGTCCAACATTTTTTTATTTTTTTCTCACCTTTACTACGACCAAATCCATCTTGATTCTTTGTTTAGCTTCCTCATAGGTTCCAAACCTTGTTGTCTTATTGTCTTTGGGCTCTGCCAAAAGTGCCTTTATTGACCTAGATGCTCGGTCAATATCAAGTTTGTATCCCATAGGTGGTAACCATGCAGTCCTTGGTTCAACTACCTTAATAAGAGTGGTGTCGGTCCACTAGAAAACAAATATCATCTTTATCTTGCTTTGGGAAGGCTCAAAAATCCTATGTTTGCCTATCAAATTGTCAAAATACAACACTTCCACCCTGATGACCGTATATCCCTTCATAATCATACTACAAATGGCCTCATCATAAACATCACCCAACTAAAAAAAAGTAGGAAATGTTCATTTGACATACTCACATTCAATGATCCTTGCATCATCACTCTATCATCCTTGCATAACCAATGTACTTGTGTATGGTCATCGTCAGCTATCAGTACAAATTTTCATATTTTAATAATGAAAAAAATAATTACCCATTGATTGGTTTTGGTACAATGCTAGGTCATATAAAAGTGGAAGTGGGTGGTTTTGACATACCCATTGGAACTAAATCTTAGCAAGCGGTGCAACCACCTCTGAGTATCATTAGGTACCATTTGAACGAAGTGGCATGGCTGAAATTTTTAAAAAACCAAGTTCTTAGTGGGTGGTCCTATGGACACCCAAGGGCTTAGGCCCCTAAGTGCTATTGTTTTTCTCATTATCAAGATTGAAAAAAATCGTTATAACTTTTTGTCATGATGCCCATTTTTCTAAAACAAGATATCATTAGAAAATTGCTTCAATGTACTTTCTAGAGGAACAAGTTACTTTTATAAAAAAAATTGTTTATTGCTAAAAAAACTTGTTTGAAGTCAAATCACCATTTTTTCCCCCCAAGCTCATATTTCTATCACAAACTTTGATTTTCACAATTCTTGCAATGTTGGAAAGGTATTGAGGAGTGTTCATTCAACCATCCATGTACTTTTCATATATTAGCCCCAAATATATTTTATTTTAGTTCTTTTCTTAGGGGTATCTCGAAGGATTACTTCAACACCATATCACTCGGAAGGTGTTATTTTGATCCAATTACTTTATATCAATTGTATATTTTCAATCAATTGCCCATTGCTTCAATTGAATTCCAAGGGTTCTCTATAGAGGGTTTTCCAATGTTCTTTGGTAGAGGGACAATCAATATTTTATGTTGTTTCATCAAATACTAATGTATCTCGACATTAGAATCATCTTGTCATTGTTTCTATAATTAAGGTTCAAAAGTTTACTCCAAGTGTGTTTCTAGTGTTTCTAGTGTTTCTTTGTAGTGAGTCATCTCATTGTAGGGGCATGGGGAGGGTTGTAGTCTCTCTTTGCTTTTTATGGAGTGATAATTTATTGTAATTTTATGATGTATGTAATCTTTGGGGGTATCATTTAGTCCATTTTTTATCCTTATCTTTTCTCACTTTTGAAGAAGATTTTTGTTTTACTGGGTTTCCTCCTTTTCTCTGTTTGTGAAAGATTGCATGCAAATAGGTACCTAACATGACCTAGTAGTTGAGACCTACAATCATAACCATCAAATTTGTATCATTTGTATATTAATATACTTCTCCCTAAGTTTACCAATATTTTATGTTGTTTCATCAAATTCCAATGTATCCTAACAACCTAACAACATAATCTTCTTGTCATTGTTGCTATAATTAAGGTTTGAAAGTTTATTCCAAGTGTGTTTCTATTGTTTCTTTGTAGCGAGTCATCTAATTGTTGGCGCGGGGGGGGGGGGGGGGGGGGGTTTATAGTCTCCCTTCTTTCCTTTTTATGAAGTCATAATTAATTATAATTTTGTGATGTGTGTAATCTTTGGGGGTCTCATTGAGCTCATCATTTATCTTCATTTTTTCTCACTTTTGGAGAAGAGTTTTGTCCCACTAGGTTTTCTCATTTTCTCTATTTGTGAGAGATTGCATTGTAAAGGTACCTAATGTGGCCTAGTAGTCAAGACCTACTATTGGTGTGGAAGGGGTGTTTTATCTAGCTAGTTTGTCACCCAGGTCCTCTTCACGTGTTACTAAGTTTACTTAAGTTCTAGGGAATCTTTCTAGGTTTTAAGTTGTCATAAGATCTTATCGTATCTTTTGTATTTGATTCTTGAGTACAAGGTCTTTTAATAGTTGTCATTTTACCCATCTCATAACTTAGGATTAAGACATATGCCACAATCTTGTCTAATCCCATCCCTCTACATTGTCTTCATAAGAAAGGCATCACATGTATATTTTATATTTAATCATAATTCAAGCATTCATAATCAAGCAAGTTGTTCTTGCCATTTTCCCTCTTTTGGAATGATTTTTTTATAGGCGATGTGGGGTGTGGTGAGTTCATAATCAACTTCTACACTTAGATCTAGAGTCTATACAAAACTTTCAATCTCCTTATTTTAGTGTTAGTTTGTACTACATAGGGATTTAAGTTTTCATTGAACAATGATTTCTTCAAAACTGGTTTAAGTATTCATTTTCTATTAGTTTCATCATATGTGCAACATTGTTCAACAAAATTCTTCTAAGATCAAATCCATGTGGTGACTAATATTTCTCATTGACAATAATCAATCCAGTATATTATAATACATTATATCATTGCATGTATTTAGCAACTTTGAAATCTTAGTACGTGGTAAACCTTCTTCACTTCCACTACCACATATCTTGGAAGCTATTGCAATCTCATCTTCTCCTACTTTAAGCCTTCCAAATATTTCCTACCACCAACCTAATAGACTTTGACATTATCATTTACCAAATTTCTCTTCCCATGGAGTAAGAATATGTTTCTCATCCACATTTATTGAAATATTTGTATTATTCTCCTACCTAAAACATTTCAAGGACTTCCTACGACCAACTAAACGAATTTGAGCATTCTCATTTACAAGATTTACCTTACCCATGGAGTAAGAATATGTTTCTCATCTCCATTCATCAAAGTAGGTTTATTCTCTCTAATATTATAAATAGTTTTTCTATCATGCTACCAATCTTCGGACAATAAATGGTAAAAATATCTACCCTTAACATTAAACAATACCTCATCATACTATTACGTTATCTTAAACTTCAACCAAACACTATTCACTTACTAGTCCTTATGACCATTTTGCAACCATGGCATTTGGTATGGGCTAGGATGCTCTATCCCTTCAACTTCAATATCTTGACTATGTCAATTGGCACAATGTTATCATTGCTTTCGCCATCAATCATGGCAATATTTTTCTTTAGCCTTACAAATGGTTAGGTAAACAAATTATTTTTGCACTAATTTATTTTATCCCTATTACTAGACTTCAAGATTACTATTTTCATTAACATGACTCACCTCTTTCTAGTTCATCTAATTGACTAAGTGATCCAATTGATTCTCTATCAACATGTGCAACTCCCATGGTTTCTTTAGGTCTTCTACTATTAGGCCTTGATCAGAGGTGGAGGAGTAATGACCTTCACATGTTCTATGTTCAACTCCACACCCGAAACAAGCATTATGGATTGTTATTCCACCTCTTTTACTATATCAACATCTACCATCTTGATATTCATTAAATCTACAATATGTAAGAAGTATGACTTCCTTTTTGCTCTACATCTTTAAGGCCAATGCCCCCTACACTACTACCTTAATTCCTTCACTTGGAATTTGGCACCTCTTTCTCTTTGCTTAATTTACTTAATTTGAAATGTTTTTGTCAACTTCTCTAGCTTTAGAGAAAACTAATGTTCTTCAACTAATTGCATCCTCATTATAATTACTTCTCTTGAATGCTTTTTATAGGCAATTAAAATATCTTGTCAAATTTTCTTGAGCAACTTCACGATTACCAACCCTAGCTATCAACTTGTAAAAACCCTTTATATAATCTTTCACATGCATGTCTTTATGTCCCAACAGTACAATTTTTTTAATTGGTCTAATTGATGATCCACAACAATTAATCAACTTCACATGACCAACCTTATTTGTCAACTTGTTAAAGCCCTTTGTATAATCCTTCGCATTCGTATCTTTGTCTCAACTCTACAATTTATTTAATTAGTCTAATTGATGATCTACTAACTTCAAAAATTTTGAACTCTTCTATTCTTCTATAATATTATTTACTTACACCATAATACATAATTTTTCAATTTTTTCTTAGCATATTTCACTTCTTTAAGGTACAAGATCTCCTCATACTAAAAATATTCTGCTATTCCAACCAACTAATCAATCAATTAATTAAATTCAAACTACCAACATAACTAAGAACGTCTAAATTAAGATCTCTTACAAATATTAGAAATAACATTTAAAATTGTAATTTGATTTGAATCTTTTCAATTATCTAAAATTTGGTTTGGTAACATGTTTATTTCCTCTTCCAATCCCTTCATCACTTTCATCTTTAGATGTATGATCTTTACCTAAATTTTCTTGGAGGGATATTGACTTAGATTTTATGGAAGGTACCTCGCAATTCATTTATCTATTCACAACCAAATTCTCTTGATATTTACTACCAAACAATCTATTAGTGAAACATGACTTTAATTATTTGAATTTGATAGAAACTACCTCGACATTCAATGATATAATCACAACCAAATTCTGTTGTTAGCTTCTACCCAACAACCTAATGTTGAAATATTTCTTCACTCTTTTTCTTCATAACTCAACTTAGCTATTGTACCGCGATGCAATCATGTATAGAGGATCCAATTAAGGACCATGCATCATAATAGAAATAATTAACAACAAAATCAAAACTCTCACAATATTCATCACATTGGAAATAGATAGTGACATGTTTTTTATTCATAGTTTCTCACATCCACATATTATGTCCCTAGGCATTAAAATCAAAATTATACCCAATTAAGCACAACCTCAAACAAGTGTGTGACTTCTCAAAATACACTATTGTGAGTTGATTTTCTATTTGGTGCTCTCTAGACATTCTTAGACTGCGACTTTGACTTTTTCGAAAATATTTTGTACATCTATAAAATTAATTGATGTTGCTACATTCTCAATGTTTTAATTGGTTATATCTACAAAGAAGATAATGTTGTATCTAATTCATGAAAGAAAGAGACCAACTATATTCATTAACAATTTCTCATTTCAATTTATTCAACCATCATACCCAAGACATTAATTGATGGTCGCTTCCTTTTCTATCAAGGGCCAAACACAAACATGTAAGCCTCATAGGTTATGCACAGTACACAATTAATAGGGAACAACAATCAATTTTATCACAAAACTTCATAAGAAGAAACACAAACAATTATCATTACCTTGAAGTCACAAATGATGCCTTGGCTCTAGCCTAAACTTGTTTGATTCTCAAACACTTTTTACTTACCAACAATATGAAAAGATTCTCTGCAAACATGTCGTCCAAGTGTTCAACTACTCAATTTCCTCTTTGTTTTATAAACACCTTTCACTTAGCATTGGTAGCAACTATATTCATTAACAATTTCTCATTTCAATTTATTCAACCATCATACCCAAGACATTAATTGATGGTCGCTTCCTTTTTCATCAAGGGCCAAACACAAACATGCAAGCCTCATAGGTTATGCACAGTACACAATTAATAGGGAACAACAATCAATTTCATCACAAAAATTCATAAGAAGAAACACAAACAATTATCATTACCTTGAAGTCACAAATGATGCCTTGGCTCTAGCCTAAACTCGTTTGATTCTCAAACACTTTTTACTTGTCAACAATATGAAAAGATTCTTTGTGAACATGTCATCCAAGTGTTCAGCTACTCAATTTCCTCTTTGTTTTATAAACACCTTTCACTTAGCATTGGTAGCAAGCATGACGAAAAAGTACTTTTCCTTGTGGTTATCATTCTCGAATTCCTTAAAGAATGTAAACTTCACTTTCCACACATGATTTCCTTGAATTCTTTTAACTATAGGTATTCGATATTTCAATTGGTCCTAGCTCCTTTGTTCGACTTGTTGATCCATCGGTTTTTAACCCACTACAATTCTTGTTGACAATCAAGTTTTTATATCACATATTTTCTCAATTATCATTATGCTATTTACATTTTTCCGAAATGAGAATTTTGATCATTTGTGTTTCCTCAAATTAAATTACTATGTATTTCACTTTCTAAACAAAGTAAATTTTCCTTGATTAAATATGATCAACTAAGTGTCTTTGCCAACTTGGTTACCATTTGATTACCCCACTTAAAACTAGACAATCTTGTTGGACTAATTGGCAGTGCCCCCTTCAAATTGGGGACATGGACTATCCATTTCCTATAGATCTATTTATCTCTAGTGTCAGTATTAAGTGTTAATAGGTCAATCTTTTGACGCAATGATAAATGTGTTATAACAATTGGTATTAGAGCTAGGTCACAAGTTTGAATCCCCTTGGGTGACACTAAGGGGGGGATTGTTGGACTAATTGTTAGCTCATCCCCTTCAGATTCGAGACATAGACAAACCGCCACCTGTGAATTTGTTTCACTAGCATTTGTATCGAGTGTTAACAAGTCGATCTTTAAGCGCAATGACAAACATGTTCCAACAACCCTCAACTTTGATTAACATCCAACTGTACCTATAAATTGCATGATTACCAAATAAATAAAACATCTTGAATAACAATTTATACCTAAATCAAATAATCAAAATAAAATTTTAAGTCATTTTATAACTAATAACCAGTTCATATAAACATATATTTTATATGATCTATACCAAATCATTTACCCCCCTGCCTGCCTGCCTGCCTCAACTAGTCCAAGTGAAATAATTTTCAATGTAGAAAAAGAAGAAACTTGTGAATCATGAGATAGATTTAAGGCTTCTGTTGTCCATTTCTGCAATATAGATTGAATTAAGAAGTACCGGAATACTCTATTAATATTAAGTTGCACAAAAATGACACAAAGAATAATGAACCAATCAAGGATATAGAAATGCTTCATCAGTCTCCTCAATAAGCTTAACATGGGGTAATCATCTACGATGGCAAAATGTAATCACAATACTATTGCATCGGTACATTCCCTTAAAATAATAACTTATAGCCCAGAAGATCTAATAATTATTTTATCATTGAAGATATTTACATTCTTCACAGTGATCCATTTGGTAAATATTTATGGACATAGATGCAAAGGTTTTTTATGCCATCTACATGAAATATCTCCCACCTTGGGCAGCGCATTGTGAAAGCCATAGATCAATATGATCAACCATTTGCATCCTGACTTTATGTACTGCTTCAGGAGAATCACATTTGGAAGCATCCCCTATTGGAAAATTAACATGCAGATTTCATTTTGCTGAGGTTAATGACTGAGCACTTAATATTGCATAATCAAGTCTCATAAATCTTGAGAGAAAAACAGGAACAATAAACCTTTCAATCTCACTTA
This sequence comes from Chamaecyparis obtusa, assembly GCA_027943335.1. NCBI lineage: Eukaryota > Viridiplantae > Streptophyta > Pinopsida > Cupressales > Cupressaceae > Chamaecyparis > Chamaecyparis obtusa. The sequence goes on from BSBK01005114.1 coordinate 1,090,599, forward strand.
TTGTTGCCATCAGTTCAGTAACTATGGAAGGAGTTTAAATCATGCAATCAAAGGCTAAAAGACATTAGCTACTATTAAGTTGGAACAGGAGTTTTTATTAATTGTGATAAGAGCTACATGATTTTGTATTTCAGAAAAAAACATCTTATTTTATCAATCAATAAAAAAAAACAAATAAATAAGCCCTCTAGTTTTCAAAGATCATGTATGTGTTGTTGTGACCTCAACAAAGTATTCCTTTTAACCAAGAACAATATGCACATTTTTATGGGATTCCAAGTGTTTTCCTTAATTTCATATTTAGTAACAGAATATTTTTCTTCTTTATGGAATATAAAATGGATTGCATTCTAAAATTACAGGTAACCAATTGAATATAGTAACTGAAATGTGAGAAACAAAAATGCATAATTACCTTCAAGGCTTAGAGGGCTTTGAGGACATCCTCGAAGATCAGTTCCATGACCACAATTATGACATGTAATTAGATATGAGGGCACTGCCAAAACATAAACAAGAGAAATGGCATGAATTATCACCCAGAACAAGAATGTTAAGCAACCAAAGAAATAAGAGAAAGACTATTAAAGATATGATATTTCCAGATTCCATGGAATCGTAATAGTAAAGCTTCTGGTAGTAAACTCTTGATTCGATCCAATAAAATTCTACACAATTTACTACGGACTAATAAAGCATAGAGGAAAAATAGATATAACTCAAATTAATCTCTTGTCACAAAAATCATGAAGAAAATTTATAGTGGAAAGTTACCAAAGAAAACAATTTTTTTATGAAGTCAGGATCACCAGTTTTGAATACAAAACTCAAATATCATGATAAACTTGGGAAAGAGTGCAAAGCACAGTTAAATCTGGAAAACTAGAGTTCCTTGTGATTTTACAAATTTTTTTAATTCCAAAAAATAGGGTTTCTGAGCTTATTCAGTTCCTCTAGCAATTTCTTTAAAAAAAATCCTTTAATCAGAATTTTTTAACTAAACCCAACCCAGTTTTTTCGCAATTAAATAGATATTGTTTGAAAGAATCTTTATCCTTTGGTTTGCTGATTTATTGCAGAGATATTTTGGCTACCATAATTTTTAGAATAACGTATTTTCCTTCCCTCAATAATTTTGCTTTACACCTTATAATATGATAAACTTGTCTTGTAATGCAGAAGGATGATAGCAGTCTCAAACATTGTATAATTTGGTGAATTCTGTACTTATTTATGCTGGCATAGCTATTAGTTGAAAATTTGAAATCTCTGGAAAAAAATGTAAGCATGTATTAAAGAAACAAAAATAAATCTTTAGGATTATACTGTTTGCCGTTTAAGTTGAAATAACACACAATACGTTCTTTGAAATTTAACATCATTTGGAGGTTGCTCATGTCAACTACTAGCTTAAAAATGCATCCTACCTTATGTGCTTTATATCCTTGGTTGAATTAAATGCCAATATAAATGAAATATTGTTTTGAAAAAGTATGTCTCTTTTAGGCTTATAGGTATAGTTCTGGAAAAAAGCATGTCCCTTCTTGGCTTATAAGTAAAATAAGACAAACTCTAAGCTTCACTCAATTTTCTTTGTGTGTTTAATCCAACTCTAAGCTTTGTGTTGTACTTTTTAGTCTCTACATGTATCTAAAAAGCATAAGCATGGTTAGCTGTTGTAAGTGTTTCCTTTCAAGTAGAAGATACAAAAATTTCTTGCCTTGAGTAGAAGTGTTAATAAGCTTTGTGCCCTTGACCAAGAACAAAAAGACAAGGAATTTCTTTAGTTTGTTTGCAATGTGTGCTCAAAACCCAAGATTTAATTTGTAGATAGTAGAAAACTAGATGTAGTTTTCCTAGGTTCTAGGATCTAATTTAGTTTTCAGTTACAAGCTTCCCCTACTAATTTGAAGAAAAGTTTATACTTACATGTTCCACTATGTGAACACTTTGTACCTAGTGTGAAGAGAATCAGATTATATCCAATTCTTCAATGGTGCAGTTCCTTCCCAACCTTCTGTTGTTCCAGGTCTGGATTTATCTTTAAATTCAAAAGCAATTAGCCTAGTCAATGACATGAGGTAGGAGAGGTTGTTTGTGTCCTTTAGTTGAATAACTAAATTCCCTTTGTTTCCCCAAGCAATTTAATGGATTGAGATCCCCACCAAAATGATGGGATTTGTGAGAGTGGTCATAAGCGAAAGCTAGAGTTGATTTTGCAAGAATCTTGTTATTACCCATGGGTCAAATGTAGATATCCATGATGTGGAAACTCATATTATAATCAAGGGTAAGAAAATGCTTAGCACCTGCCATTGTTATCTCATATGAGATGTGGAAGCATACGTTTGAGAGTCCTAGAGAATTGCTAATTTGGTTACTCTACAGAAGCGAGTGTTTTTATTTCCCCAAGGACTTTTAAACATGGTTCTTCCATCACCATGCAACCAGATCTAGTAGTCTTCTCAAAACAATGCCAGGCTTGTGCTTGATGATTTTACTCTTAAGTAGGTGCTATTTAATAGGGTCACCTATTACCCTAATGCTCCAAGAAATAATTCTCATTCTTGGGTTGGGTTCAGATCTGTGACCTCAAGGTCCTCTCTTCATCAATTGCTGAGATTTTTGGGGACTAGATCTATAAAGTTTACCGTGTAACTTGTGGTAACCACATGAATGTTCTAAGAATCTAAAGTGATAGATCTTCCAAAACTTTCTTTCTCCTTTGTGCTGTCATAAATGATTCCCTCTCTTAGATAAGTTTTGTTAGGATTGATATTGACAAAGTTTGATTGCTTGTAGCTGATCATTGTAAATTATTATAGAACAATATACATATGCCACACCATACAGTAGGCAAATCATATGCCAGATTTACATTATAAAAGAAATTTTTAATCTACTTGCATACATGTTACCTTTATTCAACTTCTTATTGGAAGGGAGTCTATTGAAGGCATGTTTTCTGACATTGGCTATTGTGATTTGTGGTATCAACATTTATGCAACAATAAGTACAATTTTATGGCAATACTCAAGATAACCATAAAAAAAGAGAACCTTTCCAAATTAAATACAAGAAAGTTGAAATAGCTCACAAAGTCAGCTTCCATGTCTTTTGAAGAAATTAAATGACAAAAGAAATAATAAAATGACAATGAGGATAGCCTTGAAATTGTTCTTAAAAGAAACAAAATTTTTACTTTTAAACCTAAGAGTGCTAAAAGTTTCACTTAATACATAGAAAACTGTGTGGATCTTCCCAAAGAAGTGCTACTCAGAAACTAGCGTCTTTTTGTCAACATGAAACCTATCATATGCAATCAACTTTGAGAACAAAGCTAAATTTTATAAGGCCTAAACTTTTTTTGTTTTCTAGTTATCCCAATTCATATAATTACTATGTTACTCGAACTATATAAGCATCTAACCAAAACCAAGATTTGAAATAATTATCATTTCATGTGCTAGGCACTAGTTAGTAAGATAGAAAAAAGAGAACAATAGATCAAATGTAATGTATTAGCCTATTAGGGAATGGCAAGCTAGGAAAGTTAACACTAATATAAATGTAAAGGTATATACTATATTAACATACCAGACAAACCTATAATCTCAATTGAACTAATCAATGTATAGAATAACCTTTTATAAATTAATAAAGCTTTCTTTAGGGCATAAATATCTCATTATGTATCTAGGTTGGTTAATTTTTAAAGTGTATTTTTTCCTTTAACACTTTCTTTACTCTTTGTGATTCGCCAGTTTTGGCGTGTTTTACAAGGGTCTTCAAGCCATAAGAATAACCACTTACTATCCTCGGAAGATTTTTGTTTGGATGCATGCCGCCATGGATCTTGTGAACCATTAGTGAAAAATATCTTTGAACCTGCCAAATTCAAAGCCAAATCTTGGTAAGCATCTCTTATGTTCATACTATTTTTTTTCATGTTTATCATGTAGTTGGATACAACAATTTCAAAAATTGGATAACTGTTTTATCATAGATAATGCATAGAATCTGAAGATGATATTACTTTTCTATTGGTGGTGCCAGATGTCATGGAATAAAATAATAACCTAACGCTTTTCTTATGTAAGCAGATTTGGGAGTTTAATTTTCTAAAAGAATAACAATTGTGTGTTCCCTAGAGATTTCAGGACCAAAATTGAACTTCTATTAAATAGATGCAAACAATTTGTAATTGTAATCCCTCAAAAAAAAAGACTAGGAATGCAGACACAAAAATAAACTTAAGTTCTACCCTTTTCTAGAGAATTTTAAACTACAGACTATGAAGAATGAAATATACAATACCAATATATCAAAGTAGGTTTGATTATGAAAATAACTCATAGATTTTCAATCCACTACTTTTCAAAATAATAATTTGAGTGACAATGCAAATTGTCTTTACATATGGCATTGGTTGACTGCATATTACTCACATTGTGCATGTAATTACAAAAGTTTATTAGAACTCTTGCTTAGCCTCTTAAAATTGCTCTAACAATAAGTTCACAAATCTAACGTTTAGAGAAAAACGAATACCTAAATTTTCAGGACTTAGCATTAGTTGTACCCAGTGTTTAAAGCTAGGTTATTGATTCGGCTATACAGGCCCAGATCCAAGTCATTGAAACCTGCTCTAGGAAGTGATATGATCTGCTTGCAGGGCCATCCAATGCTCTGTCAAACAAGTCTAAATTCGGCCAAGATGAACCCACATGAACCTAGACAGAACCTGGAAAAAATTATAGCTTTCAGTAAAAGAATTTCATATTTTTTCTATTAACTGCCACCAGACACTGCAAAAAATCTCACCCTGTGCAGCTACTGTTTGAAGAGTTGTGTGCAGTTATGTTTGAAGACATTTCTGCAATTTCAATAACCATGGTTGTGCATGTAATAGTAGTTACTGTTTGAAGCCATATTCAATGTAGAATTATATATTTGTAATTTGCCACTGAATCTGAATGTGAACAAAGTTAATGATAGAACTAACCAGCTAAATGAAAGAGTCCCAATTTGCTAAAAAGCAATTAAATTCTTGATTTACTTTTACTTTTATGTATTTTTTAAATTCATTGTTTTTTCTTCTTTTAGCACAAATTGATTGATGTGCATTGAAATTGTTAGGTCTTCCATGTTTTCATACACTCATCTCATTTCCCATCATGTGTAACTGACCTGAGAAAATTCTCATGGGTTTGTGATGTTTCAGTGATGTTCTAGTCATTGTGTTCATTCTCCCTTTTTGGACTAGGTATGCAACTTAAGAAACCAAAAATCTATCAAGTCTGGCGGTAGCTGAGGGTTCCATCTATCCAATTGGATATCTCTGTTTTAAATTTTGGGGAAAATCTAACTAAAATTGTTGAAGTTATGCAATTGTAGAATTTCTACACCGATAGGAATATATCTAAATCCATAGTAGAAAACACCCTTAAAATTTTCCCAATGGAGAAAATACCCCTTGAATTTTTGCAGTGGAGAAAATATCTCTTGAATTTATGCAATGGAGAAAACACTCCTTATATCTTCTCTGTAAGTAAATGGGCCCTAATTCTCCGTAGTGGGTAAAATGACCCCTAAATCTCCACAATAAAAAATGACCCCTAAACCTCTGTAATGGAAAATGACCACTGAATTTTTGGCTATGGTGCAAAAAGGCATGAATTTTCACCACTTCATTGGGAAATGTGTTTTTTTTGCCATCGACAAGTATTGATAATGCTCCAGAACTACAATTTGAGGCATGCAACACATGATTTCATGCCATAGCTTGGAATTAGACCTGCATTAGTGGATTAACAACAAAAATCTCCAAGTTTCACAGTAGATTGGAACTCTATGACATGCTGTAATGACAGAGAATCCCAGTTTGCATAGCTATTGTTCTTTGTACAATGTGAAGACAACTTCTCACAGGGACTTTAAGTCAGATTCTCGTCTTTAAAAGGGGATTCCACACCATTTTTGGGAGTTCTAGTAAAGAATCTGAGGGATTTGAGAAGACTTTGGGCAGCAACTTGATATTATTCTATGTTTTATTGTTCAGGGTACAATGACTACAATTTTCTGTAATAACTATACACAATCTGATCTGACTGTAAATGAATGTGTGCTCTCAGTGTGTGTTGTCTCCAATTTGTGATTCAATATTCTTGTGAGAAAAATAATCGAGTATTATGATTTTCATCAATGCAAATCCATTGCACCTATATTATTTTCATTGTTAGTCTTGTTCAATACTGTTGTTGCAGGGCGGATCTTGAGGAAGGAATGTACTGTTGGCCCTTTGCAGGTCAAATTATTACGAGTTGATGGTTCTTGATTGACCATTGGAGTATATTGATGTGTTGTGAATGAATATGTCTGTTGAATTGACTCTGGCACAAATCAGTTCAATTTCTCCCATACCCTCAGAATTGATCATAATGAAGAGCACATAGGAATACTGAGGGCGGGGTGGGGGGGGAAGGTGGTGAAACAGTATTTCAGAACTTCAAACTTTTAAAAACATGAAACCACATAAAAACTTAACAAGAGCAACTGTCAAGACATTAACACTGGATTTCTCGTGGAAAACCCTTTCGGGTAAAAAACGGCAGCATACATACAAAAATTTTATTAACAAAGAATGGGCACCAACCCACAGAGAACACCAACCCTCTTTGAAGCACCAACTTTGAACACTGAAGCACCAATTCCAGTCAGCTAAGGCACCAACCCCAGTTTGGGCACCAATAAACAAAACACTTCAACCACTGAAACAAAGATCACAACTCCACACCAATCTTATTCTTTTATACCCAGCAGCTCCACTAAATCATCATATACTCTGTATCATACCCCAGTCTGAAACAAGGTATCAAATATACTCATACACACGCCTTCACCTTCCAACAATTTCATTTCCATTTTTGCCAAAGATAAACCAGATTATGATCATAGCCAATATGCAGAAATCATTGAATGTTCATACACACGTTTCCATTCAAAAAGCTAAAACAAACTCCCACACACTCACAGGAGCAGCAATGCCCAGCAATACACTAAATTACATTTCTCAATCCATATTAAATATTGCAGACTGAAATATATAGCATCTCAATTAAACTAATTTTTATTTTATATACCACCTCCTTTACACAGAAATGTTCTCAGTCTTCAACCACACACGATACCTCCAGTTTCACGTCAAAACAAGAACTAATTGTTTTAAAGTTCTCCTAAACTCCACCCAGTCAATCAATTCATCAACACAGATTTCTCAATACAGCCCGTCACCAACCTTTTCAAAACAGCTGAAGATTCTGCAAATAAAAATACTTCTCTTGCTCGATTCAATGTGTTTCAATAAAAAACGCACTAATATTCATGTTCTGGTCATGAGCTAAAACCACAGTGTATCATATTCAACTGCAGAAAAAAGCACCATACACGATGATTGCCAATTCAATGAATACGCCAAAAATGAAGTCTTCGCACCAAATAGGAATTAAACACTCAGCATGTATTAAATAAAAAACGCAGCCTCTTAATAGCATAATGCATGACTCTTTATTTCAAAAATGCCCAGCACACAAATTAGAGTCCATTTGCCAATCATAGTTTCACAAAATGTTATAATGTACCGAACCACTAGTTCCACCTGAGCGCTGCTAAGAAGGGCCGTACGGCAACAAGGAGTAACTACACGAAGCCTGGGAGTGACCGTACGGTAGAGATTGTATGCTCATACGGTGGAGATCCGATGTAGCGTACGGAAGAAACAGGGGAGCCGTACGGTGAAAGTGTTAGGGCCGTACGGTGTGGCAGGGAATGGCGTACAGTAGAACAGGAGAGACGTATGGTGGAAGTGTTAAGGCCGTACGGTGCAGCAGGAGGTAGCGTACGGTTGGCTGTGGCCGTACGGTGGCTAAGCAAGAGTCGTACGGTGAAGCAGGGGTCAAGGCCGTATGGAGGGAGGTCGTACGGTGTAGTGGGTAGGCCATACAGAAGGGGTGAATGCCGTACGGTGAGACAAGTGAGCTGCACGACTGAGGGATGCCTTCCAAACGCTTGTTGTGAAGAACTTCTTTCCTCCGTTAATCACTAAGTATGTTCCCTGCAGACACAGAGCAATACGCTAGCCAAATGCATTTGCCAGAAAAGATCTTTATTGAATTTATTGATGGACTTTGGATTTGCCAAATCTGATACAAGTAGAACGAGCAGAGTAGGGTGAGGGTTGAATCCCACTGAAACTGCAACAAACCAAATAGGGAGGGTCTTTCACCTCTGAAATGGCGAAAAGCAGAATCCCAACAGGAATTCGCAAATACAAATCAAATATATAAACTCAACATATCAAATCTAACCTACACACCGAGCATAAATACCCATTGGGGAAAACTCCAGAGAGTGCACAAAAGAGCCGACGGCGACAACTAAACTATGACAACAAAAAGAAAGAATGGGCCCGAGATTAACTAAAGCAATCGCGACCCCTAATACAATAGTTTTAATAGTCATTTAATGACGGGGATATTACAGTCCTCCCGTCCCAAAGATTGCTTGTCCTCTAGCAATTTTAGGCTGGGGTGTTCCAGGATCTCTTCTCCTTCCTAGGTGGCATCTTCAAGGGGAAGGTCCTTCCAGCGCACAAGAAATTCCTTGATAGTGCGTGTCCTCAATCTTCTCTCCCGGTTGTCGATGATTTCCGCAGGTTCCAATACTAACTTTCCTCCGTCGTTGAGGGGTGGCAGGTCTATGGAAACTGTCACTTGCTAGCCCACAACTTTCTTCAGACAAGAAACGTGGAAGACGTTGTGGATTCGGCTTCCCTCAGGTAGGTCCAATTCGTATGCAACTTCGCCCACTCTCCTTGTCACACGGTAGGGTCCGTAGAAATGCGGTCTCAACTTCTCCTTTCTGGAAGCCTTCAGAGACGATTGTCTATAAGGTTGAAGTTAGAGGTATACCAGATCCCCCACTTCAAAACTCCTCTCAATTTGGTGCCTGTCAGCGTACATTTTTTGCTGATTCTGAGCATGTCGGAGATTTTCCTTTAGGGATCTTAAAATATCTATTCCTTCCTATAGCCAGTCTTTGGCCTTCGGGATGTGACTGTCACTGAGAACCAAATCCACAAATGAAGGAGGTTCATACCCGTACAAAGCTTTGAAAGGTTCCATTCCAATGGACATGTGGAAAGTGGTATTGTAGCAGTACTCTCCCAAGTGTAGCCATTTTACCCAGGCCCTCTATTGTGCTGAAACATAATTTCTGAGGTAACCTTCCAGCCATTTGTTTACAATCTTTGTTTGTCCGTCAATCTACGGGTGGTAACTGGTGCTTGGTGACAACTCTGTCCCTGCTATCCAAAACAATTCTTTCCAAAAATTACTGAGGAAGTGGTTGTCTCTGTCACTCACTATGTTTCGAGAGAGTCCATGCAGACGAAACACCTCTTGGAAGAATAAGTCTGCTACCTGTGAAGCAGAAAACTCTGTTGGAATAGCAAAGAAATGTGCATACTTGGTTAGTTTGTCGACTATCACAAAGATGCAATCCTCCCCCTGTGCCTTAGGGAGCCCGGAGATGAAATCCATTGATATACTATCCCACTTCTTCTCTGGAATCGGTAATGGCTGCAGCAAACCCGCCGATAGAGTGTGTTCGAATTTATTTTGTTGGCAGATGGAACATTCCCGGACGTACTGTAATATATCACCTTTTAGGCCCTTCCAAGAAAATCTTTCCCTAATCTGTTGGTAGGTCTTCAAGTAACCTTGATGCCCGGCTAGAGGTGAATCGTGCATTTCTTTCAAAACCTTTTTCTTCAACTTGGATTCAAGCACCAGGTAAATTCTGTCCTTGTAGAAAATAATATCATCTACCACCTTATACCTGTCACCTGTATTTCTTTGTCTAAGAGTTGGCATGCGAACATGTCCTTGGAGTATTCAACCAACAAATGTTCTTTCCAATCCATTGATATTTGAGATAAGGAACAGATGGCCGGTTTTCTTGACAAGGCATCAGCCACTACATTATTTTTCCCTTTCACATATTCAATGTCAAAGTCAAAAGCCTGGACTTTACTTACCCATTTGTGTTGTCGCTCATTCAATTATCGTTGTTCCAGAAAATGCCTAAGACTATTGTGATCTGTACGGACAATGAACTTGGCTCCGACGAGGTACTACCGAAACTTGGTCAAGGCATGCATGATGGCTAACATTTCTTTGTCGTATATAGAATACAACCTCTTAGCTCCTGAGAGCTTCTGACTTTCGAAAGCAATGGGGTGGCGGTCTTGTATTAAGACGGCCCCGATACCCTCTCCGGAGGCATCACACTCCAAGATGAAAGGTTGACTGAAGTCTGGCAGTGCAAGGACTGGACAAGAACTCATAGTCTCCTTGAGTTTCTCAAAGGTCTGATGTGCACGTTCATTCCACTAAAAAGATCCCTTCTTTGTCAGGTCGGTGAGAGGTGCGCTAAGCTGAGAGAACCCCTTCACGAACTGTCTATAGTAACTACACAACCCAAAGAATCCACGTAGTTCTGAAAGAGTCTTCGGAGGTGGCCAATCCAGGATAGCCTGAATCTTTTCTTGATGCACTTGAACTCCCCGGCTACTGACAATGTGCCCCAAATATAATATCTCTGTCATCCCGAATTCACATTTGGATTGTTTGGCAAACAACAGTTGTGACTTCATAATCTCGAGTACTTCTTCCAAATGCCTTAAGTGCTCCTCCCATGTCTTGTTGTAGATCAGTATATCATCGAAGAATACCAATAGGAACTTACGCAGCTGTTTGTTAAAAATGTGGTTCATGCACGATTGGAATGTAGCAGGAGCGTTGGTCAATCCAAACGGCATGACCAGAAATTCGTAATGCCCATAATGGCAACATAATGCTGTCTTTTCAACATCCTACTCCCTCATGCGGATTTGGTGATACCCCGAACAGAGGTCTATTTTGGAGAAATAAACAGCTCCGCGTAATTCATCCAACAATTCATCGATCCTGGGAATCGGATACCTGTTCTTGATGGTCTTTTTGTTCAGTGTGCAATAGTCTACACACATTTGCATTGTTCCATCCTTCTTTTTAATGAGCACTATCGATGATGCGAAGGGACTGGCGCTGGGTCTGATCCAACCTTTGTCAAGGAGTTCTTGAATTGTTTTTTCAATTTCATCTTTTAGCCTCCTAGGGTGGCGGTATGGCACAGTGATTACCGGTTTGGCACCAGCTTCCATCTCAATGGTGTGTTCGAATCCTCGGTGTGGTGGTATGCTTGGCGGTATGTCGGCGAAGACCTGGTGGTATCTATCCAAAACCCTTTGAAGTTCTTCCTCTTGGTGGTCCGTTCTTTGTCTCTGTATGGGTTCTGTCGATGCAAAACAATGTGTGGCCCAAACCACATTGTCGTGTCTGAAGATAGCTTCCATCCATTGGGCTGAAATTTCCTTCGGCCCTCCATTCAACATCCCTCTCAGCACAACCTTTTTGCCGTTTACCTTGAAGGAGAACTCCAATCGCTTGAAACTCTATGTGTATTCATCCAATGTTTCCATCCACTGAATGCCGAGAATGACTTCCATGTCGTCCAAATCCACCACGAAGAAATCATCCGTCACCGTGTGGTTGCCCATGGCGATGCTCAATTGCGGAACCAAATGAGTGCATTTTAACAAATTTCCTCCCACTACTTTGACATCAAATCCCTGGTGTGCCTCCGTACACAGGCTCCGTCGGCTCACTAGTGAGGAGTTAATGAAGTTGAGTGTGGCTCCACTGTCAAGCATGACCATGACCTGTTGTCCTTGGAGGGTGCCCCGGACCCAGAACACAGTGCATCTCGGAGTTCCCACCAGAGTAGCAATGGCGCCTCCTCTTTTGAAGAGTGTGGCAAGTCTTTCTGCGCGATTGATGTTTACCTCCCCTGAAATTTATTGTTCAGTTGCTTCGGCCTCAGGTGTTTGTTCTTCCTCTCCGTCAAACGAAACCTCAATGTAATGGATTTTTCCTTTGCCAAGGCATCGATGTCCCGGCACCCATGGCTCCTTACAGTTGAAACAGAGTTTCTTCCTTCTGAGTTCCTGCCTAGTTTCCTCATCCAACAAAGGCCTCCTAGGTGGAGGTCTGTTGTCTCTTTCCTGTGGAGCAAGAGGTGGTTTGGACTGCGAGTGATATTTGGTGGACGACAACGAAGATGTCGCCATGTCCCGTGCCTTCTTAATCGCTTCCGTGAGTGTGATGGGGTTGAATCCTTTCACCCACCCTTTCAAGGGTTCTGCCAGTCCATCCATGAACAATACCACCAATCGTCTTTCTAAAATATTAGTCACCAAGACAGACAATCTCTGAAATTTTGTTATGTAATCATCCACTGTGCCAGACAGTTTTAACTAAGCCAATTCTTTGAAATTCAGTTCTGGATCTTTTCCATCGAAACGGTCTATCAACCTCTCGTGAATTCAGCGTACGAATTTATTTGGTCGTGGCCAAGAGTAACCATGCCATGATGCCACCATTCATGGGCTATTCCTTCGAGATGTAGTGCTGCAAATTTGATGGCCTCATCTTCTGGCATAGGGTTGAGTTGGAAATGTGTCTGCTTTTTGCACCCGTGCTCGAGCTGTGATAGTTCCAGACCCATCAAAGGAGGATAGATTAACTTTGCCCATCTTCCGCCTCAGATTGTCATTATAATAGCCATGCTTGTTTCCACCAAAGTACCTCATTCTCAGCTCAGCATAATCTTTGTAGGATATATCTCCTTCCATATTTGCGTTCCTCCAATCTTCCCGAAGATGATCTTGTATTTCTTGGAAGGTTGGTTGCTCTCCTTGCCGTTCTTCCGTCCGTGGAGGGAAAGTTGGCATTGACGGTCAAGAGCGTACGGGTTGGGGATTTGCCCGTCCCGAGATAGAATTGTCACTTTGTTCCGTGGATATCTTGCTTTCGGCCAATTTTCGCAGTCTCTTCCATGAGTCATTGAGTGTCATTTATCTGTACCTGGTTCTTAGTGAGTTCTCTCAGAAGAGTCATGATTTCAGCCGCAGGGTCTTGGGGATCGCCCATTCTACCAACTGAGTGAGATCTAGTCCTTTTACTTGAATAAACTCTCATTCAATACCCACAAGCTGGCAGAATCACCAACTCTGATACCACTGTAATGTACCAAACCACTAGTTCCACCTGAGCGCTGCTAAGAAGGGTTGTACGGCAACAAGGAGTAACTGCACGAAGCTTGGGAGTGACCATACGGTAGAGATTGTACGCCCGTACGGTGGAGATCCAATGTAGCGTACGAAAGAAACAGGGGAGCCGTACGGTGAAAGTGTTAGGGTACGGTGTGGCAGGGAATGGCATACGGTAGAACAGGAGAGACATACGGTGGAAGTATTAAGGCCGTACGGTGCAGCAGGAGGTAGCGTACAGTTGGCTGTGGCTGTACGATGGCTGAGCAAGAGTCGTACGATGAAGCAGGGGTCAAGGCCGTATGGAGGGAGGCCGTACAGTGTAGTGGGTAGGCTATACGGAAGGGGTGAATGCCGTACGGTGAGACAAGTGAGATGCACGACTGAGGGATGCCTTCCAGACGCTTGTTGTGAAGAACTTCTTTCCTCCGTTAATCACTAAGTATGTTCCTTGTAGACACAGAGCAGTACACCAACCAAATGCATTTGCCAGAAAAGATCTTTATTGAATTTATTGATGGACTTCGGATTTGCCAAATCCGATACAAGCAGAACAAGCAGAGTAGGGTGAGGGTTGAATCCCACCGAAACTGCAACAAACCAAATAGGGAGGGTCTTTCACCTCCGAAATGGCGAAAAGCAGAATCCCAGCAAGAATTCGCAAATACAAATCAAATATATAAACTCAACATATCAAATCTAACCTACACGCCGAGCATAAATACCCGTCGGGGAAAACTCCTGAGAGTGCACAAAAGAGCCGACAGCAACAACTAAACTATGCCAACAAAAAGAAAGAATGGGCCCGAGATAAACTAAATCAATCGCGACCCCTAATACAATAGTTTTAATAGTCATTTAATGACGGGGATATTACAAATGTATTCCAAACACATGGCCAGTCATTTTGTTAGCAGTACGATCAGTTTAATAATACACATGACTGTTGTATTTCGTAAATATATGGCCCGGCTGAGAAGGTAACACCAAGTAATAAATATTCTATAAAACATAAATTTACCATTACAAGTTAATATAGTCATGGACTTATTCAACGCTCCAATGTGAAGAGAATTCTTTTGTTGTTGGATATTTAAATGATGACCTGTCAAATAGGCTGACTTGGCAACTAACAAGCAGACAAGCAAGCAGCTGACAAGCATCTTAAGCACCTCAATCCAATCCTCTGATATTTGTACGATCTTAATCATCAACCTTTGACATCAATGACAATATACACTAAACACATAAAACAATAAATCTTAAATCAACCATTTTTCAATTTCTATGTGTTCGAAATCCTTATATCTTAAACAAAGAAGGAAAACGGGAAAAGGAAACTAGAAAAGAGGGGACCCGAATTTCACCAAACATAATGTAGGGATGAGTATGTAGAGCATAACAAATGGCAACTCTCTAGGAAAAAGGCTTAAAGCATTTTACAACTCCAGAATCAACTGCAAATTGACTCCCTGGGCTACTATCATTTAAGGTTGATCTTAAAAGGACAATTTTGACTTGGCAATGGGCAACCTAAAGAATCTGAATTTTATCACGAGGAACAAATTCCTTCTAGCATTTTGCACCTGACCATGAGTTGAGAGACAAGGTTCTTGATGAGTTGGAGGTGAGATTTGACATTTGCAATATCTTATTTATGAAATTGGAGATGTTCGTTGTTCAAGATCTACAAGGGCGTAGAGGGGAGAGTCTTCTCTTCACAATAGGCAATTGACAAGAGACAAAAACAAGGTAAAAATTTAGCTCGATACTACAAGAAAAATTTAGAAACTTGATTGTTACATATTTTACTCAATTCTAATATCTCTTAGTGATATTTTTTGTAGATTTATGGTGGGGGAATTATGGTGCTGGCATGCCTAATCTTCAAAAGATAGCTATTTGTGTTTTGTCCCAGCCATGTAGTGCTTCTAGGTGTGAACAAAATTGGAGTTTATTTAAGAACATTCACACAAAGAAGAGAAATAGGTTGACCCAGAAGTGCCTTAAAGATCTTGTCTTCATTTGGTACAACCTTCGCCTCTGCACTAGAAATGTGGAGGGTGTTTCACATGAGGCCATTGACTTATGATATTGATCCATATGGTGATTGGACCATCAATGAACAAAATGATGATGATGATGTCCTCCTTACTGAAAAAGATCTTGCAGAATTAGAGAGGGGAGCAGAAAAATAAGCAAAACCAGTATCATTGGATGAAATGGAGGACAAAGATGACGACTTTGCTCTTGAAGAAGAAGAATCAACTCATCATTTAGATACAACAGCACCTACTTTGATCTTGAGAGGAAAGAAAATTTGCTTGAATGTCCTTGACAAGGCATCTAAAAGACGAAATTAGGAAGCCTTGCCTTCCTCTGTGATCTAATATATACCTTATCAGATAGAATTAAAATTCTTCAGTCAGAGGTGATAAGATGATCTGCTTGCAATCTCAGCATGTTGTATCTCATTCCCTAGCAGAGTTGCCAAATGTTATTAATGTTTTAATTTGTCTATTCCATGGAGTTTTGCATTAAGGATGTCAATTATCTATTTGACTATTTTCTAGCACACGATGGAAGCACTAGAATATCAAAAGTCAAGATCTACAATAATATCTTTAGATTCAAAGGATGAACAACTATCAAGGACAAACAATAAGACTCATCTTCCTATTGGCTAACACAAAAACTAGTATTCAATAATAAACAATTGATGCTGATTACTAGCTCATTCAGAGACTTGTACATCTACATCAAGACAAGTGAACGCCACATCATTTTATGAAGGAAATAGCTAAACTCCATTCAAAGTTATAATCTAAATAGATGGATTGCACCAATACTCAAAACAATCTATGTGAAAGATGCCGACTACGAATCTTTGTAGAAATACTGAGTTTTGTTTGGAAAATTTGTCTTTGACCAGTGTAAGGTAATTTTTGTTATTTTTCTTTTTTTCTGATTCTTTTTGGATTTTTCAATAATATTGCACTTACAAATGCTAGAGCTAAATAAACTTAAATTATTGAAACTACTGCAGTAACAATAACTCAACCAATCTATGCTGAAAATGGATTTGTTATTCAAATAAATGTTCACACGTGGAAATCAGACCTGTATGGCCCTAGCAGATTTATACAGCAAGCAAAGTGCAATCAAATATGTCTCTCCACGTCAAATGTAGGAATGATAATGGATTACAAATACCTTGGTCCTTGAGTCTCCTTCCAACTCTAATCTGCCAAGCTGTGCCTCCTAAAATGCCACGCAAGCCCTGGGACTCCAATTCAACCTGCTATGAATTGATCCAGTTGATAACTTCCCCAAATCGATACCAAAATTGATTTCTCCTCTTCACTAATGCTGTACGACTAGAAGAAATAGCCTGCAATTTCTTAATTTGATCTCTGATAAATCAGATCTGCAACTTCTGATAAAATCTCTGTCCTCTTCCAACCAATTTGCAGATTCTTCTTCACCAAATGCACTCACAATGCTTCTACAAGCTGATATATCAACTAATTCCAATTCACCAACTATTTGGAGGAACGTCCAGGCTAGCAAATCTCAAGAGTTTTCATTCTTGAGATCACAAACTGATGAAAATTCTCTCCAAAGAGCTCTCCTCAAATCTGGAATGAAAATTATGAAATCAGAATACCTCCAAATGAAAGCCCAAAGCCTTTTTATTTCCTTCTCCTTGCCATTCGACTCACATTAGGGTTTTCACTTTTCCCTCTTTTTATTTTAGTAACTTCATTAAAATTTCCTCCCCATGAGAAAATCAATCATTAAGGGGATAATTTATTATTATAACATTCCCCTTCTTTTATTATAAAATCTTATGTCAAATTGCCTAGGTAAGGGGATCATAAGTTATTATAACCTATTCTATTATAAAGTGATTATAATATTAATTTATTTAAATATTTCCTTATGTATTCATAAAATGCAATTTTGTGCTCAAATCTGAATTCTATCTGAGATTCTGAAGCATTGTGATCCCTGATACCGACTGAACCCCGAAGGCTAACTGGCAGTTCCTCCTAAAAAGTAGGGACCTGCCCTAAAAAATAGGAACCTCTCTCCAAACACTTGTAACTGCTCACAAGGATCCTGCTCTGCTCCGTGGTCCCATGAGTGGTCATCCAGTCAACTGCCAGTACTCTTTAAAAAATAGGAGACCGCCCTAACATGTAGGAACTGTCGTTTGAAAGCTAAGAATGGCTCACAGATCCCCTACAATGCTCTATGACTCATAGAATGAATCCCCTAATCCTATCATTGACCTACAGGAACTCGAGTGATAGGTCAACCCTCTGCTCATCTATTTGTCGCTTAAGAAGGGGGTATTACAGTCCTCCCTTCCCAAACATTGCTTGTCCTCAAGCAATTTGCACCTGCACAGTGAACACAAATGCCTGGATCCCATATCCATCTCAAGACTACTGCTCCACCAATCCGGTGGACCACTCTGATATAATTGATCATATTGTCATGTTGCATCGCTCTAGAAAACACACCATTAATCATGAATGTTCCTATATCCCAAGTTAGAGAATCAGAATACATCCCAAGAGTGGTCGGATAAGCATGCCTGCATAAGTCCATCAAAGGAAGTGTCTCCAAGTTGTTACCAATTCCTTGAAACATAACTACCCATGGGAAAGCTCCACTAGGATCACACAAACTAAAAAGCCATCCACCTTTCCAACTATCTATAATATCCTATCGCTCCAGACTAATTATAGATGGAATGTCCAATTGCCACAAAAGTGCCTCTCTAACTTGTATCCCAAATCGGTGACCATATTGGGGAAGCAAACTAGCAACCCTACAGGACATGGCTTCCTCCCCCATGAAGGGAAACGTACCAAACCAAGCATCCATCCCACTCCTATGCATCATCCAAAATAGAAAGTTCTCTGTAGGTGGGCCAAATGGAAAACAAAATGCATCCTACACAATGTAACCATAATGTGATGCACTAACTACTCCTCTGGGAATCCTGGATCAGCACTAGAATTCCATAACTATCTCTCTATACCATCACACAATGCAAATCGTTGTGTGAAAAATTCACACCAAGCACAATCAGCATACCAGGCTCATCAACCCCATACTGAATATACTCTACCCAAGTGTCATCGTCATGCTCAACTTATGTGACAATTGAGCTACTAAAGGCACTGAAGAAATTGTCAAAACAATGTGGTTGAGTCCCAGCTGTGTGAAGAGGAGAGCGAGTCAAGGAAAACCCATCAGCATTGTCTTCTCTCCTTATGTACTCCTTGGCCATACTGATAGCCAAGTCTCTATCCAAGGCTGATTTGTAATCAGCATCATGCCCATCTTGACCAAGCAACCACCTCCTAGTTGCAATCAGCACTAATCTAAGGGGTACTCTCCTCCAAGATCGAGATTTGGGACTCTTGGATCAACACCAACAAAAGGTACCATCAAAGTCTGTGAATTGCAAGGATCTCCATACAACAACTCATCCTTGACTTGAGCCTATGAAGGGATCTCAAAGAGAGATGACTCATGATCCGCATGAAGAAGACTATGTGAATCACCAGAAAACTCTAAGTCAAACCTCTCCTCATAATCATGCAACTCTAAATGAACCTCTCATTTAACAGACACAAGAGGCTCTACACTCTCAATTGGAGTGTCCAAGACTGAAAAATTGAAGTTGCCATCATCCACCTAAATTGAGGATGCCAAAGAAGTTTGTACCTCCACCATGGAAGATGAAGCTTGTGCCAAGCTCAACTCCAAAAAAAGTTCTTCAATCTGATTTTATGATGCTTGAAGAGCCAACTGAGTGCTCTCCAAAGAATCCCCTAAAACCTCAAGCTCATGAATTAGCTTATCCACTTCCTCTTCCTTCCTACTGAATGCACCTGGATAAATTTCAGCGAGATCGAGGAGATGATCTCAATTGGAAAGTAGATGCATATAATTTGATTTCATATTAACCAAAGCTTCTTTATTTACTTGGATGTGAGCATGGGAAGATTATTCTTCTTTACCTATTTGTCTTCTCACAAGTTGTTCACGCCATAGCTGATTTTCAATCAGCTTGTGAGTCACATCAAAAGGAGTCAATGAAGCTGCATTCTGGTCTTCATTGACTTTCAACTGATTTTCCAAACTATAAGAGGTACTAGCCTTCTGTAACAAGGATAATTCACACTCTAAATCCTCACATCAAGCCTGGAAAACAAGACTAACACAGCTGTCCTAGTCCATGATGTCATCTAAATTAACTGATTCAACACTCTTAATGTCATCTTTCATGCCCAACTGTGTAGATGAAGTGGCAACAACACTATGATCAAAAGTAGTTCCCTCCCAAGCAAGACCAGCACTATATGTGGGGACCATTTCACCCAGACCAAGTGTAGGCTGCAAGTCACAAGTAGTTAGCTCCTCTTTCTTTTCCATCCTTTCTTCAAATGGATCATTTTTCTTTCCTTGTTCTTGCACTCCTTGGTCTTCTTCTTTCCCATTGTTTTCTCTGTCATCTTCTGACTCTTCTTTCCTTTGCTGCTAATATGAACTTGTAGATACCAAACTATAATCATCCTCATCAGGTACGCCCATAAATTGTGTGAAGGAAAGGAGTTCATGAGTCTCCTTAGGAAGAGTGCAATACTTATGGTAGCTTCTCATAATTGCATCATAGGTTGCCTTGGCATGAGGCCTTTTACTGGTACTTGTTGATGGAGATGAAACCTTAGAATGCCTAGTTTTCCTTGAATGTACATCATCTGAACACTGCAATTTCCGATTGTTTTGTTGTGTTTCTCTTAACTTTGTAGGATCATTTTCCTTCTTTGGTGAAGCTGGAAGGAAAGTAGGTAACAATCTACCATCCTTAATTTTGGCCATTAATGTGTATGCAGTTGAAGTAAACTGATTTCTTTGTCATGCACTGATAAACCTCACAGGCTGGCAGGATTGGCGTTCTAATACACTGAAAGATGCCTACTAGGAATCTTCGTAGAAATACTGAGTTTTGTTTGGAAAATTTGTCTTTGACCAGCGTAAGGTAATTTTTGTTGTTTTCCTTTTTTTTCTAACTCTTTTTGGATTTTTCAATAATATTACAATTACAAATGCTAGAGCTAAATAAACTTCAATAATTAAAACTACTGCAGTAACAATAACTCAAACAATCTATGCTGAAACTGGATTTGTTATGCAAATAAATGTTCACACCTGGAAATCAGACCTGTATAGCCCTAGCAAATTTATACAGCAAGCACGGTGCAATCAAATATGTCTCTACACATCAAATCTGGGAATGATAATGGATTACAAATACCTTGAGTCTCCTTCCGACTCTGATCTGCCAAGCTGTGCCTCCTAAAATGCCACGCCAGCCCTGGGACTCCAATTCAGCCTGCTATAAATTAATCCAGTTGATAAATTCCCCAAATTGATGCCAAAATTGATTTCTCCTCTTCACTAATGCTGTACGGCTAGAAGAAACAGCCTGCAATTTCTTAATTTGATCTCTGATAAATCAGATCTGCAACTTCTGATAAAAACTCTCTCCTCTTCCAACCAGTTTGCATGTTTTTCTTCACCAAATACATTCACAATACTTCTACAAGCTGATATATAAATTAATTGATAATTCCAATTCACCAACTATCCGGAGGAACGTCTAGGTTGGCAAATCTCAAGGGTTTATGTTCTTGAGATCACAAACTGATGAAAACCCTCTCCAAAGAGCACTCCTCAAATATGAAATGAAAATTGTGAAATCAGAATGCCTCCAAATGGAAGCCCAAAGCCTTTTTATTTCCTTCTCCTTGCCATTCGACCCACATTAGGGTTTTCCCTCTTTTTATTTTAATAACTTCAATAAAATTTCCTCCCCATGAGAAAATCGATCATTAGGGGGATTATTTATCATTATAACTTTTCCCTTCTTTTATCATTTTATGTCAAATTCCCAAGGTAAGGGGATCATAAGTTATTATAACTTATTCTATTATAAAGTGATTATAATATCACTTCAATATTAATTTATTTAAATCCATAACTTGGGAAATATTAAAATATTTCTGTACGTATTCATAAAATGCAATTCTGGGCTCACATCTGAATTCCGTTTGAAACATTGTGATCTCTAACACTGAGTGAACCCTGAAGGCTAACTAGAAGTTCCTCCTAAAAAGTAGGGACTCGCCCTAAAAAATAGGAACCTCTCTCCAAACACCTGTAACTGCTCACAAGGATCCTGCTCTGCTTTGTGGTCCCCCGGATGATCATGCAGTCAACTGCTAGTTCTCCCTTCAAAATAGGAGACCACCCTAAAATGTAGGAACAACCGTTTGAAAGCTAAGAGTAGCTCACGGAGACCTTGCAATGCTCTATGACCCTCAGAATGAGTCCCCTAATCCTATCGTTGACCTACGAGAACACAAGTGATAGGTCAAGCCTCTGCTCATCTGTCTGTCCCCTAAGAAGGGGACATTACACTGTTTGATCTTCCTTAGGGAATTACAAACATGCAATCATAGTTACACAATCAGTTTTTCTGAATATTGACTTTTGTAACATAAGCATGACTTGCACCAATTAACTTTAATGAAAATACACTACCTTGACTAACAATTTCTATAAGTTTGATATCAATTCTCCCTACAAATTATGTGCTCCAAGCACTTATTCATAAATTCTTCAAGTTGCATCTTTTTTTAATAAGTAATAGTAAACTATTCTCAATAAAGTTCAACTTTAAATAAGAAGCAAATAAAAAAAACTAATTCATCAAATAAATGATTAAATAAGATCCTAAATTCCTAATGATAGGCTCAAATCCATTTCCTCTAGAAAAATAACATCAATTGCCACTTCAGGTATTTTCGAAAAATCAAAAATAACTTTGACTTGTAAATTTGGCTAAATCCTTTAAGCCTGGCAAAATTTTCCTAAATCCAATAGAAATCTATTAAAAACTCATGATTTGACAACACTCCCATGGTAATGTTGACACTAGGAAACTGAAAACACAGTCTCACAACTCTTTCCAACTAGACACCATGATGAACATCTAGATGACTTCAAAAAACACCTAAATATGACTTAGGGTCCTGATGAAAATTGTAGCACACACAATCCCTCATTACCATAAATTTCCTAACCCAAACATGATGTAAAATCTGCAGATTCCTGGGATGCAATAAAAACCCTAAATCCCCATATTTTGGAACTTGTGCTATTTTCTGTTGAATAAGGCTGATAACTCAGAACTGATTAATATACCCTCAACATTGCAGATAAAAGAACTTATATTTCAGCTCCAATGGACAGTCTGAAAAGTGCCCTTCCATGAGGCACTAAATGGCATGTTCTAGGACTGTTTTTCATTTAGCTTGAGTAGGTTATAAGGCACAGATTTGGGCTGGCTGTGCCAAGCAAAAAACACATCTTAAGTCATGTTTTAAATGTCTTTTAGAAGGGCATTACTTGTGGCATAGCCAATTGGGAACAGCACTTGAAGGAGCTTTGGCCTACTTTATGCCAAATAGAAGGGCACCTGATTTAAAGTCCATTGTTTTCCTTTTATCCCTTTCGTAAAATTAACTAAAGTATAGCCAACTTTTAGCACATTGGCAGAATTTTCTATTGTCTTTGTCACTTAAAATGTGTGTCATCCATTTATGATATGTGTGTACCAATGATATGAATATGATTTTCTTTTTGCCCAACTCAGGACACACATATTCATATTGCTTTCCTACATGATTTAGGCTTCAAGTTGAAGACTGGATTGTCAGTGCTATTTGAAGAAGACATGCCTTACCTCTTCGGTTCCAATTTATATTTTGCCTACTACCTACATATAGTCATCTGTAATTTAAAGTCCAATCGTACAGAAATAACCAAATAAGAAATGACATATTAATTAGGAAATTGATGACCTAACCTGCAATGTCTGTGCCTCCATAGTATAAGTTAGTTATATCCACTTCAGGATATACGCCTTCACCAAATACATTTTTGCAGAGCTCCAGATGGTACCTAAATCCAAAAAAATCTTAACACGTTCAACTATCCAGATTAATAATAATGAATCATTATAATTTATAAGATATGTATCAACAAATATATCAGACAAAATATGATACCCAAAAAGTAAAAACTATTATGAACCTTTGCTTGTTTGAAATGTGGGTCTCAAATCTGAACAATATTTCAATTTGTATGCGCCCAATACAGTGGACCTCAAAATGATCCCACCCATTTGTGTCTATGGTCATTTAACATAGTATATTGTTAAAATTGTTTTCTCTATGCTTTGATTGAGATAAAACACACTTGTTATTACAATTAATGTGCTGTTATTACAATCAATGTGCTTGTGTACCAGAAAATGTTCTAAATGGATTTTTGTTTTTGGAAAAAATGCCAATATTACTTTGATAGAATCAAGCCCAAAATAAAGGGCCTGAAAGCCATCAACTCATTCTGTCTCTTTTATATAAACTAACAAATCAAATCATGTTTAAATGATATTCTTATACACATCTCAAAGTCTATAGTACTTCAAAATTGAGAAAAGTACTAATTAGATGATAAATTACAGGATTTTTTTCAATTCAAAGAAGTTATCGCCATAAAGACCAATTGTTTAAAAGATCTGCATTAATATTCAACCATTTGAATAAATTTTTTCCCACAATGGATAAATGTTGGGTGCAAAGAAAGAGTACAAGATGCTTTCTCCACGTAACATAAATTGTTTATTGTTCTACAAAGCAAAAACAAATGTAAAAATAATTATGGGAGAGCAAAGGAGCCAATGGCACAAGTACAGATGAATCATATTATCCAATGGATGGACAAATGGAAGGAATCACCGTTGTCAACTTTCTAGTGTATTCAAATGGTGACATAGTGGTCTTGAAGTCTATAAACACAAAGAAAGTAAAAAATACATAGAAGATGAATCAAACGTTGGGCTATAAGTGGAGATAGAAAATGTCGTTCAAGTTGTAACAAGTAATGTGGCAGCATATGTGGTGATAAGGAGACTATTTGAGGGGAGAAAACCCACACTTTTTGGACCCCTTAAGTTGCTTATTTCCTCAATCTTCTCTTAAATTACATAAATAAACTTGTTTGGATAAAGTCCCCAGTAGAAGACAGTGAATACATCTACAATCACCCTTGGATGCAGAGCTAGATGAGAGATCAAAAAGAGTTTGTTCAAGGGAGTGACACAGTTTCAAACTAATTTCACATTTGTAGTATGCTGGCATAACTAAAGCAAATGTTTGTGCACCAACGAGTGGATTCTTCTTACTCAAGGTAGGCTAATGGTTAGAGGGTTACAAAGATAATTTTATATAATGCCTTTACAAAGAAAGTTGTAGAAATCAAGGTAACTTAATAATTTAATTTAAATTAAATTATGTCCTTTAATGTCAGTTTTTCTAAGTTTAATTACAAGATATTGTTCAACTTCATTTTATACAAGTTATTACTTTTAATTACAATTTTAATTAAAATATTGGAGCCTTGAGTTAAATTTTTGTACTTGGTGAATAGGGAGTAAAAGTTGATGGGTTACATGTACAGGGCCAAGGATTGGGCTAAAAGGCCATATTGAACATTACAAGTGAAACCGAGCAAAATTTCAACCCCATTTGGACCATCATTGGTGAATAATGCATTCAACTCCACCAACCCATTCCTTCAGCAGGACCTGATTTTTTTATTTTCAGACAGGTTGCTAAGACCCAATTTGCATCCAAACACATTGTGTTGAGGCAACTTGTAAAGCCTTGTGAGGCACTTTCTAACATGGCCATCAACACAAATTGGTCCATGTGAGGGCGATTTAGCACTACAAGGGAAGCAAGGGTTAAACAAATGATCCTAGATAACATTTGGTGAAATCATGCTCAATATCTCCTCAGTTTCATTGATCCCATATGATTCACTATAACGACATGGATAGGCCTTGTTTGAGTTAGATATATAATGGCATTGACTCAATAATTGAGTTGACGAAACCCATCATAAATGCAAAAGAGAGAGACCCTAAACAAATCTTCTTCAAACTACACAAAAGAATTGAAGAGAGATGAACAAAATGACCACTCTACTACATTTTCTTGCCTTTGCAATGAGCCCCAATATTATAGTCCTAAGATTCTTTTTGTATCAACAAGAAATGCCCCATATAGAGATGTTGAAGTCACTTCGCAGACTCTTTGTTGATCCTGGCATGCGAGATGCAATGAGGGTTGATTTCATGGACTTGCATGCTCAAGAGACTTTAGTATTGATGCTCATTGAGACAAGTATGAGGTCAATGCTCATAGTTAGTGATGTGTCCATTCCCAATCATTCATACACCTACAACCTCTTGCAATCAAAATTTATCGCAAGTACTATAAATAATTGTATTATTTTTTAAGTTCTATTTATATCTTAATTTTATAAATTAACTTTTTTACATATTTTAACTCTTAAATCCTTAGTTTTGTCTTGATAGGTTGCTGATTCATCTCCATCTGAGAGAAATTAGGGCACATATTTCTTCATCCACTCAGTAAAGCTCAATCAACTACACTCAAAAAAGGCAAAGAACTTGGAGTATGTGCATTCAACCTTGCGTCTCCTTACACAAAAACAAAGTGGCTACAAGGAATGGAACACAAGGATGTGGGCAATTGAGACAAAGAATATTGACTTGGATGTTTCCACATCTCACTTTGCTGGACTTGATACTGAAGATGAGCCAACTTGCAAGCATGAGAGTGCTAGTGCCAGTTTTAGTGTCAGTGGCTTGTGTTTCTAATTTATGAGTACCTACAGGCTACATCTAATATAGATAGTGATGATATTTTGAAGAACCATATGATGATTTTTAATCAATGATGGCTGATTGTTGACACTTGCCATTATAAGTTTTTAATTTTAATATATATCATAACATTCCAGTTTGGCTAATTGACATTGTAATATTTTTTTATTTCTATGCTGGTTATGTTTATTATATATTAAGATTCTGCCCTTGTTGGTGGTAATTCTTTTGCAATTATTTTCAACACCCTTTCCCTTCAGAGTAATTATGTCAAACAGTTTTCATATTTTCTGTGTATGATAGTTTGATTGCAGGTTTATACAGTTATAGGATTGATATTCAATTCCAATTGCAAGTTTACCTTTTGACAAGATACAATTAGCATTCACATATATTCATTCAATTACAATATAGAATTGCAGAAACCTGAATGACAGTCCAACTTATGCTATCAAAATGAGATTACAATCTTCTTGATTATTGCCATTAATCTTCAGAAATATAAGGGAGAAAATCTTATTCTGACCAAAACCCTCAAACAGCTGGAAAAATCTTAATAATTTTCACAGAAGTCAATTATGAAACCAGCTACTTGTAGTCTTCCCATGTACCAATTAGAATCTTCACGGGAGCTGTAGAAGATAGTTCAAACACTCACTTTTTCTGAGCAGGAAGCACCTCCAGCTATCTTTTGTTGCCTAATGTCCCAAAAGGAAATTGAAAGCAGTATAGACATCCGTGTACAAGGGCATGACCTAGCTAAGGAGGTTCATGCTTGGTATTATTGTCCAGTAGGGTCCCACTCCACTCTCCTAGCAATTCGACCTGCCAACTGAGCTTGGTTTGACCTGATGAAAACTAGTTTTCTGCTCTTCAAAAACTTCCGTATATTTTCCCTTTTGAAAGACCATGACTTGCTGTAGAAGAATAATCAACCCAAGATTGATATTAAATGCCTCTAAATTATCTTAAGTGGTTCAGTGCCTAGCTTTTGTCATATTCTGCTCAGGTCTTCCCTCAAATTCATTAGAGGACAAAGAAGCAGTGCATAGCTTGTTTTCTGACTTTTTCAAGGGCCATGTAGGCTCCTAGGAGCTTAAAACTTCAAATAAAGATAAACTTGAAAAGCTGCGGGTCCAGACGCCAATATCCCTTATGCCACATGAGTAGGAAAATGTTCACAAATGCCTAACAAATTCACAAAGACTTGAAAGGAAACCTGTGATTTCTTCTTTTGTCTTTATTGCCCCATTCTTCTGTCAACCTTTTAGTGCCATCCCACAAGATCTACGTGGAGAATCTGTTTTGTCTTATTAGAGCTTGACTACTCCGAAAACACCTACACACTCCACATCCCCCTTCAGCTTACCCAAGTATATATTCAACTCTACCCCAAGGTATATTAAGTTATTAACATTCAAGTCCATGATTCGATATTTCAGCACAACCAATATTTCTTTTTTTAAAACCACATCAAATAAAGTTGATGTATCCATGCCCAGAATGAAGTAATAATCCCATACCAAGGAATAGTGTAATGTCCCCTTTTAAAATAACTTTGGAATTTGGGACAATTACCTTGAATTCTCTATCCTTGCTATGAATTATGATGTGTGTATCACTTACAACCTATGTAATAGATAATGACAATGTTATTTCCTTATAGAACAATTGTTTTTTATCAATATTTCGGATTGAATAATTAGAACTATGTCAAGTGAATTGATTTTAAATACTTATATTTAGTGCAATAACCACTTCTGTATCTGACATGACTGATTGATATACAAGATGATCTTGATAGCTTTCTCTGATTCGACAATGGGAGATATGCTATGATATGGTTTTATAATCGCTTATAGCTTATAGAGATTGAATTTCTGTTTGTAGTACAATCTTTCACTTCATGCAATCGATTCCACTTATTCCTTCTAGCAATAATTGCTGTGTCTAATATGTCATTATGCTTATGCAATTCTGAAAATGCTGCAATGTCACCTAATTCTGCCACACAGTGAGTGTTCTCAAGTTCCCATCAAATTAAGAATTTTTGGTGTTTGGTGACTTACAAGTAATGGCGAGGAAGGTGTGTACCATCCTTTTTCCTTATCAAAAAACAAATCACTACTAATGTACTTCTTTGTTGTAGGATCCAAATTCAATATCCCTCCAATTCTAAATTATATCCAAATTTATTATAGGGACTTTCCATCCAACTTAATCCTTTCCACCTTGCGAATGTCCATGAAAATTGTAACCCAAACACTCTCAAAGAGAAATGGAGAGCTTCTTCCTAGTCCATGCTTCTTCAAGCACATATGAACTGCTTTGGCCTAGAATGCAAAAACCAAATCAACGTCCTTTAACATGCATTGAGCCATTTCCACAATGGTACACATATGCCTCTCTCCAACACTGTTTTGTTGAGGCATGTTTGTTGTGGTCAAATGCCTTTTCATCCCATGTTGTTGAAGGTAGTTTTGGTGAATCCTTGCCCTCAATCTAAGTAATGACCTTAAAGGAGCAACTAGATGATTTTTAGAATTCTTCAAGATTTGATCTTTGTGAGTCAACTGATAGACCCATTATGATTAGGTGTCATATGCCTACATAGTTCGATGTGTAACAAATCTAAGGGACTGAAGGCTGATGTTTTTGTAGTAGAAAAAGGACCCTGATATTGTTTCCCAACAAGACAAGTGAAGGATGGAACATCCATTTTTCCCATAGGAGGAAATCCTCGTAGCATATCTTGTTTACTCAATGCAAAAAGATACCCCAAACTAAGATGACCAAATCTTCTATGCCAAAGAGTAGTAGATGAATTTGTTTTTACTTCAAGAACCTTGTCTTTGTGGGTAACATCAACCAATTGAAACATTTTACCAACCCCTATGGGAAGAGTCTTGTCACAAATGAGCCAATGTCTCACCATTATACTTGCCAAATTCAATCTTCACATTGTGCTCTAGTGATTGACTTACAAACAAGAGGTTCTTTGTGCACATTAGAATGTAGAAAGCCTTTGTAAGTCAACACTTTTGAGTCTTGAGTGATAAAGAAATATCCACAATACCCTAAACTTAATCAAATGCATCATCACCAAGGGAAACTTTCCCATATGAAGCTGATGGGGTAAGGTTATAGAAACACTCTTGTTCACCCATAAAGTGTCTAGAGGCACCAAAATCAACATATCAAATAAAAATATTAGAAGTAGAAGCCTAAGTCTCTACAACATACAAAGCTTCTTTTTAATCAAAAATAACCCATTGTAGCAACATTTCCATGTTGCTTGTGATTTTTAGGCCAACAAGGGCTTTTCTTCTTGTACCCCTAAGAAAAAATCTTGTGGCTCGTGCAGCTTCACTCACCATTGGCAAAGAAATTATAACAACATCCTTGGAGATTGCATTCCTTCTCACAATTGAGACACTTCTTTTTCTGTGCAAATTGACTATCTTGTTTCAAGTTTGATGAACCTAATGGGCGACTCGAGCATTTAGACTTCTTTCCCTTTTGTTGAGATGTGAGAACCTAATTGTCTAGATAATATAAGATCGCATCATGAATTGTCACTTCTTGTTGAAGAAAATTCACCAAATCCTCACATTATGGCTTTTTGTTAGGCACATTGAGACAAGTGACAAACACATGAAAGGTAGGTGGCAACATTCTCAAGGAAATGAGAACAAGAGAGTCATATTATATTATTTCCCCTAACACTTGCAGCGATGTTCTGAATTTTGCAACTTGCCTTTGACTTTTCATCTTCCATTTGTAATGATGTACTTGACATTGCAAATGGAGAATTTCATTCTAATCATTGGTTCATATACTATCTTGGGACAATCCCAAGCTATTTGGCAATTGTGGTTGTTCAAATGTGACGTTGAGCCTCATTGGAAACTTTAAACAAGATTGTCAATTTGGCCTCTTAATTGGCCTTATCATATCTTCACTTGTCCCCAATTTGAGTTGATCTAATGATGCAGCAAATAACATCTTAAAGATATTCAAACATGAGTTAAGTTCAGACTTTAGTTTTCCAAGCTGCATAATTGTCACCACTCAGGAATCGAAATTTAGCAATCATTATTTTTGAAGCATCAAGATGTGAGGGGTCATTGTCTCTCCCAAATTAAATTTTCACCCTTATTACTCTTTAATGATTTCCAAGGATAATCACAAAGACATCATCATTCAAGCTATTTTAGGCATTAGATGTTGTAATTTGGCACGATAGTTGCATATCAATTGCATCATTTATATTAAACAATGTGATTTGTTAGAAAATTTAACAAATAAATGGCTTGTATTTTTGTTAAAAAAAGTTTACATTCCTTCAAAAAATTAATTGTTAAGTGCAATAGAAAAGCATATAGTTTTGTTATATTGATATCAATTTTAATATACACTTTTTTT
Organism: Chamaecyparis obtusa; assembly: GCA_027943335.1. NCBI lineage: Eukaryota > Viridiplantae > Streptophyta > Pinopsida > Cupressales > Cupressaceae > Chamaecyparis > Chamaecyparis obtusa. Next base: position 1,121,079 of record BSBK01005114.1, read on the forward strand.
TCAAAAAAAAGTGCCCTAATATCATGCATGATTTTGAACAAAATTTGGGAGGCCAAGGTCAGAAATCTTGCAATCTGCTTTGATAGTAAGAGCAATCTTGCATCGACCAAAATATTTTCTTTTAATGTTTGTTGTTTTATACATAATTTTCTAGTTTTTGAAATGTTTTGTAGTGGTGTGTGTCAAGTATGTGACACCACATCTCACTATACTTATATTTGTTGATTCAAAGCTTCATATCTATAACCGCAAACCCAGTCAACATTTAGCAATGTGCAGTTGCAAATTTTAAAAATCTTTGAACGCAGTTTGCACCATAAGTCCTTAAAAACATTTTACACATTCCAATAAAATTTCATGAGATTTTGGTCGCTGCATTCATGTTTCCTATCTCTAGGAACCACTACTGAACAATTCAATGTATAATGGTACACTGTTCAAACTTTGCACCAAGTATTTGAAGTTGGTCCTACTCCAGTTGTTACCTACTTTGTACAGTGTCCTAAGAGAGGTCATGTAAGGAGCTACATTAAAATTTGAGACTCCTAGCTCAAGGTACATCAGATGTGGTTTTCCTGAACAATTCCAATGAATCTGCATGCTACACAAGATGACAATTTCAATCCCAAGGTCAATTAAAGATCAAATTACTTGATTTTGGGACCATTGGTCCTTATCACACGTGCCTCTGATGCTGTATTACATTTTCCATCAACGTGATCCATTTCCACATCTATCAATAGACAAGCTTGATATGACACAAGAGCAGTTCTGGGGAAGCAACAATCATCTAGTAGCAGTCTGGGAGTTGAAAGCAGATAACGATAGTGACATCCTTAAGATCAACAGTATTTTATCAAAATACCGATGCTTAGCATGTTCCAAGCTCTTGAAGCTATTTGTTGAATCAATAAATTTTAGTTCTTTGTGTGAATTTCTATTATTCCCCTTTGGGTTGTGTCTAAGTGTTGTTTTAGCTTCCTGCTTAGATAGTCCTTAATTGGACCCACAATCACAGCTGCATAATTTTGTACCATTCGGGATTCATCTTTCATATATGCTATAAAGTCATTACATTTGTTCTTGCTTTTGTTTAGACTTTGGGATTTGATGTCAAATATATGGGCAGTGCAGTTAATATTTAAAAAATTTATTAGTAATGTTATTTTTATAATATTTATCAATTATTTAAAACTGTTGTATATAATATATATTAAAAATTAAAATTGATGGATTAGATTATGAATCAGAAAAGTTATATATTATCAATAATATGTTTATTATTAATATATTAAAAAATAGTTCATATTATATGTATTATATATATATATTTATTATTATATATTATGTTAGCCACCATCCATAGATTTAGGTCCTTGATCCCTTCATCCCTAGAACCCATCCCCCCCTGTCTGCTCATTCCAAAACTCCATGGAATTATGGAATTTAGCAGTCATGTGGCTTCGATTATTCTCTGCCAACTAGGTTAACCCATTTTATTATTTTGTTTTATATTTGGTGCATCCACTTTAGAAAAATATGTACAACTGCTCTACAAATGTTTCCTCCTTGTGCAAAGGACAAAGTTATAAACAAAGATATTCGCAAGATAATAGTCAGAATTAAGCACAACTATACTTATGCTGCTTCAAGCGTATAAATACTTGATTGTATAACACAAAATATTTCATAGAATATTGGTCCTTGAGTGTAAGTTTGTCGGCAAAGGAAGATTATTCTGATTAATCAGACATAAACATTGACACAATTGCATGATATCAGATTATAAGTCCACATTTCAAATCCTAAAAGGGCTTCTAACTTGCCTTTACACAGATGAATTGAGGTGTCTTAGCTAAGAAACTTAACAAATTTGAATAAGAAACTGAGCTAATGTGTCCATGATAGAATGGCTGGAACATCTGTCTTTTTTATCTGCAAATTGTAAATCTAAAACAATACATGTAGCCTACATTTTTTCCAAAGGATATAAAGAATTTATTTTTCAACATTCCCATCATTTGCTAGTCCCTTACTTCCAAGGTACTATCAAACAGAGATTACTAGGAAGGTATTAAAGCCTTGAAGATTAGTTACAATACATCTCTCAGAAAAGCAAGAAAAAATAATAAAAAGCATTCCATTACTTTGTGTCCACTTTTGATGAGCGTACACTATCATTTGATGGGGCAACCTGAAAGTATGCAACTTCAGTACAAACCTGATACCACCATAATCGATCACCTGAACGAACAAAAGGAACATTTCAAACTTTATGCAAAATGAATATCTGTGCAGCAGATGTTACTTTTAAAGAGTAGAATAAAAACAATATCTACTAATCATCCAGCAGTTGCAATGGTAAGATCCAAGTTTCAAGCATAGATTCTACCGTTCCTTAGACACTTACTACTCTCTGCACTGACAGTGGTCTTTTTCAAGAATTCTCGGTCGTATGTTTCAATGCTTGCCCCAGAAGTCCCAAAGAAAAAGTTTTTAACATATTCTGCATAAACATCCTATCAAAACCAAATGAATACAGCCATGTTAAATTTTTAAAAAGGTAGCAGAGAGAAAAGAATAAGTTATTATTTTTAAAGAAATTTTCAAATTTGAAATAAAAGAATCCAATATTGTTAGAATTAGAAATGCAGAAGCAGTTTATTCAAAGTATACAGTGGAATCTACACAAACATCTTATGGAAACCCAACAAAAGAACAATTCTCTCTCTCTCTCTCTCTCTCTCTCACACACACACACACACACACACACATACATACACATACAGACACAGATTGTTATTACATGCTACTTATGCTGTATAAGAATGAAATACTTATGGCAAATAGAAACAGGTTGTATGAACTTTTAAGTGGAATTCTCTAAAATTGTTGTACAAATCATTACAGAAGTTACAACAGGAAGATGGCAGAAGGATAGCAATAAAAGCCTGCTTGCTCAAAAAATTTAAATATCCAAACTTTATACTGAGGAAATGTTTACAACTTCAAAGAAGCAGCAACTGGTTGGTTGGATATTGAAAAAATTCTTATCACATTTTAAGTTCTATCATTATCAGTAATTCAGCAGGCCATGATCTAGTGGCAATGGAGCTATGCCATGATGATAATGAATGTTCAATTAACACTGAGCATTATTACCATGTTAACATGGCTGTGATGATATAGGCCAAAACCGAGATTCACCCAAGTCAAAAGTATGATTACTCGATGAAAAATATGGTATTGTTCTTCTTCTTTTTTCTTATGGATGATATCTTAAATATATAAGTGCCAGCTTCTTCTGAGTATTTTAGATAAGCAATCGATAAGTAAGAAAACTACCTCTATCATACCATATTAACAGATTGATCAAATACATTGAAACATGTACAGAATTCTGTAAGGAAATTAGATAACTCTTTAAAATGCTGAATTGCATTCTCTTAAAAGATCAAGAATCAAGAATTTAGCAATCTCTTAGGAAATGCAAGAAGACATAATGGCTCCAAGAGAAGAAATCAAACAATTGATTAGAAATAATAACTTAGAATAATTATTTTCGAGAACAAAATTTCATGATGCATATTTGCAGAAAGAATACTCAGAAGACTACATTCCCTGCTCATTTAGAGCTGTTAAAGAGACCCAATCAACCTTAATGGTAAGCACAAAAGAATTTGGAGAAGGAATTTGTCATGGCCACCAAAGGCTGCCAAGCAAGACGTCAAGTTGGCTGGAATAATCCACTGTTTCATCCATTTTCTTGGCAGTGGTGACAACTACAGCTACTCAGAATATGTACTTTGCTTATAAAGCACAGATCAGAGGCCAAATATGAACCCAGAATCCAGAACTTTTTCAAAACACTGGTTTTTGCAAGAACTAAAGGAAAATACTCATTTTTTATTTTTTCAAGTGGCGTGGTAAAGAAATCGATCATCTTATTTGGCCTCACTATTGAAGATTACCTTTCACCAAGTTGCAAGATTTATGCATGGAATATGTAATAAAGGCACAAATCACATTATATGTTGGGCCAACTTTTCAAGACATTATTTTTACAGAAATGGCCTTTTCTGCTCAAGAATGGAGAAATTAAATATACCAATCAAGGGAAATTCATGGGTTAAGCATACCAGCAGATTATTTCCTGATGCATTGGCTTTGACAAGAGGAGAGCAAAGTGTGTCTGGATTTCCATATTGGAACTGCAGAATTAGGACATAAATAGAGTGAATTTCAATCTGAGCATCAAGAATATCTTTCCACGTGACAGCTCCACTAGCATGAACTGGATATTGAACCTTTAGCAGGCAGATAGGCAGATATACATACCGCCATTACAGCAGCATCTGCCAGCATGTAAAGAAAATCTCCATCATTTTTCATCTGACAAGTCACAAAACAGACAAGATTTCTACAATTAGATTTCTCCAGAATACAATATATACTAAAACCTTAGAAAGAGAATTGAGAACACACAAAAATAGAAATGTCCACCAAATTCTATCCATTTTCAATATCTCAAATATATTTCCAATTGTAAAAAAGAAAAAATTCCCGGAATACATACATGTACCATTTGAAAACTCATCATGATTCATGTTCAAACAAATTCAAAGATCACCAAAAAACTAGAAAATGTATATACGTGTACTGATATTCTCCTTGCAAATAAATTAGAATAGAAAGAGTGCAAGCAATGTTCGGCTCAAAAAATAAATATTCTAACTGAACTCAATTTAATAGAAACGAGAACTCATAATTCATCAAAATTTACTTTTTACTCTGTATTAAGCAGTTGCACTATCTGGATTGTTCAATCATTTTGGATTATGTACTATTGCTTGGACAAGTAATAAGTAGAACACTATTGCACTGAGCAAGAGAATATAATCGCAGTTACTGGACGGAAAGAACTTTGCATGAGAAGGGCAGTAAGTTGAGATTTTGATGGTGGGATTCTACATTGTTGAGATATTATAAACAGAGTGGTAAGTAAACTAGCCAATAACCCTATCTTCCATGAAAGGATCATACACATGACATTGCATTGTAATTAGATCAGACAGCTGATCAGGACTGTGTGATTAAATTTAATTGCTATAGGAATATCCAACAGTTTGCTGATACCTTCAAAAAGGCATTGACAAAGGTGAAACTTGCAGAATTCAGAAACATGTGATTCAAGAAAGATTCAAGAAAAGTGATTTATAAATCATGTCATCTTCATTTAGTCATTGATTGTTGTAATTATTCATGTATGTTAGTGGTAGCATTTTAATTCAGAGCTTTCGATGACAAACTGAATAAAAAAACCCATCATTTTGTTTTTCAATCAAGGAACAAGGTGATTTAGCACTTGTGCGCTAGACAAGATGTCGAAGCTATCTACATTCAGAAAGTAATTTAATACAACTAAAGAATGCAAATATTCAATTAAACACAGATTGAAAATCATGAGTGAAATGAAACTGAATAGAACGTAAATATAAAAGACTGAAGTATGAAAGATTGTGGGCAAAGGGACAATATTTCTTCTAAGAACAAACAGAGCTTGTTTAATTATTAGATTTACTTTATTCAAAAAATGATTTAACTTCAAAGACAATGACTCGGTGAACAATAATATTAGCAATAATAGACATGAAAATTACTGTTAAGAACTAACTACAAAATGGCACTTATTTATAAAGTTACAAATTGTTACTATGAAAATAAATTGAAAAAAAATAACTGCTACCACTCTAGAAATAGCTTGATTGCATGCAATGCAAACATTATTACAAACTATCCTATCCACTAGTTCTAAATCTAAAACCATGCTACTGCCAATAGACTAATGTTTAAGATCCTTTAAAATAAAGTACCCAAAGTTCACATCACTTGCATGTAAAGAGTTCAAAAAATAAACTTTTCTCAAGATAGAGTTCTCTCAAAATAACACACTTCTAAAAATGGTGATAGCTAAAAATAGTTATTAACCCCAATGGAATTCCTTGTTATAATTCTCTAGGTCTAAAGAAATTAATGTATATCTTCATCAGAATTACAACATCCCATAATCGATAATATCATGAGAAGAATACCATGGAGCCGATTACTTTGAAGACAAGATTATTATGGAACGATACTAAAAGGCAATCAATGAATGAAAAATGATTACAGTATGTGCCTAAATGTTAACAGAAACAGAAGCAACAGAATGTTGATCATACATGAAAACCCATATACCCTATTATGGTCAAAGATTAATAGGTATCAATACGATATGCAGATCAGTACAACACAATATGCAGATAGATCAACTAAAGAGAAGCAACCTGGATAAGTATAATATGATTATCGTTCCAAGAAAGGAATGGACTCATCCAATGGTTAGTCATCACTAATAGATAGATACCAGCGCATACAAAAATTACAATGTATCTATTAGAATAATGAGGAAATGATATCTGTTATGAGAAGGCACCATTAAGGGTAATGTCGGCAAGTACCATATCAGTAATTAAGAAAGGAAGAACTAATTAATAAAGAAACAATTACTTAGTAAGGGATATGGTTAAGAAAACAAAGTCTAATTGATGACTGAAATGATAATGAAGGGAATGATTAATAGTTGTTATGAAGAGTCGAATATGAAGAGGCATGGGATGTGTCCTTCCCAACATGACTTACCAATCTGCTAGCAAGATATAAAAAGATATTCATATTCATTCATTCAAAAGATCATATTGGAGATTTTATCTCTTATTTCAGAGGCCTGTTGTCCACTAGGGTCCACTAGCTCTAGACAAAATAAGAAAATTTCGAAGACTGTGATGCCTATGTGCTATGAGAGCTTTAGGACTTCTATGGACACCTCTTAAATGTTTCCCATGGACTTGAAATGTGCATCATGGAATGTGAGGGGTCTAGAATCCCTACATAGAAAATATATTATGAAGAGGTTCCTCAATATGAACAAGCATATAGATGTCCTGATGCTGCAAGAAACCAAAGCGGTAGCTTTCAATCTGGAGATCAGTTTAAGATGTATTTGGAGAGACTCTAGTTTTTTTTCTTCCAATCGCAGCAGGGGTAAAGGAGGGACTGCCATTTTATTGGGTCCTAAATGGAAATCTTTAGTGGCTAGGTGGGGTGCTTCTCCTTGTAACCGATTGGTGTGGGTGATTCTCTCTTTTAAAGGACAGGAATTTGGCTTTTGTTCAGTATATGCTCCTAATGATTATAGGGAGAGGATGAACCTATGGAATTGGATGTTCCAATTGGAAGATGTGCCTTGGATTGTAGGTGGAGATTTTAATATGATTGAGAGGGCTTAGGATAAAAGTGGGGGATCCAAATTTGAATGGAAGGAAGAGAAGTTCTTTTGGTACAAAATGTTGAGCAAACTTGACCTTGTTGATCCTTTAGCAAGGATAAAAAATGAGTTCCCAAGGATACAGTACACTTGGTGCAATTTTCAGCAAGGATGTAAGAGAATATATAGTAGGCTTGACAGGTTTTATTTCAATAAAAACTCCTTTAGGATAAGAAAGGAGGGAGATAGGCTCTATTATAATTAGAGTTCATCAATTTTAGGCGAGTCACGAGACGAGTCATGCCTGCTGAGTCAAAATGACTCTGACTCTGACTTGTCTGAATCAGACATGTGACTCGTCGTGACTCATCGAGCAACGAATCACAGCTTGACTCACCGAATCCGAGCCAGTTGACTCAACCGGCGTCAATGTAAAGTTGGCATTTAAAAAATAAAAAACTTTTTTTTGACTTATTTCTTCCTTGCAGCCCTAAAAACATTCAACTTGAGATGCAAAAGTCACATCTAGAACTGAGTGGGTTACTGAGTTTCGATAACGTCATCAAATAGAAGCTACATGAATGCCACCCTTCCCTACGTTAGTTGCAATTTCTTGAGTTCTTGTGCTTTGTTCAACAAGAGATTTGGTAGGAAGAGATTTGGAAATTGCATTTTTTGGCCCATCGACCCCATTGGGGGCGCTGCCCCTAGAACCACAAAAGGAGTGCTGCCCCTTGACCCTGCTAAAGACACTGCTTCCAAACCCTGCAAGAGGCTATGCCCCTTGACCCTACTAGCGCCACTGCCTCTAGACCCCTGCAAGGGGCTTTGCCCCTTGACCTCGCTAGGAGCGCTACCCCTTGACCTCGCTAGGGGTGTTGCCCCCAAACCCCCATTTTATTTTTTAAGTACACTACAACTTTGAGTTTGCGCAATACGAGTCATTACCTACACTCTTGTCATTAGTCTTCCTGGATATTACTTGATGTATACTTGTCATCTAGAAGACAACTTTTTCTTTTGGGAGGGATGATGTAGTTGGCATAAAATGCCTATTGTTGTGTTTGATAATATTGGTTATCTGTCAATGTATTAATTGTCATCAATGTATTAATTTGTGTTTATACTTATGTGATCGATATATATTTATGTGATCAAATTAGTTTTTATTTGATGATGTTATTGTGTCTTTAAGCTTTATTCAATAATGGGTGCATCAAACAAGTTTTAAATCCTCAAAAATCTCTAAATTTCAAGGGTTTTTTCACTTTGTCGAGTCATCAGCGAGTCACGAGTCGAGTTGGCCTTGTTGAGTCTAAGCTGAGTCCGAGCCTGGGAACTATGGTTATAATGTCATCCCTTTCTCTCAAACCATCACCCAGTGGTGGCCCACTTCGATATGATAATTGCACTGATGTTCCAAGAGGCAACAATATCTCTTTTTCTTTGAACACTAAGCTGTTGGAAGATGAGGATGTTATTAATGTCATTGCCATCATCAAATAGTTTAACTCATTTATTGTTGACCACAACAGTATAATTGAGAGGTGGGTTCAAAACACAAAGAGTTGGAGAACTATGTTTCAGATTGTAGGCAGGAAAAATGCTAAAGATTTCAAACAATATGAATATGATGTGCACAATGAACTTATATTGGCAGAAGAAACTATTCAGAAGGACCCAGGTAATGTGGCTGCCAAGGAGGCCCCTTCTCTTGCAAGTGACTCTTTGAGGAGGATTCAGAATAAGAAAGTTCAGGGGGTTAAGGTAAGGACCAAGTTGAATTGGTTGCACCATGGTGATAAAGGCTCGAAGTACTTCTTTCAACTCCTTAAATTCAAAGAATCCAAAGAAAGGATAGATTGTTTATGGGATGGTGGCTCAGAAGTGTTTAAATCTATTTGGAAGGGCTGGGAACATGTGAGGCACCTAATTATGAACAATGGTATTGTCAATGGTAGTAATAAGTTATGTGGGGAAAGATCCATTTGGTGGGGCCTCAAACACAATGATAAATCCCTTGGCATGTTACAAGGCTGCTCAGCCAGGTGTTAGGCAAGCTTGGGTATCAAGAATTTGAGTGACATTATGAAGGCACGACAGCTAATAGAATGGGAAGAACTCAAACTCAGATTTAACATTTCTCAGACTCAATGGTGGACATACTCCATTATCAGGGAGACTTGCAAGACTCTCTCCTTACCCAAACTATGTGATTATGATGATTCCAGATTTTTGTCTTTTCAATGGAGGGATGGCACCCCTCTCTATTGCATTAAGGGCAAGACTTTGTATTCTTTGCTGACTGACAATGAGAACATTTTTCAGTGTATCAACCATTGTTGGGGTCTAAAATATGATGCTAATAAGTGGAGAAGGATTTTCATCAGCTTATGGGAGAGTTTAGTGGAGCCTAAAAAGAAATGTTTTGTGTGGAGATTAATCCTCGACAGACTCCCCCTTAAACAACTGAATGGTGAGTACAATCTCTACTCAATTTGCCATACTCCTAAGACTATTCTGCAATTATTTTTTGGTTGTATGTTTGCAAAGGAGATTTGGAAACGTTTTGGCTTTTGCATTAATGATAATATTGCAGTGACTGAGCTTATATTTGGATGCACCTTGGGCCTTAGGAAGCATTGTACATTATTTTTGTCTCGTTTTTCTGTATTGGTTCTTTAGATCATTTGGAAATTTAGCAATGATAATATATTTGGTGGCAGACCTAGAGTTCTTACTGAGTCTCTTAGGAGACTCATTTATCATGATATTGCCTTGCAGGTGTCAGATATGATGAGACTCAATAGGAGGAAATTTGAAGATCTCCTTAAGGATGGCACTGTAAGGGTTTTGGGGGAAGAAATCTCACATGGTTACAAGTGGAGAAGAGCCACAGAGGAGTAGACACATTTTGAGCTTGCCTTGCAGAATTTCATGGCTGATCTTAGACTGCAGCAACAAAGTAATCATGTGGAAGATGTGCTTGAGGCTGTTGTTACGATTGTCGTGATCCCTCCAGATGTTGTTCATGTTGATAAGATAAGATAAATCTATTAATATTTATCAAAAGACCACAAAGAGGGTGCAAGGGACTGCTGAAACAAGGTAGAAGGGCAAACTACAGTAGAACACCAAACAGTGTCCGAGGAGAGAAAACGAAACAAAAAAAGCAAGAAACAACACCCAACCTGATGGTCCCAACCGGTGCTAAGAGGGGAGGGGTGAATCAGCACCTATTAAAACTTAAAACAAATCTGATATAATATGCTACAGCTATAAGCAAAACAGATAGCATCAAACAATCAACAATAAGAAACACCAGATTTATCACGCGGAAACCCAAATTGGGAGAAAACCATGGTGTAAGCAATCATCACAAACTTTGCACTCTTCTGAAGTGCGCCCTGTAAGGAGCCTTCCCTGTTAAAGGATTACAAACACACTGTTACATGTGACCCAGTTAAGGGATTTGATACAATAAGGCCTGTTAGAGCCTGCCTGGTTAGAGGACTTAGAACACCTAAACAGATGTCACCCGGTTAAGGGATTTAATACAAGGGACCTGTTAAAGTCCACCCAAAATAATGGGATTTGGTTGTTGCAATTATCATAGAGCAATAGAGGGTTTGATCTTTTGACGATGGCTTTGCTGAGCTTGATAAGATCGCTATTATACTCAACTAAGAATCATCACCGATCACTACAGGTATGTTCTCCTTCGTTGTTGTGCTTCTCTGCACACTCTACTTTCTTCTCCGCTCTTCACCTTAGCTTCTTCAACATACAGGTTCACTCTTTACTTTGGCAGAATGAGGGCAAACTATATTCTTGTCAGGCATAGGAATATATAGACTTCTTGCCCTATTTGTTTTTTACATGCATGACTTGTTTAAAGATCACCTTCGGATCCATCACCCAATGGAGTATTAGTTCACTGAGGGAACATCTGATGCATGCTATGCTTTATCTGCTTTATGAAAGAAACGACAGATGCGTGTCAAAAGCTTTCCTTCACAAGAGATATTTTCATGTTTTAATACCTCAAACTCCAACATTAAAACCTTAAATCACGCCTTGTACCGATCATCTTGATAACTCAAAGTCTACCGGATTTTGTGCAACAAATCCCGGTCAAAGATTCAGATTACTGTTTGTCGACTATGGCTTTCTTCGGTTCATCAGTCGTGATGAAATCTTCGCTTGATCGGTTAAGATCCTTAGGATGTGCACAAGTAAGAGCTTTAACCTTTCACTAGCTATACTGGTTGCATCCTTTCCCCGATTCCTGTTACTGGTTACCAGTTGTATCCTTCCTTGGTGACCGGTTGCTCTAATGATAAGTTAGAGCATTATTATAGTCTCACAGTGTCACAAATCAAACACTGGTATCCTTTGTCATAAATGACAACACCTTTTTGCCAATCAATGACAAAACCTCTTTTGCCATTAATCGGTTGCATTCTTACCGGTTAATCAACTAATGCCAACAATCTCCCCCTTTGGCATTGATGGCAAAACCATAACAAATCATGATCATATTCTCCCCCTTTGACAATAATGCCAAAGGCTAGTCAGAAAGACTACCTTAATCGGATCTGCTCCCCCTACAAGCAGCAGTCTTATTCATCAATCCCTTAAGATGAGTCTGATTCCTCTATTGAAGCATAATGAATTGATGAACACCTTTGCCTATACTGATGATCAGTAAGGGGTATCACCCCTAATTTACCTCTGAGATACTCAAAAGTACTCTTCGGTAATGGCTTTGTGAATATGTCAGCAATCTGTTCTTTTGTGGGAACATACTCCAATCTAATTTCTTTATTTTGCACTTGCTCTCTCAAATAGTGATAGTTTATAGCAATGTGCTTTGTTTTTTAGTGCATGATAAGATTCTTAGATATGTTTATTGCACTTGTACTGTCACAATAAAGTGCAATCGGTTCAGGTATTTGTTCTTGGATTCCTTCCAATATCTATTTTATCCAGATCACCTGTGTGCAATTGACTACTGCAGCAACATACTCAACTTCAGCTGTGGACTGTGAAATGCAGTTCTGTTTCTTGCTAGTCCATGACACAATACTTTCTCCAAGAAAGAATGCACCACCACTTGTGCTCTTTCTGTCATCAATATTGCCAACCCAATCTGCATCAGTGAATACCTTTATTTGGAAGCCTCCCTTGTGAGGAAACCATAGGCCATACTCCTCAGTGCCCTTCAAGTATCTAAAGATTCTCCTCACTACTATCAAGTGTGTCTCTTTGGGATTTGCAGAGAATCTTGCTACAATGCCTATTGCATATGCTATGTCCGATCTACTGTGTACTGCATACTGTAATTTGCCTATCATAGACCGATACAGTGTCTCATTTACTTCTTTTGCATCATCTTCCTTTGATAACTTGAGGTTAGTTATCATAGGTGTACCAACCGGTTTGGATTCTTCTAGCCCAAAGGTTTTAAGAATTTCTTTTACATACTTGGACTGAGAAATAAAAATATCTTCTTTTAGCTGATGGACTTGTAGTCCAATGAAGAATTTTATGGCTCCTATCATAGACATTTCAAACTCTTTCTTCATCTCTTCAACAAAGGCTTTGCTCATCTTGTCATCTCCTCCAAAGATGATGTCATCCACAAACAGCAATCAAGTTCCCTTCTTTTCCTGTCTTGAGATACATATTGTTGTTATCTCCGGTTCTTGTGAACCCTATAGTCAGGAGGTATAAATGCAGTCTTTCATACCATGCCCTTGGGGCTTGTTTTAGCCCATAAAGAGTCTTCTTCAGTTTACAGACCATACCACTCTTCTCTGTGGATGAGAAGCCTTCCGGTTGTTCAATGTAAACTTCTTCCTCCAGTATACCATTCAAGAATGCAGACTTTACATCCAACTGGTATACTTTAAATCTTTTATGAGCAGCATAAGCAAGTAGAATTCTTACTCCTAATCTGGCAATAGGTGCAAAAGTTTCACCATAATCCAGTCCAGCCTCCTGTGGATATCCTTTGCAGACCAATCTTGCTTTGTTTCTTATCACTTTTCCTTCTTCATTCAATTTGTTTTTGTAGACCCACTTGGTCCCAATGACATTCTTGTCCTGTGGTCTTGGTACAAGAATCCATGTATCATTCTTCTCTATTTGCTCAATCTCTTCTTCCATGGCCTTGACCCAGTTTTCATCTTCCAGAGCCTCCTTGGTGGTTTTGGGCTCTATACAGTAAAGTAAATAGATATTTTCTCTTGTCTTTGTCCCGGTCAAGATATTAGCATGTTTGTCACCAATAATGTTATCAGTTGAGTGATATGTGACATACCTTGGAAGAACCGGTCGATGTTCCCGGTCTAATTCTTCTGGTTGAGCAATTTCTTCAACATGGTCATGAACAACTTCTTGTTCATCTTCTTGAGTTGGTCTTGCATCTTCACGTACAGCATCCTGCTCCAAAGGTCTGTTTTCATGCTTTTCTCCTTCATCAGCAGTAGTCATTTCATTGAATTCCAAATGATTTTCAGCATTGTGATCCCGCAAACTGTCATATTCATTATGACTGATTTTTCCTCTTGCTTCTGAATATTCATCAACCTTCACATTGATACTTTCTAGTATTTTTCCCGTTCTCTTATTCAAACACTAGTAGGCTTTACTCTTGGTAGAATAACCCAGAGTATATGCCTTCATCACTCTTTGGCTCAAACTTACCAGAATACATATCTCTTTTAATGTAACATTTACTACCAAAAATTCTGAAGTAGCCTACACTAGGAGTGTGACCGAACCATAATTCATAGGGAGTCTTACCGGTTCCTTTCTTAACTTGAACTCGGTTCAGTGTGTAAACAACAGTGTCGATAGCTTCTCTCCAGAAGTGATGGGGGAGATCCTTCTAAATCATTAGAGTTCTCGCATAGTCAATCAGCATCCTGTTTCTTCTTTCTGCTACTCCATTTTGTTAAGGAGTTCTTGGTGTAGACAACTACCTTTTTATTCCCTGTTCCTCATAGTAGTGAGTGAACTCTTGAAAAGTGTATTCACCTCCTCTGTCTGTTCTCAGACACTTCATGCTTTTACCGGTCTCCTTCTCCACTCGAGCCTTGAAGATTTTGAACATGTGAAAGGCTTCGGATTTTTCTCTAAGAAAAAGTGTCCACGTCATTCTTGAGAAATCATCTACAAAAAGCATGAAGTATCTGTCTCCATAGTAGCTCTTTGTTCTCATAGGTCCACACAAATCTATGTGTACAAGATCCAGAACACTTTCAACAGAAAAAGATTTACTACTGAAACTTGTTCCTGTCATTTTACCCAACTGACAATCCTTACAATTACCTCTATCAAGTTTTGTAATCTCAGGAAGTCTTATGACTGACTTCTTTTTGCTCACCTTGACAATACTGTCTAAGTTTATGTGGCAGAGCCTCTTATGCCACAACGAACTGTTGTTCTCTTTGGTTACAAGACAAATCTTGTTTGTTTCTCCTTTGACTGATGCTATGAGGCAAGCTCCTTCCATTGAGTCCAAATAGAATAGGTACCCTTTACTCTGTCTACCGGTAGCAACATGAGCTCCTGGTTGGTTCTTGACAACACAAGAACCTTGCCCAAATTCCAACAGGTATCCCTTGTTGTTTAGTTAAGCTACACTCATTAGGTTGTACTTGAGTCCTACCCAGTACACATCCTCACATACAGCATCATTGCTAAGTGCAATAGAGTCTTTACCTTTGATAGCACAGGGAGCGTTATTACCAAAGGTTACCGATCCACTATCATTGAGCTTTAGGCTGATGAACTTGTTCTTATCGCCAGTCATGCGATGAGTGCATCCATTGTCAATGATCCAGTCATCATGCTGATGAGATCTTGAGATAAGTGTCATTTCACTTATCACTTCGCTTTCTTCTTTTATTGCAACAAATGCAATTTCTTGATCTTCAGAGTCTTCAGATTCATTGTCTATGACTCCTGCAAGGTATCATTCCTTCTTTGCTTTGTTCTTCAATCGGTTGCTCTTCTCTTTATATCATTGTTTGGATATCTTGCAGCAATATGTCCTATCTTATTGCAAGAGAAACATTTTAATGGAAGTTTACCTGTGTACTTCCCTTTTCCTCTTGGAAATCTCCTAGCGATGAGTGCTTCAAACTCATCTTGCTCCATTTCTTCAAAGAGTAGATTCTCAACAAAACTTCCAACCTTACTGGTAGAGCTATTACCGATTTCTCTTCCTTTCTTGGTGGAAGAGGTATTAATAGAAGATTTAAAAGCAGCTTCTTGCATGGGTAGGCTATTATCAAAATTGCTCAATTCAAATGTAGTCAACTTACCGATTAGGGAGTCAAGAGTGACTTGAGCAGTGGCTTTCTTGGTGGAAGAGGTATTAATAGAAGATTTAAAAGCAGCTTCTTGCATGGGTAGGCTATTATCAAAATTGCTCAATTCAAATGTAGTCAACTTACCGATTAGGGAGTCAAGAGTGACTTGAGCAGTGGTCACTGATCTGAGCTCTTGTATGGCTGAGATCTTGATAGCATATTGAGGCCTCAACGTTCACAGTATTTGTCTTATCACATCTTCCTCACTCAGTGTTCCTCCAACGCTTTTGATGGAGTTCATCACTTCTTTGATTCTGTTGTTGTATTGCTCAATATCTTCTCCCTCGTTCATTCTCATATCATCATATTTACCTCTAAGGCTTTCTACCTTAGCTCTTTGAACATGTGGGTCACCACCATACACTGTTTGAAGCTTAGACCACAACTTGTGAGCAATAGTCAGATTTTCAATCTCTGCATAGACATAATCAAGTAGAGTGCTTGTTATCATATCCATTGCAGTTGTATGCTCTATCCTGATCTTCAGTTCATCAGGTGTCAAGTTACCAGTGGGCTCAATGTAATCATGGATTACATGAGTCCAATATTGATCTCCGGTGGTCTTCATGTACAGCTTCATTCCGCTGCACCACAAAGTAAAGTTTTCCTTAGAAAACTTTGGTCCTTCCTTTCTCATCATCTTGTCTTTTTCTTGTTGCGGTTAAGCAACAAAGAAAAGAAACTTGGCTTTGATACCAATTGATGGTCCCAACTGGTGCTGAGAGGGGAGGGGTGAATCAGCACCTATTAAAACTTAAAACAAATCTGATATAATATGTTACAATTGTAAGCAGAACAGATAGCATCAAACAATCAACAATAAGCAACACCAGATTTATCGCGTGGAAACCCAAATTGGGAGAAAACCATAGTGTGAGCAATCCTCACAAACTTTGCACTCTTCTGAAGTGCGTCCTGTAAGGAGCCTTCCCTGTTAAAGGATTACAAACACGCTGTTAGATGCGACCCGGTTAAGGGATTTGATACAATAAGGCCTATTAGAGCTTGCCTGGTTAGAGGACTTAGAACACCTAAACAGATGTCACCCCGTTAAGGGATTTAATACAAGGGACCTATTAAAGTCCACCCAAAATACTGGGATTTGGCTATTGCAATTATCAGAGAGCAATAGAGGGTTTGAGCTTTTGATGATGGCTTTGTTGAGCCTGATAAGATCGTTGTTATACAAAACCGAGAATCATCACCGTTCACTGCAGGTATGTTCTCCTTCGCTGTTGTGCTTCTCTGCACATTCTACTTTCTTCTCCTCTCTTCACCTTAGCTTCTTCAGCATATAAGTTCACTCTTTACTTTGGCAAAATGAGGGCAAACTATATTCTTGTCAGGCAGAGGAATATATAGACTTCTTACCCTATTTGCTTTTTACATGAATGACCTGTTTAAAGATTACCTTCGGATCCATCACCCAGTGGAGGATCAGTTCACTGAGGGAACATCCGATGCATGCTATGCTTTATCTACTTTATGAAAGAAACGACAGATGCGTGTCAAGAGCTTTCCTTCATAAGAGATATCTTCATGTTTTAATGCCTCAAACTCCAGCATTAAAACCTTCAATCGCGCCTTGTACCGATCGTCTTGATAACTCAAAGTCTACCGGATTGTGTAACAAATCTTGGTCAAAGAGTCAAATAACTGTTTGTCGACTATGACTTTCCCCGGTTCATCAGTCGTGATGAAATCATCACTTGATCGATTAAGATCCTTAGGTTGTGCATAGGTAAGAGCTTTAACCTGTCACCGTCCCTTCCACTGGCTGTACCGATTGCATCCTTTCCTCGGTTCCTGTTACCGATTATTCGGTTGTATCCTTCTTTGGTGACCGGTTTCTCTAATGATCAGTTGGAGCATTATTATAGTCTCACAGTGTCACCGGTTTCCAACCCAGTCTCTCCTCGTACTTACAATGTCCTTGCATCACAGATCAAACATTGGTATCCTTAGACATAAATGACAACACCTTTTTGCCAATCAATGACAAAACCTCTTTTGCCATGTACCGATTGCATTCTTACCGGTTAATCAACTAATGCCAACACAACCCACTAGCTGCCCTGAGTAACCGGGAAAAAAGTCAGAATTGAAGGATAGGAAATAGGGCGAGAAGGGACCCCACGCCGTCTCTGAGGACCTCTGGAAGAAGAAGATGACCGCTTCTGAGTGGAGTTCCTCCGCTACCACCGTGAAGAAAGAGGTGATGAGTCGGTCGGGGTGTGGTCTCGTAGGGAGCTGATCTTGCAGAGAGTGGTCCCGAAGTCTCAAGGCCTCCTAGAGATAAAGTGCAAGGCACCTTTGGTCAATGTACCTAAAGGAGGAGAGAGACCGAGTCTCCTTGAACAAGCAATAGAATCTTCCTCTGATCTTGTAGTAGATAGGACAGCAAAAGATGAAATGAGTCTCAGTCTTAGCCTCACCCATGCTACAAAGTTGGCAAATCATGTCCTCCCTACTTTGAAGATGATGAGTGCTGAAGATAATGAAGAGTATGCTGATCCACCTCCTGTTGCAGAAAGAGTCAACCACCCCTATCCTCAATAGATCATTGATGGTAAAGAACTGAGATGGATGTAAGGGACCACAAGTTGGGTGGCTTGGGTGGTTAGGATTGGAGATGACAGAGATCCAGAAGGGGTCATACAGTGATTGGACAGGCTCGGTGCTTCTTTTGTCATGTTTTCGGTTTACTAATATTGTATTTTTTGAGCAGGAACAACAGTGCACTCACTAGCCATGTTTATAGCTACTTTATATCAATCCTTGGTGAAGATACTACTCGTAGTTTAGTTATATCTTTTTTGTATTAGATGGCATTGATCATATGTATGTTGTAATTATGCAGCTGTGACTTTCTCAATCTGAGAATACTATAGTTTTGTAAGTTGCTTTCATGATATCTAATACAAAAAAAAGATTTAGATAGGGTAAGTGTGAGAAGTTGAAGTAATTGTCCCATTATTTCAAGATATCCTGAAAGGGGACATTACAAGTGGTATCAAAGCTAATTAACCTACCAGCTTGTGACAAAAACATTTCCGATGGGTAGAAGATGATCATGTGAAGATTGATACAAACCGTGATAAATATAGCAGCGCTCAAGAAGAATTAAATAAATTGAGCAAGCTAACACCGGTATACAATAATGCAACAAAGGAGAAAATAGAAATCAATTGATTCAAATTCCAACTAAATAAATACCTACAGCAAATTCAAAGTCAATACCACCAACATTTCCATCTAAGGGAGAATACCAAGAAAGCAACGTTACCCAAGGATGCGTTCCCCGGGTCTAAAAACCCCATCCCTATACCGAGGATGTTTTGAGGATGCGAGACATCCCCTAGGCATCCCCTATCTGAAGATTTTTGTCGGAAACATCCTAGAAACTTGGGGACGGCACTGCCTAGTGCCGGGACGTCTGGCCATCCCCGAGACAGGGGATATCTGGGACATCCCTGCCATCCTCGGGATGGTTGGACGTCCCCAGCTAGGCAGCCATTTAAACAACTCACTTAAATTAAGAAAATAATATTTTCTTTATGAGTATTGACAATGAATTATTTTGGACTGCATATAATAGAAGAATGAGCAGGTCAGTTGTAAAATGAACCAAAGTGTGACTACTGTCCACAAAAAGAAAGCATACAGCAGTAGAATAAGAGTATACAAATATAATTATTTTCCAAGAATGGACTAACATGCAACTACATACACTTGTAGATGTAGAATGAACAAAAGTATGACTCAATACAACGATAAAATGAAAGCATACAGCTAGCTGTAAGACAAAGCAGAGAGCTGTCGAATGAAGGTATACAACTGTGGAATAAAAGAATATAGTGTAATAATCCACCCAGTTCTGGTACTGATTTTGTCAAACAATTTGCTTGCATTCATTAAATGTGTTATTTCAGATTATATGTTTTCAGATTTCTTTCAAGAACTTATTGCAATGATATTTAGAATATATTCAACTTAGCATATTGAAAGAACAAGAGCATAGAATCATCACGATCGCCATAGTTCAAGGACTCTTTGGACTCGCCACAAACTCAAAAAGACTCACGAGTTCCTAGGTGGGCGGAGTCGACTCACCATGGACTTGCAAGCCGAGTCTGCGTGAGTCAAATGCTAAGACTCCCAAGTTTTCTAAGTGGATTCAGCGTGAGTCTCATGTCAAGACTCCCGAGTCCATCATCAAGACTCTCCCCGTTTGCTGGGAACGGACAGTCCTACTTAAAACATGATTTTTTTTTCACTTTTCCTCACTTTTGTCATTTGTTATTGCACAAAACAGGTCTGTAGGATTTGAAGAAGGTGAGGAAAGAAGATCAAAGCAGCCTGAAAATTTGAGGTATATTGGGAGAGGAAAGAGGAAGATGTAGTCTTTAGTTTGCTGTTTTTCACATTTGGACATATCATTATATGTAATTTTGTAAACATTTATAAACTTATGCTTCTGTTATATAAGTTTAAAACTATGAGTATGAATTATGAAATTTCAGATATTGAGTGTTTGGGAGATCATATCACATGTGTAATGTTTCAATTATGGCTCTTATGACTTCTAAATGCATTAATTTCTTCTTCTTCTTTGTCAAACTAAGCTTTTTTTCATTTTCCGAGTCCTTTCACAACTTTTTGTCAAGTCCGAGTTCGAGTCCAATTTTTTTGGGCTGCAAAATCCGAGTTTTCCAACTATGAAGATCACTATTAAACCTTTAAAGAAGATTTCACATCAAAAGATTAATTGATGTCATGTCCCCATTCTGGCTGACATCGTTTAGCGTGCCAGATCAGTCTATCACAAGCTCTCGTAGACTGGTGGTGATGTGGAGAGAGTCGACCAGCGACTATTTGGCAGTATTTTGTCCTTACAGTTGATTAGTGATTTGGGCCTACGTTTGTTATAAAGTAAAGTTACTTTATTCGGGCCCAGTTTTATAATTTGATGTTGAGATGCACTTTTTATTATAAAGTAATATTTTATAAAAGTGCACTTTATTTCATAAGAATATTTGGATGCTTCTAGAATGTTTAAGTGACTTCTAGAGGAAGCTACTGAAAAGTGAATAAATAGACCCTATGGGTCTTGCATTTGATCAAGCAGATTTGTTGTTGTTGATGTTTGTTGTTGATGTGCATTGTGGAGCCTAGGGTTTCTGCAGTAGTCACAATTGGCCATTGAGAACGAAACTCTCAATTGGTACGCAATTTTGAGGGTGTGAAATATCACTTGAATTATTGCAGCTGGGAGAAAGTTACTTCAGACTTTCATTTGTGCTTCATTGCTTAAAATCTTGTGGCCTTCGGCCAAGTTTTGGATGGTTCAATTTGAGAAATTGTTGAAGACATTTTGGTGATCAAAGTCTTCATCTTGGCTATGCTAGGGTTCTACTTGCAGCATTCGTCATTTCCAGAATTGCTGATATGATGTTTCAATCACAAAAGTCTGCATATTAGGGCCACAATTTTACATGATATCGGTTGCTATTTGCATTGGAAATTATAGCTATCCTTTGGAGCTGGTTCATCATTCTTGGCATCGATTTTCCTTGGTGAAGAAAGCAGATTATATTGGTGAATAAATCTGATATTAAAATCAGATATTACAGTTTTGAAAGGGTGCCTTTGGTAGGTGCGATTTTGGTTGTGGAGCTCACATTTGGCATCGATTTCATTCAAGGCTTGGGTCACCCATTTCCTTGGATCTTGGAGATGATGTTTGGTGCTTGAGACGGAATTTATATGCTGCATATTATTTTATTTTCGAGATCTGACCAGAACAGGGGCGGCTGGCTTAGAGAGCTCGATTTGGCTTGGAAGAACACATTTTGAATTGGAGTTTGGTTGCTTCTTCATCTATTCACAAGGGCGCTTCAATCCAACCAGGTTTCATTGCATATAGTCCATCATTTCATTGTATAAGCATAACTTTTAGTTACAGCCGTAGGAGTGCATTTTCATACCAGCATATCATATATTTGTAATTCTGGTAAATGTCAATCGTCTTGGCTTATTGATGAGCATTGTATTGGATCATTGTGTTGTAATAAGAGATACTAATTTGCTGGTCATTTGTAGTTGTCATTGAGCAATTCTATATCATTTGTAGTCAGCTTAGTAGTTTGCATACCAACTGTTTGACAAAATACCAGTTGGCTGTAGGTGATCAATTTTTATGATTAGAATTCATATATGCATTCGATATTATCAGAATAAGTTGCACATTCATGTTAGGTCATTGTTTAATCAATTTAGAGTCATTAGTAAACATTCTCATCGATGCTAATTGAAGAAAAGAGTCATTGAAGTAAACTGAAATTTTATATCAGTCATATGACCCGTGTATGCAAAGTGTTGACGAAATTCCTTGAGCCTTTATCAGGATTTTGAGAGCAGATTTGAGCAGGGTCATTACAATTGATTACAAAATTGCTGAATTGGAAATGCAGATTTGATTGAGATTTGTAGAGCATCAAAAACGTTGGAAGTCTTCCACATTGATTTTTTAACTAGAAATGAAATATAAGCAGCACAAAACAAAAAATAGTGAACACAAAACACAGTGGTTACCCTAGGAAAACCCCCAGCTTGAGGAAGAAAAACCCAGCCACAAAATATCACTTTATTAATGAAAAAGAAACAGAAGTCTGATTTACAATTCACACAAAACTACGCTCAAACTGAAGCAACAATAATTTCTCCTTTGTATCCACAGACACTAATAAAAATTCTCCTCTAATACAAAAATGCTCTAACCAAGAATATTGAACCAGCAATATCAAAATCGCACCTATGTCTCTGCAAACAATAATGAATACAACAACCAATCACACCAGCAAAGGATATCAACAAAAAATGTAATACGAAGCCTACCAATTTTGCCTAATTGTAAGGACTTATATTGCTCATGAAGAGTCGGACTCTTCATTGTCCAGCTCTTCATTGTCCAAAAAATGAAGACTCTATTGTGACCATTGAAATGTCAGCCATTACAAATGAAGTGACTACCGATACAAAGGGGATTCCATAACACTTGACGCGTCTGCCATGCCGTTACAAAGAGGGATGACGATATAGAAACAATTGCCACGATGACTGTGTTGATTCGTCTTCAACAACATCTGAAGCAGCGACCCAATACAGAGATGACCGGTGCAGGAGCACCTAGGACCTAGGCTAAGTGCCCTACCCTAGTTTTGGCTTGCACTGGTCCTAGCCAGACCAGGAGGTTAATAAAGGCTTCAAGAGACTCTAGGTGTTATAGCAAGTTAGTTGGTTAAGTTAGTTTTGATTTTAGTTAGTAGAGCCTAGAGTGGAAGCTAAGGTGTCCCTAGGAACTAGCTTAGTCATAGGAAGTGGAAAAAGGACCTAAGGTTGGAAAAGATCTCATAATGTTAAGATATGGCCAAAATAAGCCTAAAATGGCCTTGAGAATGTTTTTATAACATTTTGAGAAGTTAGAAGTGTTTTGGGATAGAAGGTGAGCAACAATGC
Organism: Chamaecyparis obtusa; assembly: GCA_027943335.1. Lineage (NCBI taxonomy): Eukaryota > Viridiplantae > Streptophyta > Pinopsida > Cupressales > Cupressaceae > Chamaecyparis > Chamaecyparis obtusa. Next base: position 1,144,287 of record BSBK01005114.1, read on the forward strand.
AAAAGTTGCTAAAACGTTGTCATGACAACTTTGCAAAGTTGCATGACAACTTTTTGTCCTGAAGGGACTGACCAAGGGATTAGATCAAATGAAGGTCCTAACCACCCAAACTTCGTGGCAAGAAGCTATATAAGCCCTAAATGGCTCGAATATCGAGGTTGGTTCATTTTGTAATTACTGGCATTAAGATATTAGACACTGTTATAGACACCCAGGACACAATCTTTTGTTTCATTGCATCAATAGGAGACAATGGTTTAGATTTTTGTTTATAAAGAAGGAATTAGTTAAGAATCTTCATTTTGTTTCCATTTTGCATCGATTTGTGTATTTGTTAATAGTTTTAATAGCTTAGGTGTAATCTTTTTGGTTTAGCCAATTCACTGGCTTGTAAATAGCAGTGTGACGAAACATGGCTCCCCCATAGAATCCCATTGTGTGTTCATCACGGCCTGTTGGAACATGGAAGTGGAGCCCATGTATAGTGTATATAGCCAAGTAGGAGGTCTGGCATTGAGTATGACCATTTTTGTAACCTTGCCCTAGGCGAGCACAGTCATTGCCCGGCTAGAAACAAGGAAGTAAATTGTAAGTTTTCTTGTAGGGGTGACTAAGAAGATGCAATCCAAGACTTTGGAGATGACAATGATGATAAAACAGAGCCTTAATGAGAAGATAGAGGCTTGACCAATCCATTTGGCAAGCATAACCTTATTGGGAACAGTGAGATCCTAGAAGCCACCAAAACCCTTACTAAACCTTCCTAGTTGAGTTAGGGTATTGTATGGATGCTTAGGAACCCAAGACCCACAAAATCTCTTAGGGTTACCTAATTGACCAAAGAATCCATGATTTGTTTGGGAGGTACTTCAAGAGCAATTTGCAGAAAAGCCTAAAAACCCAAATTAGGAGACCTAATTGGGGACTCTAGGGCTACAAGGCCAAAACAAAGAGTTTGATGAGATCGGTAAGGAGTTGAAAAGATCTTGACAAAATGTGTGAAGAATTGAATCAAGACTAGAATTTGGTTACCTCCACACCCCTGCAAGGTTCAACTACTTCCTTAGGAGGTAAGGTGCACCTGCAAGAATAGAAGAGAGCATAAGAAGAGAAGGATCACCAAAACTTTGATAGGTCACCTAGGTGTTTGGGAGTAAGTTACTCTATTTGAGGGCATTGAGGAAGTCCTTAGGAGACAAGGAAGCACCTTGTTGAAGCCCTAGTCAAGGAATTAGGGAGTTGGAGAGTTAGGAACCTAAGTGGTCCTAACAGGAGAGCTTTAATACTAGTGTGATCCTATCAGATTGGTATCAGAGCTTAAAAAGATTGGTCTAGAGAATAGTTGATGTTGTATTCAGCTGAAACAATAGATTCTTCAAGGATGGTGACAAATGCAGAGTTGGCCAAGAAGGTGGAAGACCAGGAGGAGGAAAATAGACTCCTAAGGGAATAACTAGCACAAATGGTAACTAAACTTGATGAGGTACAAGCTAAGACAGAAGAAGTGAGAAGGTGAAAGAGTCAACAGAGAAAGGAAAGTTAGCGGCAGAGGAAGACAAAGTCCCTAAGCCAGACCCTGTGTTAGAAGAAGAGCCCTTCGTGAGAGCATTGAAAGCCATGAGTGGAAAGTCTTTATAGGGAACACCACTCTTTAGTGGAAAGATGGAAGCCGAGCTAGTTATGGAATGGATTGAAGGCATGGAGAACCATTTTGAATGTGAAAGCATTAGTGAAGCCCAAAGAGTCAAGGTGGCAAAATCAAGGATGAGAGAAGCTGCCCTCACATGGTGGAAATTTGTGCAAGATGAAAGGGTAAAAGAGGGAAAGAACCCTATTACCAATTGGAAAGGTATGGTGACAAAGATTATCTTCTCCAGTAAGAAAAAAATTATCAACATAAAGAACCAATATTAAGGCCTTACCATTAAATATCTTGAAGTAAAGATTTGAATCTGCATCATTTTTGGAGAATCCCAAGCTCACCAAATATTGATCAATCCTTCCATACCATGCACGGAGTGCTTGCTTCAGGTCGTACAATGCCTTCTTCAAATTGCATACATGAGACTCCTTCCCATGAATCACAAAACCATATGGCTGTTCAATGAACACTCCTTCAATTACACCATTAAGAAATGCAATCTTTACATCCATTTAATGTATAGCTTCTAGCCTTTAGCTAATGCAATAGCAATAATTGACCTAATACATGTATGACAAGAAAGGGGAGCAAACGTTCCTCATAATCTATTCCCTCCTTTTGAGAGAAACTTCTTGCCACAAATCTTGCTTTGTATTTCTCAATACTTCCATCAACTGCATGCTTGATCTTGAAAAGCCACTTGGAAGACAACTGATTTTTCTTTAGGCCTTGGTACAACATCCCAAACATCATTCTTGATGATAGACTGATATTCTTCTAACATAACATCTCTCCACACTTGCTGATTGGATGCCTCCTCAAAGCTAGACAGCTCAGACTCAATGATATGCCTCATTAATGCCAGGTATTCTGAAAATTGTTGCAATCTCTTTCTTTTTTTGAAAGTGCCACGAGGAGCTGCATATTTATTTGCCTATTGCATAGTTTGTCTAGCCCATAGAGGTCTCTTTCTACCTATAGAAATATTGTTTGACCCATCAATTGATTCTATGGGATCAAGTGGATCAAAAGTCTCTTCAGGTTCAGTAGACTCCCTCTGAATCTTAGGAGAATGATCAGGATAAATGTCCATGTCCTAAGGTGTCTCTTGTTCTTCGTTGTTTATCTCCATGAATGACTCTTTTGATCTTTTGAAGGCTACTTCCCCTTCAAAAGATACATCCCTACTGATCTCAATTTATTTCTGCCCTGGAATGTAGATCTTGTAGGCCTTTGAAGACTCACTGTAACCCACAAATATTCCTTTCTTGCCTGATGGTTCTAGTTTAGATCTTTTATCTTTATACACATGAATATAAACATGACAACCAAAAATTCTTAAGTGACTAACCTCATGTTTGACACCTGTGAAGGCCTGTTCAGGAGTCATATTTTCCAATATTTGATGAGGGCTTCGGTTCTAAATATACACAACAGTTTTTGAGGGTTCTGCCCAAAGAAAAGTTTATAAATTTTGATCATGAATCATAGCTTTGGCTGCCTCAACTATGGATATATTTTTCCTTTCTGCAACTCCATTTTGCAGAGAGTTGCAGGGGACACAGAACTCCATTTTGATCCTTGCCTCAATGCAGAAATTTTGAATGCTTCCAGAAGTGTATTCTCCTCCATTATCAGATCTCAAAACCTTTATCCTTTTTCTGGACATGTTTTCAACCTAAGCTTTGAATTCTTTGAATCTATAAAGTACTTCTTCAAACTCCTTAGATTTCAAGAAATAAATCCAAGTCTTTCGAGAACAGTCATCAATGAAAATCACATAATACCAAAATCCACTCAAAGATGCCATAGACATTGGTCCACATAAATCAAGAATGAATCAGATCTAAAATTCTTTTTGATCTACTTTCACTACCTAGAAAAGAACCTTTAACATTCTTACCCAGTGCTCATCCTTTGCAAATGCCATCATGCTCCTAACTGAGCTTTGGTAAACCAATAACCATCTTCTCTATAGATGGAAGAGCTCTAAAGTGTAAGTGAGCAAGTCTCCTATGCCATAGCTCACTTGAATTGATGGAGTCGTGCACTAATGCTTGAATTGGAAGAATAGAAAGCTTGTATAGACTCTCTTGATGAACACCAATCACACGGGTAGATTTGATGCTAGAGTTCTTTGGCCAAGAAAGAACTTTTCTTCAAGAAAATGCAACTTGATACCCTTTGTCCTCCAATGCTGAAATTTAGACCAGATTTCTTTTGATTCCTGGAAAAAACAAGACATTACTCAAATGAAAAGGGATGTTGGAATCTAGATGAAGAGAAGTGGCCCCAACACCTTTCACTGAATAACACGCATCATCTTCAATTATCACTTGTAAATTGGTTTCTCTTTCTACCAAGTCAGAAAAGATGCTCTCGATATCCAGTAATGAAACGTGAAGCACCACTATCAATCAACCAAATGTTGTTGTCAATTGGAACATTGCTTGAAAGAGTTGAGACGAATAGAAATCCCCCTGAGCATCACTAGATTCCTTTTTAGATGAAACCTCATCAACATTTGCAGCAACAACATGATGTTTAGTTCTTTTTACACAATCTCAAGCATAGTGACCATACTTGCCACATATGAAACATTGAATGTGAGAGAGATCCTTCTTCTTCTTTGGTTCAGGAGCTGAATCAGAATTTCTATCTCTATTCCTCTAGAAATTGCCTTTTCTCTCTTCTCTTCCTTTCCTTCTAGATGTTTGAGCAGCAACAACATGATTTTCTTCATTATGAGAGCTTTGTCCATTTCCTCTTGCTGCCAATCTGGATTCCTTTTGAATGGAATCAGCTCTAGGACGATCAAAATTGGGAATTTTAGATCTTCCACAAATGCCTTGGATAAAGGACTCCCAAGATTGAGGAAGAGCATTCATTGGCAACATAACTACGTCTCTATCTTCAACTATATCTCCAATGGCATATAGTTGATCTTTTAACTCGGTAATCTTCATGCAGAAGGATAAGATTGAATCTCCTTTAGCCATTTTTATATGATAGAGTTGTCTTAAGGCAAGAGCTTTATTGGTATTGTCGATCTCATATAGGTCTTGAAGAGTCTTGAACATGACTCTGGCTAACTTCATCTTGGACAAGATGATCCTTTATAGAATCTATCAAAAACTTCCTAGCCTTAATGTCATTCTTCTTCCATTGAATTTTCTAAGCCTCATCGGATGGCTTGGGCACATCATTCTCCACGAAGTCTAGAAGATCATTTTCTTCTAGTGTGATAAGAACTCTGAATTTCCAAGAGGTGAAATTCGATGCGCTATCAAGCCTATCTTCAACCTTTAGTCCGTTCACCATCTTCGATGTTTAGATAGGCTTACTTAGATGAGAAAAAGTGAAGAAGACTTGCTGCTTGAATGAATCTGATCCCTGGACTTGCTTAAACGCGCTCTGATACCATGTTGATTTTTATACCAGAAATGAAATATAAGCAGCACAAAACAAAAAATAGTGAACACGAAACACAGAAATTACCTTGGGAAAACACTCCACCTTGAGGGAGAAAATCCAACCACAAAATATCATTTTATTAATGAAAAAGAAACAGAAGTCTGATTTACAATTTACACAAAACGAAGCTCAAACTGAAGCAATGATAATTTCTCCTTTGTATCTGCAGAGACTAATAAAAATTCTCCTATTATACAAAAATGCTCTAACCAAGAATATTGAAACAACAATATGATAATTGCACCCATGTCTCTGCAAACATAATGAATACTGCAATTAATAACACCAGCAAAGGATATCTAAAACAAAAACATAATATGAAACCTACCAATTCCACCTAATCGTGAGAACATATCTTGCTCACGAAGAGTCGAACTCTTCATTGTCCAGACAATGAAGAGTCTGTCGTGACTATTGAAATGTCAGCCATTACAAATGAAGTGATTTTCGATACAAAGGAGATTCCACAACACTTGACGTGTTTGTCGTGCCATTACAAAGAGGAACGACGATATAGAAACACCTGCCACAACAACTGTGTTGATTCATCTTCAACAGCATATGAAGCAGCGACCCAATATAAAGATGACTTCAACAGTTAATAGTCATTTATTTAATTTGAATATTGGAGAGAAAGATATCTTCTGCAACTATATCATCAACAACATTGGAAGTCTTCCAAACTAGAGTCTTTGGAAAATATTGTGAACCAACTCCAACAACAATACAATTCTAATGACTTGCATCCAATCTCTAAGATGATTGTCAAAAAAATTTCCAATATCTTTTTATGTGATCACAACATTGGCTCAAACATACCCCCTTTATCCAACCCTTTAAATTGTTCATACAAAATCTGCTACCAATAGTTAAGGGACTGCAATATCAAGCAACAATATTCCATCTTCTAAAAACATCTCTTTCATTTGAACAACATAATGGAGTTGGACAAAGCTAGAAGTTATTCTGCACCAAACTCAAACAGTTGATCATTCAACAATAATATGCATGTAATGTCCCCGTCATTAAATAAGTAATAAAACTATTGTATTTGGGTCCCGATCGATTTAGTTTATCTCGAGCCCATTTTTATTTGTTGGCGTAGTTATAGTTGTCGCCATCGGCTCTTTTGTGCACTCTCAGGAGTTTTCCCGACGGGTATTTATGCTCGGCGTGTAGGTTAGTTTTCATATGTTGAGATTTATATTTGATTTGTATTTGCGAATTCCTGTTGGGATTCTATTGTTCGCCATTTCGGAGGTGAAAGACCCTCCCTATTTGGTTTGTGTGCAGTTTCAGTGGGATCCAACCCTCACCCTACTCTTCTTGTATCAGATCTGGCACATCCGAATTACCATCAATAAATTCAATAAGATCTTCTTGGCAAATATATCTTGCTAGCATATTATTCTATGTCTGCAAAGGTCATATTTAGTCATCAGGGAAGGAACATCATACAAACATCTGCAAGGCAACACGGAACACGGTGCATCCATAAACCCACCCGTACGGCCTCCAGTCCTTTTCTGTACGGCCTCCTCTGCTACACCGTACAGCCTCCAGGCCTCCCCTGTATGGCTTTCTACATTGCACCGTATGGCCTTCTACATTGTACCGTGCAACTCCTCTGCCACTCGTACAGCCTCCTCCCCAATCTCGTACGGCCTCCTCTGCTGTCGTACGGCCTTCAACCTAGAATCGTATGGCCTCCTTGGTTGTCGTACTGTAATGTCCCTTGTCGGAACCTTACGTAAATTTCTCATTTAAGCTTTTTGCGAACTAATTTTTTGCATCTCTTTTCTTAATCATAGATGAAATACTTATATTTCATCAATAATAGATTTGTTTATTTATAATTAATTTTCTTGTTAATTTATATCTTGATATATCATATTTAATTTATAAGATATTATTATTTAATGACATATTATCTTTTTGATCTTTAATATTTTATAGGATAGTAAACAACCAAGAATATTGGTTATGTAATGTCCCTTCTTATTCTCTTTTATGTGATTTCCTGCAAAACCGACGTCAGTACAAAATATCACACAATATTTATATGACTCATACTCTACTCTAAGTAAGGAGAAGTTGATTCTTAAGATTGCCTCTAGGTCGGGCTTCACAGAATTCCCAGCTTGAGGGACATTTGCTCCACTCTAAGAAATTGGGCTATCGACACGTCATGCCAAGAGCACTGTCTATAAGAATCTCTTGGAAGCAAGCTTAATGCATTCCAAGCCTACACATATGCATATGACTGGTCTTCAGTATATATATTGCCTACGTGAGATTATAACAATCTCGAGACTAGGGAACTGTCTTAATTTCCTCTAGCCCCCTCCAGATACGGGGATCCATCCGTATCATCCTTAGTTGAGATATTAAATCTCGAGACTAGGAAATTATCATAATTTCTTCTAGCCCCCTCCAGATATGAGGTCCATCTTTTAATGAATACTTTATTCATTCTCTCTATGGCCCATATCATCCACAATAAATATATAATACATCAATTATAATACAATCATTTAGATACGTAAAAAGAAATAACATATTCTGAAAAGCATATATATATATATATATATATATTTTAAATTTATATTTAATACTTACCAGTCTGCAATGAATATTCCCTGCGTCCTTAATATTATTTTCTGTTTATTCTTTTTTTCCCTGCTGTTCGTTTTCTCTCTTTACATAAATTGATCCTACTGTTCTTTTCCTTTCTCCTTTAGATTAATTTCTTATGAACAGAAGTTAGTAGAAGATAAAAACATATAACTTCCACTCTAGTTTCCTAACCCAATTCTAATAAACAAATGGATGATATATATATATATATGTTTACTATATATAGAATATAATTCTGATCTCATAGTCATTATTATATATATAGAGGCTCATATCCTGGCATTCTTATTTCTAATATCATCGACATATATATATTTAAATATTAAGATATATAATTATATATGTCAGATATATATGTATTCGATCCTTCATATGCATCTATATTATATTTATGATCTAACTTATATTGTATTCAATTCTAATTTGATATTCTTTCCATCTTCCTTGGTCTGCACAAAATATATATATATTCCTCCCTTCACGTAATCAATTTTACAATGTATTTTGGTCTATGTGATGTATTTGAACTGAGTTATCAATGAATAAATATAAGTAAAAACAATATAGCTAAGATTGTAATATTTGTACTAACCTCTTTCCTCTTCTTCTTTTGACGTTCTTTGCTATTCTCCCTACGGTGGTCTTTGATTATTATAACACCTTTCTGTCTTGTTTCCCTGTGTATGTTTTCTATATCGTATATATTCCGTTCTATTATTAACAGCATTTATATATAATACTTTGTAGATCTCTGTGGCTTATAAATAAGTCACAGCACACCCATCTGCTGTTATGTTAGTGCTTATTGTATATTCTCATATTTATTTTCCTTTCTATCATACTCTGTCCACCGTCTATGCGAACACCCTGTTTATGATCTCCTTCTCCCCTTTCTTTCTCCGTATTTCTCCTTTTTATATTCTATGTTTGGGATGAGGAGTCGTGTAAAAGACGTGACTCACATCCCTTAAAATTGTATCATACCATTATCACACTAATCGCTGCATAACCAAGATCAGTTTGGTATTCTATTAGAATCGCTTTCCCTACTGGTAATTGCTGATTACTACAATGCCTTTTAATCATCATGTGACAGGACCATTTAATCATTAGTTTAGGTATTATGATTATAATACATGCTGTCTAACGTGCCTCTGCAGGTTATAAGGAATATGGTTATAATACTAATGGTGCGATAATTGTATCCCCATTATTTTATGTAATTATCACAGATTGAGTTAAGAAATAGTATCGTATTTGCAAGGTTTGCAACTTCTATATTTTGTATTTCACTCCAAGGAAGTATTCACTGGCTTATAATTTATCTACTGATGTACTTATTATTATTATTATTCATTATTTATTTATCTCGGATATTATAATCATATACCATTTATCTTGTATTTATGTTATAATAACATTACATTGTTTTATTTATCTCATCTTTTAATATTATTTATTTATTAAATATTCCTTTTTAAATTTCTTTATTATTGAATTCTCTATTAGAATAGGGATATCACATATATTATAGATTAATATTTTATAATTGATGAATATCATAGGTTAATATTTGTATTATATTGATTAGTATAAATGATTTATATTAATATTATGTTAATGTTTATCATCATTACTATTGATCAATGTTCTTTTAAATTCATTAAATAATGAATTTAAATAATTAATTAATTATATATTTATATTTAAAGTAATTATATGTAAATATATATAATTATAATTATCATATGTCGATATTGGGTCATGACACGTACGTCCTCCTTGCTGCACCGTACGGCCTCCAACATAGTCGTACATCCTCCAGCATCAACGTTTGTGTCTGTACGGCTCCACATTCGGCATTCACTCTCAGTTTATCTTCGTACATTCCAACTCTGGACTCTGCAAGGGTAACGAAGGTCTGAAGGGAGAAGTTTGTGATAACAGTGTGCGTGGGTATATTACAGTGGTATCAGAGCTGGGTGATTCTGCCAGCTTGTAGGTATTGAATGAGAGTTTATTCAAGGAAAAGGAGGAGATATCACTCAGTCGCTGGAATGGCAAACCAAGACCCTGCAGCTGAAGTCATGACTCTCCTGAGAGAGATCACTAGGAACCAGGGACAGATAAAAGACACTCAGCGCCTCATGGAAGAGACACTGCGAAAATTAGCTGAAGGCAAGATATCTGCCTAACAGAGTGACAATTCTGTCTTAGGAAGGGCAAACCCCCAAACCGTACACTCTCGACCGTCAATGCCAACTTTCCCTCCATGGGCGGAAGAATGGCGCGGAGAGCAACCAACCTTCCAGGAAATACAAGATCAACTTCGGGAAGACTGAAGGAACGCAAATATGGAAGGAGATATATCCTACAAAGACTACGCTCAGCTGAGAATGAGGTACTCTGGTGGAAACAAACATGGCTATTATAATGACGATCTCTGACGAAAGATGGGCAAAGTTAATCTGTCATCCTTTGATGGGTCTGGAACTATCACAGCTCGAGCATGGGTGCAAAAAGCAAACATATTTCCAGCTCAACCCTATGCCGGAAGATGAGGCCATCAAATTTGCTGCACTACATCTGGAAGGAATAGCCCACGAATGGTGGCATCATGGCATGGTTACTCTCGGCCACGACCAAATAAATTCCTACACTGAATTCACTGAGAGACTGATAAACCATTTTGATGGAAAGGATCCAGAACTGAATTTCAAAGAATTGGCTCAATTAAAGCAATCCAGCACAATCGATGGTTACATAACAGAATTTCAAAGAATGTCTGTCCTGGTAACAGATATTTCAGAAAGACGATTGGTGGTGTTGTTTATGGATGGACTGGCGGAACCCTTGAAGGGCTGGGTGAAGGGATTCAACCTCATCACACTCACGAAGGCAATTAAGAAGGCACGCGACATGGCGACATCTTACACCAAATATTACTCATAGTCCAAACCACCTCTCGCTCCAAGGGAAAAAGACAGCAAACCCCCACCTAGGAGGCCCCCGTTGGATGAGGCAACTAGGCAGGAACTCAAAAGGAAGAAACTTTGTTTCAACTGTAAGGAGCCATGGGTACCGGGACATCAATGCCTTGGCAAAGGAAAAATCAATTACATCGAGGTTTTGTCCGACGGTGAGGAGGAACAAGCACCGGAAGCCAGAGGGGATGAACAACAAGCTTCTGGGGAGGTAAACCTCAATCATGCAGAAAGAATAGCCACACTCTTGAAGAGAGGAGGCGCCATTGCTACTCTGGCGGGAACTCCAAGGTGTAATGTATTTCGGGTCCAAGGCACCCTCCAAGGGCAACAGGTCGTGGTCATGCTTGACAGCGAAGCCACACTTAATTTCATTAACTCATCGCTAGTGAGTCGGCGAAGTTTATGTACGGAAGCACACCAAGGATTTGACATCGAGGTGGCGGGAGGAAACCTGTTAAAATGCACTCATTTGGTTCCGCAACTAAGCATCACCAAGGGGAACCACATAGTGACGGATGATTTCTTCGTAGTTGATTTGGACAACAAGGAAGTCATTCTGGACATTCAGTGGATGGAAACATTAGATGAATACACACAGAGTTTCAAGCGAATAGAGTTCTCCTTCGAGGTAAACGGCAAAAAGGTTGTGCTGAGAGGGATGTCGAATGGAGGACCGAAGGAAGTTTCAGCCCAACGGATGGAAGCAATCTTCAGACACGACGATGTGGTCTGGGCCGCACACTGTTTTGCCTCGACAGAACCCATACAAGGACAAAGAACTGACCATCAGGATGAAGAACTTCAAGCGGTTTTGGTTAGGCATCACCAAGTCTTTGCCGACATACCGCCAGGCATACCACCACACCGGGGGTTTGAACACGCTATTGGGATGGAAACCGGCGCCAAACCGGTTATCACTGTGTCGTACCGCCACCCTAAGAGGCATAAGATGAGATTGAAAAAACGATAAAGGAACTTCTTGACAAAAGTTGGATCAAGCCCAGCTCTAGCTGTCATGTCCCCTCTTTAGTGACATGTCATTTTTCAGTAGATTTGCCTATCATGGACTCTCGTAGGCAGATGGTTTTGGTGAGAGAGTCATTCTGATGATTATTTGGGGATTGGATGGTCTTATTTGCTCTTGGAGAGATGGTGTTTATCATATTTTTATTATAATGTGTTATGTGGGGCCAAAATGTTATAATTTTGAGTTGGGTTGCACTTTTTTATTTTATAAAGTTACTTTTTATATAAAAGTGCATTATAAAAGGATTTTATAAGAATATTTTATGGATACTTCTAGAAGTTCTAGTGGCTTCTTAGAAAAGTGAATAAATAGAGTGCTTGGCCTCTCATTTGGACATCCCATAACTTGAGTTTACACTACTTTTCTCTTTGAGCATTTGTGGCACCATCTTGGTCTGCAGATTGTCATTTGATCTTTAGGAACGGAGTTTCTTAAGGACTTGCATAACTAAGGAGGTGAAATATCCTTTGAAGGGTTGCACTTTGGAAGTGGTATTCAGCCATTTCAAGTTGAGCTTATTTGGAGTCCTCAAACTTACCTGAGGGTTTGAGTTTTTGATTGCAAGAGGAAAAAAAGCAGTCCGAAAAAGCAAAGCGAAAAAGCAGATCCGAAAAAGCAAAGCGAAAAAGCAGATCCGAAAAAGCAAAGCGAAAAAGCAGATCCGAAAAAGCAGAGTGAAAAAGCAATCCGAAAAGTTTTTTGCTACAAGTCTAATTTAGTTTTCAGAATTTCAGGATAGGGTTTTGGAACCACATTTTTGCTCATATCTTCCTCATTACTCAGCATATCATTCTGGGTATTTTTGCATCGGATTTCTATCGTCGAGGAGATAAAGATAGGTGCATTTTGGAGTCCCAAAATGCCATGATTTATTTTTAAGGAATTTTCAAAATTCCTTGACATTTTCGAAAATCTGCAAGAAAGTACATTTTCAAATTTGGGGTGACTTTGGCTTGGGTGTTGGCATCTTCAGCACTGGTAAAAATTATCGCAGCCATCTACAATCAAGTTCCTCACTTCTCATTTGGCATTTGGCATATTTTCTGAGAAATGTATGTTTTCAGCTGAGTACAAAATATAGCTTCAGCATTTTACTATTTTACATTGTACTTGTCTTTGTTTTCCATTTGGCATTATTAGTATCAAGGGAAGGCTAGGATTTTGCAAGTGAAAGAGCATTGTAATTTTTAGTCTATCTATATTGCAAACCTAAGGTTTGATGATCATATTATTGGCTGAAATATGTATGGCATTGTTGCAAATTGTTGATATATGAATGGCATATGATTTTGAGCAATTTCCTACATCATTGATAGTGTTTTAGATGGTATTTGGTTGCTATCTATTATTCTGAAATTTTGGGACAGCTGTAATGTCCCCTTTCCGGAGCATAATTTAATGATAATAGAAATTAAATATAAGATTAAATAATTAAATAATAGAAAAACATAATAAAATAAATATAATTATAAATAAATCATAATAATAAATTATAATAAATAATCAATTATAATAATGGAAGAATATATTGTTAATAATATTACATATAATATTATTAATAAATAAATATAATAATTATAAAATAAATAATATTATAATTCCTAAATAAATAATAATAGATATGAAGTAATAAATAATAAATGTGATTATAATATGATAGATTATAATATATAATATATTAATAATATATATTATATAAATATCAAATATTAAAAAGATTAATAATCAACATATCATAAATGAATAATAATATTGTATAAAACTATATTAACTATTCAGCGACTATAGAAGAGTCGGGACCTCTTCCTACGCAGGTATAAGAGGAAAGGAATAGCAGCATGCTAAGGGGGAGAGAGGATATACAATCCAGGGCAAGAAGAACATGGCAGAATACAGGCGAATGAACACTTTTATACATGTCCATTCAGCAAAAATGGATAATACAGTCGACACGATTCAGTGAATAAGGAAGACAAGGGAATTAGGATGTAGAGGAGACTTTGGCAATGACTGAACGCAATGTTGAGCGATTGATATATCATCGGAGGCAATGGAAGGCAATACAATAATTTAACATCTTTGGCACACAATTACAAATGAGTTAGCAGCATTTCTCTGTAAAGCCTCGACGACTCAAACACAATGAACCAATATACATGGGGAAAAGGAGAGAATTTTATTAAGACTTGCAAAGTGTGTTATTGCGGGTGACTCATTCTGTACTTGCATGAGCTATTATGTAGAAGCCAGTTCAAATGAGACACAATTACCAGCTATCCAAAGGGCAACCCATGCCATTACTAATAATGTCGTTTCCAAATTGTCTCTATTTTCCAGATGCATAATTGGTAGTCGAACAAGGATATAGAACTCACTGTCATTATCGTGATCAACTAAACTAACTTCAGCACAAAGTACAAATCAGGAAATTACAAAGAGAGCTAGGAAATGAAAGAAGCTGGGGATATAACTCAGATCTGTATAGGAGAATTAAGAGTCCAGAATTAAGGAAAGGATATATTAAATACTTATCAAGGTATATTTCTTTACATAAGATATTCAGATCAGACAAAGAATCAAATACATCGATGAAGCAGCACCTAATAGACAAGCATCGAATATAGAATCAGCAACATACATTAATAGGCAACCAAGGATCAATATATCACACTCAACACTAATAATCATAATCAGCAAATAGCATATCTACTCAGCCAAGTCATTGAACCAATTCTTCTTCTCATCGAGTCCACATCAGGAGTAGACCTCTTAAAGCAATCAATTGTGTATATCATAGATAGCAATCAAGAACAGATATATTTCCTGAGATACCAGAGACCACAACTTATCTATATTTATATCTATCTCGATATACTTGATTCTGCATATACGAGAGTAATTCATATCAACTTTTATATATATATATATATATATACACACACACTCTTGGATATCTCATATATTTAAGCATACACGAGAAATACATTTCATTATATACATCAGATCTGATATTGAGGTTCATGAGATAAGTCTCATAAATTTAAAGAAATCAGTCCCAAATACGAAGGACCAGATAGGGGACATTACAACAGCAAACTCATATATTGCAAAATAATTTTCTATCTACATTTTGAGTTACATTTTTGAGGGGTTTTTAGTGGCCTATTGGTAAGGGTCATTACACCAGCCCCTTTGCATCATCAGTAGTACTAGTTAAAAAGGATGGAACGTTGCAAATGTGTATAGATTACCGCGCGCTGAACAAAAAGACCATCAAGAACAAGTAACCAATTCCCAGGATCGATGAATTACTGGATGAGTTGCACGGCGCCATCTATTTCTCCAAAATAGACCTTCGTTCAGGGTATCACCAAATCCGCATGAGGGAACAGGATGTGGAGAAAACAGCATTCCGTTGCCATTATGGGCACTACGAATTTTTGGTCATGTCATTCGGATTAACCAATCCTACAACTACATTCCAATCTTGCATGAATCACATTTTTAACAAACAGCTGCGTAAGTTCCTGTTGGTATTCTTTGATGATATACTGATCTACAGCAAGACATGGGAGGAGCACTTAAGGCATTTGGAAGAAGTGCTCGAGATTATGAAGACACAACTTTTGTTCGCCAAAAGATCCAAATGTGAATTCGGGATGACAGAGATATTATATTTGGGGCACATTGTCAGTAGCTGAGGAGTTCAAGTACATCAAGAGAAGATTTAGGCTATCTTGGATTGGCCACCTCCGAAGACTCTTTCAGAACTATGTGAATTCTTTGGATTGTGTAGTTACTGTAGACAATTCATGAAGGGGTTCTCACAGATCAGCGCACCACTCATCGATCTGACAAAGAAGGGGTCTTTTCAGTGGAATGAACAGGCACATCAAACTTTTGAGAAACTCAAGGAGATTATGAGTTCTTGCTCGGTCCTTGCATTGCCAGATTTCACTCGACCTTTCATCCTGGAGTGTGATGCCTCCGGAAAGGGTATCTGGGCCATCTTAATGCAGGACTGCCACCCTATTGCTTTCGAAAGTCGAAAGCTCTCAGGAGCTGAAAAGTTGTATTCCATATACAACAAAGAAATGTTGGCCATCATGCATGCCTTGACAAAGTTTCAGCAGTACCTTGTTGAAGCCAAGTTTGTTGTCCATACAGACCACAACAGCCTCAGACATTTTTTGGAACGGGAATTGAATGAGCGACAACAAAAATGGGTAAGTAAAGTCCAGGCTTTTGACTTTGACATTGGGTATGTAAAGGGAAAAAATAATGTAGTGGTTGACGCCTTGTCAAGAAAGTCGGCCATATGTTCCTTATCTCAAATATCAACGGATTGGAAAGCGAATTTGTTGGTCGAATACTCCAAGGACACGTTCACATGCCAACTCCTAGACTAAGAAGTATAGGACGACAGGTATAAGGTGGTTGACGATATTATTTTCTACAAAGGTAGAATTTACCTGGTGCCTGAATCCAAGTTAAAGAAAAAAATCTTGAAAAAAATGCACGATTCGCCTCTAGCCGGGCATCAAGGGTACTTGAAGACCTACCGACAGATCAAGGAGAGGTTCTCATGGAAGGGCCTAAAGAGTGATATATTACAATATGTCCAAGAATGCTCCACCTATCAACAAAATAAATCCGAACACACTCTACCAGAGGGTTTACTTCAACCATTACCGATTCCAGAGAAGAAGTGGGATAGCATCTCAATGGATTTCATCTCTGGGCTCCCTAAGGCATAGGGGAAGGACTACATCTTTGTGGTAGTCAACAAATTAACCAAGTATGCACATTTCTTTGCTATTCCAGCAAAGTTTTCAGCCTCACAGGTAGCAGACTTATTCTTCCGAGAGGTGTTTTGCCTACACGGACTCCCTCGAAACATAGTGAGTGACAGAGATAGCCGCTTCCTGAGTAATTTCTGGAAAGAATTGTTTCGACTAGTAGGGACAGAGTTGTCGCCAAGCAAAAGTTACCACCCCCAAACCGACTGACAAACAGAGATTGTGAACAAATGGCTAGAAGGTTACCTCAGAAATTATGTTTCAGCACAACAGAGGGCATGGGTAAAATGGCTACACCTAGGAGAGTACTGTTACAATACCACTTTCCACATGTCCATTGGAATGGAACCTTTCAAAGCTTTGTACAGTTATGAACCTCATTCATTTGTGGATTTGGCTCTCGGTGACAGTCATGCGCCGAAGGCCAAGGACTAGCTGCAGGAAGGAATAGATATTTTAAGGTCCCTAAAGGAAAATCTCCAATGGGCTCAGAATCAGCAGAAAATGTACGCTGACAAGCACCGAATCGAGAGGAGTTTTGAAGTAAGGGATCTGGTATACCTACGACTTCAACCATACAGACAATCTTCTCTGAAGGCTTCCGAGAAGGCGAAGTTGAGACCACGCTTCTACAGACCCTACCGTGTGACAAGGAGAGTGGGCGAAGTTGCATACGAATTGGACCTACCTAAGGGAAGCCGAATCCACAACGTCTTCCACGTTTCTTGTCTGAAGAAAGCTGTGGACTAGCAAGTGACGGTCTCCACAGACCTACCACCCCTTGACGACGGAGGGAAGTTAGTATTGGAACCAGCAGAAATCATCAACAGTCGGGAGAAAAGATTGAGGACACGCACTATCAAAGAATTTCTTGTGTGCTGGAAGGATCTACCCCTTGAAGATGCCACCTGGGAAGGTGAAGATATTTTGGAACACCCCAGCCTGAAATTGCTTGAGGACAAGCAATTATTGGATGGGAGGACTGTAATGTCCCTGTCATTAAATGAGTAATAAAACTATTGTATTTGGGTCCCAATCGATTTAATTTATCTCAAGCCCATTTTTATTTGTTGGCGTAGTTATAGTTTTCGTCGTCAGCTCTTTTGTGCACTTTTGGGAGTTTTCCCAACGGGTATTTATGCTCGGCGTGTAGGTTAGTTTTCATATGTTGAGATTTATATTTGATTTGTATTTGCGAATTCCTATTGGGATTCTGTTGTTCGCCATTTTGGAGGTGAAAGACCCTCCCTATTTGGTTTGTGTGCAGTTTCGATGGGATCCAACCCTCACCCTACTCTGCTTGTTCTACTTGTATCGGATCTGGCACATCCAAAGTACCATCAATAAATTCAATAAGATCTTGTTGGCAAATATATCTGGCTTGTGTATTATTCTGTGTCTACAAAGGTCGTATTTAGTCATCAGGGAAGGAACATCATACAAACATCTGCAAGGCACCACGGAACACGGTGTGTCCATAAACCCACCCGTATGGCCTCCAATCATTTTCCGTACAGCCTCCTTTGCTACACCGTACAACCTCCAGGCCTCCCCCATACAGCTTTCTACATTGCACCGTACAGCCTTCTGCATTGCACCGTGCGACTCCTCTGCTGCCCGTACGGCCTCCAGCATAGCCATATGTCCTCCTCCAGCGTTAACATTTGTGTCCATACGGCTCCACATTCAGCATTCACTCTCAGTTTATCTCCGTACATTCCAACTCTGGACTCTGCAAGGGTAATGAAGGTCTAAAGGGAAAAGTTTGTCATAACAGTGTGCGTGGGTACATTACAATGCACCATAAATAAACCAATCAACGCACAAGACAACTTTGTATATTGCAGCAAAAGCAAAGAAAAGTCTTAATTTGTTTGCAAAAACGTCTATAAATAAACTTCAAACCCTAGTTGATATGATTTTCCTTCTTTCAAACCCTGGATGGTTGAAAGTCCAAATGATGTAAAACCAGCAAATATGCTCAATGATGAACCCTAGGTGGATTCACCTCTCAATGTGGAGTTGGGTTTTCGTCCAATCCACTGATTTCCAGGGTTTCCATCCTCAAATTTCTTGTAAATGGAAGTCAAAGATCTCAAACTTCTCAAAGAGAAAATATCTAAGCTAGGTATATACAAATGAGCTCCAAATGAGACCTTCCATAATTCTCCAAAGAAGCTTTTGGAAAACCCATTTAATTTTCCCCCTCTATAATTGTCATATTTACTTGCAATTGGGAATAATAACAAAGCAAATATTTAATTTTGAATTAACATAAAGTCACTTTACGAATTAAATTTTTATATTGACCTTATATCTCCCTATATTGGCACCTATCTCAATAAAACACTTTACTAAATTATTTAAAACCTTATAACTCCCTAGGTGCCAAAATAAAATCACTTCATAATTCTCATTTAGGCATCCACATAACATCCCCTTTAAATTTATTAACATAACATGAAATAATAAAGTTAAACATTATATTTAACTTTAATAATAACGTTATTTTAATTATAAAGCTTTGGACTATAATTAATTGCTGAATAATAATATCCAGTGCCTACTGAGCAAAACTAAAGATAGAGTCCATACATTGCCCTGACTAGCATTCCTCTTGTAACTTTCTAAAAAAAGAATGTATGGCCAACGAACATCAGATGTACAAATCCCAAAACTGAAGATATTGCATGCTAAAGTTGAATGGAGACCAAACTATGACCAGCTACCAAAATTAGCAGTTAATATAAAAAGAAACTACTAAAAATAGCAAGTCATCCCAGACTCCCAACTAACCAAACAATGTCAAAACTGACACTTAATAAAAATAGTAAGTCTCAAATGAGTTGTTCAAAATCACTCCAAAAAGTGTCATTCAACTTCAATACATCCTTTGAGCTCATTGGCGACATCAAAAACCTCATTTGAACCAGCTAACACAAACCTTGCAAAACAATATCAACCACTATGCAAGAAGACTTGAAATTGAGGACATTACATATAGTTGTAACCATTGTTTGCCAAAGAAAAGACATACGACTACACATAGTTGTTGAATGACGACGTGAAAATAGTTTTGTGGTTTCACTTATTGATTATTATTTATTAATAATATTTTGACAATGTATTTTGAATTATGAATGCATATTGAGTATTGACAATAAATTTTGATTCCTTAACACAAATATCATATGTTACGGTTCTCTAATGTATATATGCATGCTTTATCAATGTTTTCATATGAACATTTCAAATTTCCCTATATATTTTGAATTTTCCTATATTTTATATAGCTATCCCATTTGTCATCCTCTAGCCATCCCCAAAATTGGCAAAAGAATTGGAGTCCCAAAAACCCATCCCACCATCCCTTACCATCCCCATCCCGGAAACTTGGGGTAACCTTGCCAGAAAGCAATGAACTCACAATCTATCTACGAGATGAAATTCATCAAGATTAGGTAAAAGGCCGATTGCATCATGATATGTCCCTAGAAGACTACATAGTGCTAAGGGTGTAGTATTCACCTAAGAAATGAAGAAGTCATCAATTGGAGCTATGAAAGGGACATGAAGAGCATGAACACTTTAAAGTACAAAAGATGAATGATTGCAATTCAAAAATTGCATCAAGATTCTCTCACATCCATTCATCACCACGGGAAATGGACGTGATTACACCAAAAGGAGAAAGTACAATTGCAAAACATGAAACTCAAAAAAAAGGTCAAAGCAAGAGATGATCATCAAGCATCAAAGGAAGCAATTGATTCTTCATGTGACTCCTCTATCACAAATAAAGTGAATACTTGGATTCATGAAGATCATAAGGTTATACTTACTCCATCTCAAACACTTACTCCGTTACAAACACTTTCGAAGAGTAAATGATGTCTTCACAATGTTAGTGGTAAGAGAACTCTATGGGAATATGGCACTTAGGATATCTTTAGAAGATGGAAGCATTTTCATCTAGTTCCCAAAGTTTACATATGTATGGGTAGGGAGAATTTAATGGATACTACTACAAGTTGCCTAGATGTGTGGACAACAAACTCATTTTAATAGAAGTTTGTAAGAAACTTGTAGTTAATATGAGGTGCAAACACAAAAAGAATGAAATCCCCTTTCCCATTGGCCTCAATTACTAAATTTATGAATCTTCATCATATGGTCAAAACTTTGACCAATATCTAGTGAAGATCAATCTATATACTTACACTCTTAGATTCCCTTTTCATAGCAAGGACTATGTTACAAAGAACCCAAATCTTGGTCAAGGATATTATAGCTTACCGAAAATTGAAGACTCCTAGGAGGATTGTGAAGATGATTATGAAGTGGGTAAGAGAGATTGGATAAGACTTAATCTCAGTTAGATCAAGGAATTCAGACTTGGTTAGAATATAAGCTAGACCAAAGATGATGTGTCAGTCTTAATAGATCTAGTCTATTTTTTAGAAGATCCAAGTGCAGCCTTTGTCGCCCATTAAGTGGGCAAATCGGGAAGTGAAAGAATGGGGTGAAAGGATAACTTATGTGCTCAGAAGATCAAAAGACTGGATAAGAAGGATGGTGATTGAAACAACAACCACTAAACCGCCAAGGAAGAGAGATTCCTCAAGGAGGAAAAGTGATTGTAGAGGAAGTGCTTCTTGGACTTCTTCTCAAGCTTTCACCCCAATTAATAGTTCGCAATAGAATTGTCCAAGCAATAACGACAATGAGGATCCCTCGAAGAGGGGTAGCTTCAAAAGAACATGCAAAGGTGATGCCAAGGTAATGAAGAGATATAAGACAAAGGAAAAGTCATTGGACCCCATTCGAGAAGAAGTTGAGGCAAAAGATTCAATGGAATCTAAGAATGATCATATAAGTGATGATCAAATCCCAAACTGTATCTCTCTATATTCTCATCATATCTCTTGAACATGAGGTACCTCAATCTTCTCATGCTGCACAACTTTCACCATCAGCAAATGCAAATATTCCTCCTAAAGACATTCTTGAACCAATCTTGCCTCGGCCTGTGATATCTTATTCATTGGCTATTGATATCCCAAAATCCTCACAGGGTCCATCAAGTTGGTTTGAAGTTGAGTTCAAACCATCAAGAAGAATTTAGAAGACATGGTTGATAAGGAATTGTTTAGCAAACAAACTTTCAATACTAGAGCAATGAAGAAGTTGAGTGCCATCTCAATGCCTCTACGTACATGTGATTATCTAGCTAGTTTTTGTCATGAGTTGGATGGCAATCAAAAGAGTCAAGCTATGTGGAGGCTAAGAATGACCAATGTCATTATTCCCAATAACAAATTTTTTGCCCCAATTGTCAAGATATTTAGAGCATATAAGACAAGGTCTCATCTTCATCAGGATCAAGTTTCTACATAAGGGACATCTTCAAGGAAAACTAGAATGATAAATAACTCAATAGTCAAGGCAACCAACTACTTTCTTATGTTTTAAGTTGCATTTTATGTAATCTAACTTATGTCACCTTTTTGTAATAAGGTTCGAAAATGGACTTGTTACGAAAAGTTGAGTGAATCCTAATTGTAATAAAGATTGTTTTATTTTCCTAGAATTTTGTAAGAAAGTAGTTATCAAGGTAGTTACAAAAGTAGTGATGAATCTCAAGCCTATAAATAGAGCTTTTGTTATTGTAAAAAGGGGTTCTCACTTTTCACAAAAACTTTGTACAAAGGATTTTGAATGGTATCTTCCAGCAAAGTAATAGAAGGCAATTCTGGATGTGGATTCAACTTATTCTCTAAATGCCATTGTTAATTTGTCGTATGTCTTGTTAATGATGATTTTTGCTATCCTAAGAATTATTGGTGGAAGCAATTAGAAAATCACTTACTGAAATCGTATCAGTTTCTTGGTAACTTGATTCAGATATGTTGAAGCTCAAAAAAAAAATGTCTCTTTGTTAAATTAGTGTCTTTTTTTCCTTAAGTACTTTCAAGTAAAAAGTACCTCAAAAACCCAAAATATCAATCATACGAGGGACCTGCCCCTCTCAAATGCAAATGAAGATCGTTGATTCATAGTGATCTCTCCAACTGTTAACACATTTAGTCACTTTCTGTTGGGCAAGTGAAAGAAAACTTCTAAGCGACAAATCCGTTTACCACTCGTCTTGAATATCTCCTTTTATACGGTTGTGCACTTGTACACTCCATTCTTAACATCAATTTTTATTTTTATAGAGACATACAATGCATTTCTCGGTTTACTTCATAAGGGTGCACATTGAAGCCCCAATCTTAGCAAATGCCTTCAACAGCAACCTGTCCTTCTTCAAGATGACCAATGATTTGATAAACATAGTTGTACAATTTTTGAAATATTCAAAAAAGGGGAGAAAAATATTAAGACAGAGCCAACTAGACAAGACATGAAACATGACTCACACTTGAGAAAACAAATATCTTAGCTTAAAACTTTACACAACACAAAAATTGCATATGGGTATAACGGTTATCTGTAAAGCTAATGTCTGATCCCTACCACAATCATCAAAGGGCAACATTTGAGTTGATGTTTATGTGTTTTGTGTGCGCCAACATGGTACACATGGTTTTGTTTCGTGTCTAGTGATTTTGCTTCAAGTCAATTACAAGTAATTTACGTAATGGACATTGATAGCTGTAATGACCCCTGTTTCACTATTCGGAAACATTGGCACTATTAATCCAATATTCCCTACTTACTATGTTAAAGGGATATGATTTTGAGCAAGTGATGTAAAATCTGATCTATTTATAAATATATTCAATGGACAATGTCTGATATTTATTATGATGTTCACTATCTGTTCGATGCGCACTGCAATGAATGCATGGTGATAATGTTTGCTCTAAACTGATAATGGCAATTGCAATATCTGATATATAACTGTGGCACATACACTAGTAAATATCTCTTAATTATTGTGCAACAATCATTGTATATAAATATGTACACTATTGTGTCTGTCAAAGCACTGGATATATGCAAGGTTTGATGTAATCTCGCTACAGCGATCTGGTTTCTGTCTCTAGTATGCAACTACAAACCTGCAAGATTAATGATGGCTGTGTCTGATGTAAAAATAAATATATGCACTAGAGATGTCATCTCTGAATAAGTTGTTATATTCTTGTACCAAAGATGCCGTAAGGCAATGTGCTCTAAACAGAGCAATCTGTAAAGGATGAAAAAAGTAATATATAAAAATAGTCCATACCCCTTATGGAGCAAATCCAAACTTCATCTTATCACTTGCAATTATCGAATGGTTGCATTCCTTGATGATTGAGACATGTCTCCTTCCCAACGCTTCTCTTCATAATTGTATCACTTCATAACATAGATTTGTTAAGCCTCTTCAAGACTTATGTGATTTGGTTATTACTCTTATCACACTCTTTAGTCAAGCTTATTTAGTTTTCTAGAAGATGCCTTCCCAAATAGACCCCCGTCTTTGTTATCCTTCGTAGCTTCATCATATGTAATCGGCTTTTTCATTTAATTTCTTTTGTTATATATTTGATGCCTTTACTTAACAATAACGTTGTGCGGATATTTCATAGTCATTAGAGACATATGTCTCATTTTGCGGTCGTGATATTTATCACTGACAAACTCTTTTCACCGTTCATCGATGGCCTGGATATTCGCGTGTAATGCTGACTGTGTCCTCTACCATTTGAATGCTTCGTTGTACCCTCGCTCAATCTCAGGTCTTCGTGATTAATATCCATCAACTATTCCTCATAGTCGCTGTGTTAATCATTCATTGAAATATATTAGTATATTTATTCATTAATTATATTATATAGAATTTTATTAATAATATATTCTTCAATTATTATAATAATAATTTAAATAACTATATATTATAATGTATTATTATTTATTTAATTTAGTCAATATAATTTAATTAAAATTATATATATTTTCTTTATTATTTAATTTTTTTATCTTATATTTTAATTCTTATTATCATTAAATTACACCCTCCAAAGAGGACATTACAATAGCCTATAAATAAAGGCCCCGATTGTTTGCAGGAAGATGACTGGAATTGGCAGTGGATTTTCAGGTTTTGAGCAGAATCCATTGTTTGGTTACCTATAATGCAATTCGGGTTTTAGAGAGAAAACTAAGTTTTGGCACCAAAATGAGCGGCACCATCTTCCCACCAAATAGGTGGAATTTGAAAAGAAATTCTGGATTTAGATTTTATCAACCAATTTTAATTATCTTCGTCGGATCCGTTAAAAGAAGCTCGCCCGCTTCTGTTTAGTCTTTCTTAGATGAACAAAATACATTCCCTTGTCGGTTAACGCAGACTTGGCTGCCTATTCTGAAAGGAGGGATCGCCCGCTTCGTCCGACCCATCATGCAAAGCAACTTCCTTCTGGTCTTGACTTCGATGATAACACGATCTTTATTATCAAATTCTTTGGTGACACAATCTGTGCGAACTGGTGCCATCTTCCTTTTGTGCTTTGCATTACCTGTCGTGGTCAGGTGCCATTCAGGAGATTATGTCTGTTGACGACGAACTGGAGACGAAGTGGCTGCTGATACTGATGCTGTCGTCTGTACTCGAATCGAACGACTCCCACTTCCACGACCATCTCTCACTTCTTCTGGGCCGCTTTCCAGGAGCATTTTCCTTTCGGTCTTGATGTCCCATTTCAAAATTACCTTCTCTGCTGCACACAAAGAGTCTTGCAATTTACTCTGTATTGTATGCGAGATGAAGGGATGCCGATATATACTTGTGGCGCCTTCGCAATAAGTCTGATGCAGTCTATTTCCTCTTCGATATTGCAAAACACATTGGAGAAAGACGGGGAGGACAGTGTTGTTGTGAGCCCAGTTTTCGTCAATTCAAACATTTCAGTGTAAGTTCTAATTCTAATTCTAATTCCAATTTCGAAAATGGCAACCAAACGCAGAAGATGGATTGTCTCAGTTATCTTCCGGGTCAACCAAACGGTCCAAACTATCTTCCAAATACACAAAAGCGGAATTTCAAAACCTGATTTTGAGATAATCAGGTTTTGACTCAAATTCCAATTCTGCAAACAAACGGGGCCATATATGTCACTTGCAACCGATTGTAGGGATAATATCATATCTGCATTCATCGCTTTGTTTTGTTATTGCATAAATTATGTCTGCATCATTAATTAGAATAGATTCTATTTTGTTGCTTTTCATTTCCTAAAGGAAATTTAGAAGCTATTTCTTCATAATGAGATTTTAAGTTATCAAGCTTTTATCTGTTTTATAATGACCTTTGTATATTTTTGTCCATGAAATTTCCTTCAGATACACGTGCAGGTTATCCAACTAAAGAAATTGATTAGGAAAATAAAAAATAAGAGAGAACACTGAATCATCTTTAATTCTGTTAGCATTGATATTTGTTAAAAAAACTGTTAGTTTAATGCGTATACTAAAAGTCTAAAATTCTACTTTCATGGTCTATAGAAAAAATCTTATGACGATTGAAATTTGGAAACAACCAAGCGATCAAAACGCAAAGTAAACAAATGATTCATGAAACTTATAGTTTGAAAATCAATTAAACATATGATGGCAGGATCGAAGTCTGTGGCTTCAAAATCATGAATGTAATACATTTGAGAACCATTGGTTTGAATATGTGTGGGGGGGAGGGGGGGGGGGACGAGTGTGAAATAATACAGAGTGCCTGTCCTTGTTTCAATTATCTGAAATTGAATATTTGGTTCTAAAGGACAGCCAACTACAGTTTAACATTTTACGTAAATTTATAAGTTCTTTCCTCATACCTTCTCTGCACCAAACAAAGACTTCACAGCTTTTGCATTATTCAATAAGCCCTGTTCAACAAGCCTAGTAACTTCTTGCAATGCTCCTTTACAAGAAGGCCCCGCTGACTCCCCAATCTGAAATTTAAAAAAAAACCATTCTCAATTCATTTTTGTTCTCAATACACACTCATGTTATAAATATGGAGGTTCAGAAATATATTAAAAATGCACAGTTAGAGACAGATAATATAGTAGTCAATTAGTTGGTTGTCACCATCTGCATGGTCATGTCCAATTATATCATGTCAACCTCTAAGCTTAGAAAGATGAAATAGCCTAATCTATGAATTCATAAAATGTAGAGCTATATCTGGTCAAAACCTGCTTGTCAAAGTCTGGAAAGTTGTAGATAGCGAGAACAACAGCTGAGCTTGCAAGGCTTCCACAAGTCAGGTGAGGAAACTTCAGGCGAAACCATGCACTAAGGGCTCCTGAGTATGACACACCAAAAACAAACCAAGAGTTCTCATAATTTGACAGGTTTTGCTTTCTATTTATCTCTCCCTGCACCAAAAAATAATCCAAGACGTTACTGATATCAGGCTACAAAAAATGTCAAAAATGAAAGAGTAGCTGAAGAAACGAAAGGGTAGCTTAAGAAATAAGCCAGACTTGGCATAATTGCTAAATGTATCATATGGCAAGAAAGTAGCTAAGAAATCCAACCCATCACAAACATACATACTGGAGCAGATTTTTGCTACTGGTACACCAGATTTTAAAGTGAAATAGTATACAAAATGTCAAAATATATTGAAAGAAATGGAAGTCCGTAAGAAAAAATCTCATGAGGGAACCACGGACACCAAATTATACTTCAAAAACCAGTGTAATTAGTCAAAAATTGTTTGAAAGAGGATAAACTCTTCGAAAACTGGGGGACGAGAGTGATGCTATGAAGCCTTGCGAGGAAGATGAATTGTTTTTGGGGTTACATTTTCTCCAGCAATTTAACTCTAGTTTGTACTCTTTGCCGCCTTGGTCATTGTTGTTTCTGTTATTTTTGTGCCATCCGTTTAGACTTCCATTTATTATAAGCTTTGTGTATTTATTTTTCTTTCCTAATTTATATTTGAATCTGCAATATATGTCTGCATCTATGGCAGGTAAGCAATTGGTACCGCTGTGTGATGTCCCTGTATTAAAATAGAATTTAATAATAACTAAATAATGAGATTTATTAAATAATAAAAGAAATAATCTAAAATAGATTTAATAATTATTATATTAAAATATAAAAATAAATAATATAAAATAATTACAATAACATTATATTACGTGATCCTTAATAAATGCTAAAAAAAAACTTATGAACAACCGCCTCCCTTTGGACAAGTCGTCCGATTTAGAGGAGTCGCTCCTCTCGAAGTATAGATTGGTATGATGCAGGGGAAGCAATGGGTATCATCGGAGATATGAGGTCGACATCGATCGGGTGACTTGATAAAAATATTATTTCATTGAGTAGCCGCTCCTTGCCCAAGACTTTATGGGCTGCAAATAAGACATATATCTCGTCGGGAAGAACATAAGTTACAGAAAAAAAACATATCGTTTTGGACTGTTGAGGAACCTCTCAAATAAATACAAATATTAATCATCGAAAGAGCTGAGGTGCGACATATATGTAATACGAAATTATACTTGTGGCAAACCTTAGAGATTTTATCCGGGATAACAAGTGTTGAAAGGCACGCATTGTATATATATTATTGAAGAGGCAAGCTATGGAATCAATTCATTGATTATTTCTTTCGGTGATTGATCAGTGTTCAAAGGTATGAAGCATCGCCATTTCTGAAGTCTCGACAATAGACAAGCCATTTCAGATTATAAGGATAAATCAATAGATAATTTTGGAGATTATTCACAGTACACATTCCAGAAGCATTGTAATTTATCAAGGCTATTCAGCTTCTCATTATCCGCTTGTGATTTATGCATTTTCTTAAGACGAGCTTTCAGACCGAGGTGTACGGGAGTCTTCTTGTGCTGGGTGCACACATTTTGCAGAGCTTTCGATGCAACATGTACCATCGTGGGTTCAATGTTGGACCTCAATTAAGGTTGTTGACCATATTGAAATGGCAAAGTTGGAGCCTTGCAACATATGAAAGAATTTACCGGTGGATCCTTGATAATTTTGGGTCATTAGGATGAGTGCTTGCGTAGGCAGAGATTGGCCATAATGATAATGTTCAAGCTTGAAGCTTAGACTGTCTTAGAACGCTGCTATGGTATATGAACATTATACTTCAGGTACACTATGTACTGTTAGCCGCCCTTATTTGCCGTTGCTTATTATGAGACATTGATAAAGGTTAGAAGCCTGTTATTTGAAATATGTTCTTTGTTGAATATCATATGTTTCGGAAGTTCTTATCTTGGTGATTGCTTCCACTCGTTAAGGACATATATCATATTGTTGAATCGTACGTTGCAAACAACTTGTTCAATAAAATTCTTACACGGGAAAGTGCGAATTAGGCCAGTATCCATTTAGGGACATTACACGTTGGCAGGTCGCGTTACTTTGCATACCCCAACAGGAAGTGCTGTGATTGTTTTTATTTTGTTTGGATACATGTTCGCCAAAAGGCAGCATCCAAATGTATTGGAGTCAACACTTGTAAAAAAAATTCTTGGGTGTAATGGTTGCATTGAGGTAATCAACTAAATTAAATTCCTGTTAATGCAGAGGTTGAGAAGGATAAGCATGGGATTAAAACAGCTAATAGGCGATTGAGAATAATAAAATGTTTGAATAGAAATATTGCAAATCGATGCTTAGGGCAGAAAAAACAACATTTATCCCTAAAAGTGCAAATTCATCTTCTAGCTATTGCCATAGATGAAGAAATGACTGGAACTTCAAAGGCAACGAGCTAGATGATAAAGCACCCCTAACCTAAACTGCTTATTGTCTGGCCTAATTCTGATATGGTTGATGCGATATGAAAAGAGGGAGACGAATTGAAGGGTAGTGATCTTTTCCTATCTTTTTGGATTAAGATTTTCTTCTTGAAGATTCATCAATGAGTGGATACCTAATGTGTCACGTCCCCTCCATTCAGGCACAATATTTCTGTTATTCTATTAATAAAAGTGTTATTAAACACTACATAAGAATATAAATATATATTAATAAAATAATACAAATTATTTAATAAGAAAAGAATATTATTCCTTGTTTGTCACCTACCCATATTCAAACTCCTGGGCCAACATGTTTTGCAAAATTTAACATAACAGGTATATGAAGGAGTTCACTTCCATTCTCATGTCATGCTTCCTATGATTACTCATTTACCATTGCAAATTTATCTGCCTTTGAGAGGAAAACCTCAGAAGGCCCAGGAGAGCTAGGATGTCACCCCTATCTCGCCTTGTGAGCTATTTCCACATTGGAAACTAGCAGAGAAATAACCAATTTTGAATGATTTCAGGTTCATACCTCTGTGTAATGAGGATATTGTTGTAGAGGCCCCATCTGTAACTCCTTCAGGCAATCTTCTTCTGAAGCCAGGTTAGCAATTCATGATTCATGCAATCTGACTTTTGTTGTCAGGATTGAGATTTATACTTTGCTATGTCTTTGACATTAGTGAGGTAACATGCACATATAGGAGTTAGACCCCACGGGCTTGTTTCACTTGCAGACCACTACCACCAGCCCCACACAATTGAAGGATACAGCACAATGACATCAGACCTACAGGTGAGTGAAGGGTACAACGCATCTTACATGAAGTCAGGCATATCTATACTCAGACACAGCGAAATAGTTCTTAGATGTAAGTTGTTATTCCAGACTCTGCTAATCAAGTATAGTTTAAGATGCCACCTCAGAAATGTTGTATAAGCATTACAATCAGCCATTGTGAATTCTAAATAATAAGATCTAAGATTTCTGGTATCCTAATACTACAATTAGTGAATCAGATCTGAGTTCTCATTTTATTTAATATTACGATGCTCTGATGATTCCATTTATGCCAGTGTAATTGTTCTTTTGTGTAAGGAAGCCTGATTCCCTGACTTGAATTAGTACATAATGTCTGGGGAAGAACTGAGTATCTATCTTTCGTTTGCATAATGGCTCGGCATGATTTATTCATTGTTTTATTTAAAAACACTAATATGTAGAAAAGGGTTTTAAATAAAGAGTTATATAATTTGAGGAAACTTGTTTTAGGCCCATTTCATGACAACCAGAGCCAACTCTGTGTGAAGTCTTAACAAAATCGCCTCTAAAATAGGTTGAAATAGAAAAAAATTCTAATTCACCCCCCCCCCTCCCCCCAACTCTACTGCCAAAATCCTGATGTCCATAAATAATGTTGCAGGGGAAAGATACAAGCATAGTTGAAATAATCAGACTCAGCAACTTCTCGCCAAGGCCCAAAACAAACTTGGCAAATACTTGGCGAAAAACTCAGCAACTTAAAAAATTGCTTAAATTTAATTAGAAATGCATTGTTTTTGCAAAATTCAATGAGGAGATGCACCTAATGAGTCAGTAAATGAGTAAACAAAAGAATGAAGCTGAATCTAGATATATATAAATGCAATTTGGGTACAAAATGGCATCCTCAATTGGAATGCTGATGGCTGGTAGCCTGATAGTCTGAAACAAAATTAAAATAGCAAATTGTCTTTGTAAAACTACAAGTAAATAAAACATCAAAACAGTCTACATCTTCCTCTTCCCCTTCCTAGCAACTCTAGTAAAAACTATGGGAGGGGTAGGGGGTCTAGTCCTAGGAGTCTAATGTGGTCTCGCTCAGCACAACTGCCTGTGACTTGGCCTCCATCTTGGATGTAGACGGTGTTGGTACTGTGTAATGTACCGACGGCATACAGCACCGAGATGGTACTCCTTCACCAAACACCCCACACGTGTGGTGATGTATTGCACCAAGTCACCCATCACCTCCATGCAGTTCACCCATCACCTCCGTGCAATTCTCCGTCACCTCCGTGTTGACATATTTAAGTTGTCATTGATTAAGTTAGATGCAAACATCATTCCCATCAGTAGACCACTCATACTCCCTAATAGGCACCGATAGACCTAACAAAGTATATGTACCGGTAGACCAAACAAAGTGTCTACAACCGGTATTCTAGAGCATACAGGGGATGTATGAACAATCGGGTATAAGATTGATACCGGTCGACTGCATGTTAATGCGCACTGGATTATGCGGAGCTGTCTGAGTTAAAACCGGATTATACGGAGCATTCACCGATTAGAACTGGAGTTAGCTTTTTAACAAGAGTTAGTTTTATTTCTACATGAATGTTTCAAGGTAAACTCAAGATCATTTCGCAAAGCTTTTTTGCTGCATGATTTATGGGTGAGTTTACAACTTGGCGGTACTATGAGTTGAGCTTTCGTTAAGATTAATTTCATATAAATATAGGTCATAAGACACAAAAGAAGTGTTGTTGAATATACAGAGCAAGAGAAAGATATCTTCTGAGAGAAGCTACGATCACAAGAGGTGAAAGGCAAAGAGGTTCAGCAGCCAAGCAGAGTGAAAAGGGTATCAGCTATGATCTAATCAGATAGAAAGTGTCAATTCAGATCATTGCTTTTACATTGTTAAGGCATATTCAAATCCCTCTATCAGGGTGAACCCTAATAGGTACGTTGTATAAATCCTTTAACCGGGTAACATCTTAATTGATGTTTAAAGTCCTTTTGCAAGGCGACTCCTAACAAAGTCAAGATCTTAACAGGTCTTCTACCAAATCCCTTTACCAGGTAGCACTCTTACAAGTGCTTTGTAAGCTCTTAACAGGGCACCTTTATTACTGCAATAGTGAAGTTGTGAGCTCTGTCTCACCGTGGTTTTTTCCTTCTAACCGAGGGTTTCCACGTACATATGCTATGTTGATTTGAGTATTTCTATTTATGTTTATAAATGATTAATTACATTCTGTTTATTCTGCAAGAACCTATATACAAGGTTTAATTGAGATAGAAATAGTATTTACTGATTCACCCCCCCCTCTCAGTAACCGGTTAGGAATAACACTCCATGTAGTTCTCCTATCACCCCGTGCGGCTCACCCGTCACCCCGTACGGCACCATCTACATCCCCCTCACTGTATGGCACAGCCAACACCATATGGCTAAGCTACAACATGTCCCTTCGGCACAATGGGGCGGTTTGATCTCCATCAGAGTATCATAGTAGCAAAAAATAGTATAGCCAATAATATTATGTGGAGAAATGGACTAACACAAGAATAAATGAGTCGTCACCACCAGAGTAATTGTATTCAAATAATATCTTTGATTTCATCAATCTAAAAATGAAGTACAAAGTGAAATATCAAAAACGATATCTCCAACGGCAAACTAGGGTGGCTGCCAACCACCAAAACTGCAAATACAGAATAGGGAGGGTCTTGCACCTTCGAAACAGCAACGGTGCCAAACTCCAACTGGAATTCGCAGATACAAAGAAAATATAAAATCCACCATGACCTCCTACAATGCCAAGCACAGCCTTATAAAGAGCTCCAAGAAGTTTCCCGAAGGGTGCAAATAGGCCACATTATTTATTATTTTATTATTTTGGCCCCTTTTATTTTATAACTAAATTAATTAATTATAAGTCTTTATAATATTATTTAAATTTTGAGAACACTTAATTAAGTCACTTTATTAAACTTACACACTCGGATGTAGGCGAGAAGAGTAAATCTCCATCAAGTTTCCGCTGCTCCACTAAAGCCAATCATCAAACACATTGATGCTCAAATCCCAAGCTTTCATACTATCATGCCAATCAATCTCTTTCAAAAATTGATGGTCTGTGATCTCAACGCTTAGGTGCTACTTGTTCTTCCCATGAGGAAGCCACTCATACGAAGAGATGGAAATCACGCACGCCTCATGCCCAGCCAAAGGTTAAATTTCATATTTCACCAACTGTAGAGATTGCTCCTGCAAGGGATCATTGGTAGAGTTTGGATCTCCATGAGGCTGATCAACCATTGTTGACTTCACAAAATTCATACAAACATATTTTTCATGACTATGCATAGTTTGGCCTTCCTTTGATTCTGATTGAGTTCCTAATTTAGGATCCAACTCCTGATTGAGTGTAATGTACTGATGGCGTACAACACCCAAACAATACTCCACCAACAACCCTACACGTGAGGTGATGTATTGCAGCAAGTCACCCGTCACCTCCATGCAGTTCACACATCACCCCCGTGTGGCTCTCCTGTCACCCCCATGCAGTTCACCCGTCACCCCGTGTGGCTCACCCATCACCTCCGTACGGTTCACCCATCATCCCGTACGGTACTATCTTCAACCCCCTCGCTCTATGCAGCTCACTCGTCACCTTGTGCGGTACTATCCTTAACCCCCTCATTGTATGGCAAAACAACCAACACCGTATGGCTAAGCTACGACCCTTCCCTTCAACACAATGCAATGGTTTGATCTCCATCAGAGTATCGCAGTAGCACAAAATAGTATAGCCAATAATATTATGTGGAGCAATGGATTAACACAAGAATAAATGAGTCGTCGCCACCAAAGTAATTGTATTCAAATAATATCTTTGATTTCATCAATCTGACAATGAAGTACATAGTGAAATATCAAAAATGATATCTCCAACGACAAACTAGGGTGGCTGCTAACCACCAAAACTGCAAATACAGAATAGGGAGGGTCTTGCACCTTTGAAGTTGCAACGGTGCTAAACTCCTAGAATTCGCAAATACAAAGAAAATATAAAATTCACCATGACCTCCTACAATGCCAACCACAGCCTTATAAAGAGCTCCAAGAAGTTTCCCAAAGGGTACAAATAGGCCTACATACTTTATTTATTATTTTATTATTTTCGCCTATTTTATTTTATAACTAAATTAAATAATTAAAGAAGTCTTTTATAATATTATTTAAATTTTGGGACCACTTAATTAATTAATTTAATTCATTTTATTAAAATTAGGGACATTACACACTAGCAATGACTCTTCACCTCCTCATCCTCCTCGATGTCATCCAGTCCTAATCCACCCCCCTCCTCCATAGCCTGCCTCTCCAAATCATAGATCTCATTCTCTGTAAACAATGGAGGTTGTTCCTATGGTGTCCAATCACTGTAAGGATCTATAGCATCCAAATCAAATGGACTAGCTAGTGTTTCCTCTACCTTCCTTGTGCGCAATCAAAGATTATATTGCACAAAGTCAAGGTCATTGAGGCATTTATGAGCTAGCTTGTTCCTCTTCTTTGTGTGGATGGCCTCGAACAAGCTCCAATTGCACTCATAATTGGATGAACTACAAGGTTGGCATAAGATTCAAAGGGAAAATCCACTTCAAATCGACTTAAATCCTTGCAAATGACCTTGCAATACCTTGTAAGGGTGTTTTATGGCTTGAGCAGCAAACAAGAACTCATAAAAACCAAATAACCTTTGTTTTGACGTTGAAACGGTTTATACAGACACGACAAAGTTTTTGAGCTCAAAAACATGATGAGTTTTCTCGGCAAGTAAAAGCCCCAAAAACTCATTGGCTCTAACTTCTCGCAAGAAATTGTTTTCTCATTGAGTTTTCTACAACTATTTCAACTATGGATACAAGGTCTACTTTGCTTCATATGAATGTCATTATCATGATTTATGTCAACCATGAAGTTGCTATTCCTGAAATTTTATGTTTTCAACTAAAAACAAGTTGATACAATGTAAAAATGAGTTTGTTAGGTGGTTTAAATGCTTGCTTTTTATGTAAAAGGGATGGTCACCAAAGGAAGGATTGTCCTAGAATTTCAAAACGCCAATAGACCTAGTGTCAGTACAAAACCACATCTTCCCTATTACTGCAAATTTCAGGTAAGCTCGTTGGATTTGGACTTACCTTCCAGAGTGCATTGGAAGTTGACAATGGGGGAGATTCCTTGCCTTACTCGATACAATGTTTGATGAGATCTTCATTATGTCAAGATCATTCTACAATAAAAATGTCGACCCCTTTGATTTCCATCTTCAGTGGGGGCTCCAATGTCTTCCCATATTCTTCTAGGTCAATCTCTTCTTCCCAGTTATCATCCTCAAGTGCCTCTCCATCCACCACCTATTCCTTAGCTTGCTCTTATTTGCCTCTTCAACAATATCATGTGCTACGTATCCATTGCACCCTCTCGTATGGTGCCTTCCACACCCAATGTCCACCACTTCAAATCCAGAGTGTTGGTTTGCCGAATAATGTGTTTGTAAGGTGTTTATGAATATGGCGGACTGCAATTCCCTCCATGCAATTCCTTGCCAACCTCTCTTCCTTAGTGAGGACCTAGTCTTCTTTCAGCCTATATGGCTCATCTCGGATTATCAAGTCCTCTTCAATGACTGTGTCGCGTCTGATAGTCCAATCCCCGCAAGTGGCATATGCCAACATATTGATTCCTACTGTGGGTACCTTCCTCTCCTGATAAACTTTAAATTTGGATCCCTTTACTAGCTCTTTGATTGGTCTGTCATCAAGAGTGATGAGTTTAATTACTTTGTTATGACCCACTTCCCTTACTTTATAGGGTCCTAGCCAACAAACTTTAAATTTCATGGGCTTAATCTCATTACAATCGTTGTATTTTAAAAGTGATGTCTTGGTCGGAAGCTCATTCGTTGAAGGTGTTTATCATGCCAGAATTTTCGTCGTTGTTGGGCCACCACCTTCGTTGCCCACTATGTCCTCATCCGTTGTTCGTCCAATTTTGTGAGGTTGAAAAGACATTCCTTCAGGCTCTCGGCATCACACAAACAGTTCTCCACCACTATCCTCAAGCTTGGTATGGTGTACTCCGCTGGCACTATTGCTTCCTGTTCATACATCAACTAGAATGGGGTGTCTTGTTGTAGCCTTGTACGTGGTATGGTATGCTCGCAATATAGCCGAGAGCCTCTCTTTCCAATCCTCCTACTCCACCCCAAATGACTTGTATATAATTGACACTAGCACCTTGTGTGTAGACTCTGCTTGTCCATTGGCTTGGGGGTAGTATGAGCTGGACAGATTGTGAAATATCTTGAACTTTATTGTCATTGTTTGAATGACATGATTCACAAAGTGTACGCCTCTGTCGCTTGTGATTTGAATGGGGATGCCTAAGTGTGTTACAATTTGTTCATAGAGAAATCTAATTGTCCTGAGTGTAGTGTTGTCCAACAATGCCCTTGTCTCCACCCACTTTGTAAGGTACTACATAGCTACCACGTGTACTAACATCAATGCATACTACTTATTTTCAGTGGTCTGACAAAGTCAAGACCCCATCTCTCGAACAACTCTTGTAGATGCGAAGGGAATAGTGGCATTAAGTCCCTTTTCAATGGCTTACCAACTCTTTGGCATGTATCACATTACAACCCCACTCTTGGGCGTCTGTATGTAGGGTCGGCCACCACAGTCTTGCTAGTAGCACTTTCTGTCAGGTGGCATCCAATCCATATGGCCTCCAACCGACCCTTCACGTGACTTATTTAGCACTCTAAAAAACTCCTACATCACACACCTCTGTAAGACTTGATCCAGCCCCATCTTGTACAATAACCAGTGTTACCCCGAGTTTCCCAAACGGGGACGGCAGGACGCGGGGGGACAGATTTCCGGGACGGCAGGACGCGGGGGGATTTTGGGGACGGGGGGGCACGGCAAAGGGGACATCTATAAAATATAGGGAAATTTTAAAATATATAGGGAAATTTGCAAATATACATGACATTCATATGAAAATATGGATAAAGCATGCCATTTTGCCTCTGGTGGTGGTCTATTCTCTCCATATTAATCCAGCTTTTTGTTTTCTCGTGGTTGAGATTGGCTCTTAAACTTAGTATTTCCATCATTGTCTGATTCTACTACTTAATGTAATATATACATATAAAAGAAATCAAATTACAGTTTATTACTTTAAATTGGACTTTTAGTTTCTCTTCGATGTGGTTCTTCAATGAGCTTAACCTAATAATGTTAAGATCTCTGCAATTTGATATAAATTTTCAACTGATTGAAATTCAGAAATCAAACTTTCTATTATAGAATTTTTACGTCAAAGGGACGTCATCATGTTAGAAAATATCTACATAGATTCCTATGCCAAGCAATATTTCTATTCTAAAAAGGAATATGAAACATTGTATCTTATGTATATATTACATATTTTGGGTGTTATGTTCAATAAATTAGAGATTTACTACAAACATTATCTGCCTTAGCACTTTGGTAACTTGCTTGATGGCTAGTTCCAATGGTATAATTTTGTTAAATGTGTTACAGTACTATTGCATGAAGAAGATAGTATTAGTATCTTTACATAGATAACAGTTTACAACATGTTAAATGTTTTTGGCTTTTTAGGGCATGTAAGAAGGTGGGGCCCACAAACCGACCCCCCTTTGGAAAAAAAATGCTTTTTTAAATTTAATTTTGACTTTTTTGGGCAAAAAGAATTGAGGACGGCTGATCATCCCTGGTACAGTTGGGGGATGGCTACGGCATCCCCAGCCGTCCCCGGTACTTCCAGAAGTCCTCGATTTTTTTGGGTGGCGTCCCCAAGTTTCCAAGACGTCCCCATGAAAATTCCAAAAAATGGGGACGGGGAAAGGACATCCCCTGGCCGTCCCCAAGTCCCCGAAACGTCCCCGTTCCCAAAACTTGGGGATTTAGGTCAGGGACGCATCCCCGGGTAACCCTGACAATAACCCATTAATGAGTTGAAAGGTCTTACTTTTTAGATACAATTTTCTTTGTTCACTTGGCGGTATGTCCCATAGGAATGTGGAGGTGGATAGGTACTCGCCAATGCTTCCATACCAAGGTGGAATCGCCACAATGTGAAATAGGTGGGCATTCGTAAAATCATCATTCACCCCTTTCGAAGGCTCTCCAAATCTGATCCTCAAGAATTGATCTATTATGACCGTGCTCTTCCCAAATCGTACCACAATGTTGAAGGTGAACTCTTGCAACAGGAGTGACCACCTACTCACCCTTCCTTGGATGATCAGCTTGTTTACTAAGTACATCAATGCTTGATGGTCCATGTAGAAGGTGAATAGTGTCACCAACAAGTAGTGCTAAAACTTTGACACAAAATATACCATGCCAAGTGCCTCCCTCTTTGTAGTACTATAATTTTGTTCAACCCAAGAGAGTAGGCGACTAGTCAAAAAAATGGGGTGGTCCAACCCTTTAGGGCCAACTTGTGCCAATGTGGCACCAATGGCATAGTTAGAAGCATCCATATGTATGTGAAGCTCACCAATCTAGACTTCAGTTTCTTGAACGCCTCTTCTAGCTTTGCTCACCACACAAATGGTTCACCCTTCCTAGTCAATCGGTCTAGTGGACATGAGATCTATGCAAAGCTTTTGATGAACCTCCAATAATAGCCCATGTGTCCAAGGAGGGATTTCACTCCTATCACATCTTCCGGATTCTCCATCCCGATGATGACTCCTATATTGTTCAGGTTCGTCTTCAATCCTTCCTTACATACTATATGCCCAACTAATTTTCCTTGTGGCACCATGAACCAACACTTCTTTGGGTTGAGAGCCTTTTGTGCCCTCCGACACCTTTCCATACATTCCTCCAATGCAATGAGGTGGGTCTCCTCTCCATTGTAGATAGACAACTCATCCAGGAAAGCCTTGAAGTTGACAACCAACATGTTGTCAAAGATGTGCAATATTATCCTCTAAAAGTTGGCTAGGGCATTGCACAAATTGAATGGCATCCGATTGTGTACATACACTTCATCTTCTACCACAAACATGGTCTTTAATTTGTCCTCAGCAATGTTGATTTGGTTGTAACCAGAAAACCAGTCCATGAATGAGTACATCTCATGGTCTGCCACTTCCTCTATTATGTTGTCAGTGAACAAAATCGGGAAGGGGTCTCTGAGCTTGACTACATTGAGGCATCTGAAGTCCACACAGATCCAAATTTGATTTGCCTCCTTTTTCAAAGAAATGACAATGGGTGAGACCCACTCACTTGTTTGTACTTTATAGATGATGTGTGCCTCCAATGTTTCTTCTATCTTCTTGTGCACCTTGGCAATGTAATTTTCATTCATTCAATACGCCCTCTTCCGTATGGGTTGTGCACCTAGTATGAGAGGGATCTTGTGCATGCACAATTTCAAAGGTATCCCCTTCAGGTCTTTGTACGTCCAGGCAAAGGTATCTTTGTACTCCATGAATATTTTAAATGTTATTGCCTTGAGTATGGAATTCCAATCACTCCCACCAAGATCACCTTCGTGTTGTCTTATTCCCCCAGGTTCACCTTATTTATGCTTGGTTCTTTGTAATTGATAGCTTTGTCTCTCTCAAACCAATGGGCCAATGTGTCATCCACTCTCTCCACTCTCTCCACCCCCTCTTTATACTCCTCGTACACAGGAAGGTGGAACTCTCAGTACCAACCTCTTCAATTACCCCAATTTCCAACATATTGCATTCGGGGTGGAAGACTTCATAGTCCTTTTGGCAAGAGATTTACAATATTGGAGAATTGTGCAAATATCAAAGTAACCTCCTCTTAGATCTAGAGTTGCAAGACTTGATCCATGATATGTTCCATCATTTCTTAGTCACAATCAAGGAACATCATGATACTAAGGTTTCGATTGCTATGGAGAGTCTTATGATTTCGTGCATTGAAGAGATGGAGGAAATATCCCAACCTATCATATCTATGTTATGGGTTGTTCGCAAAATTGAGTGTGTTCCTTCTATGGCGGCTTGTAGATTGGTCAATAAAGTATTCAACCATTGTGAAAAAAAATTAATATCTCATTTGCACAAGTGGGAGAAAGTAGGTGTCAACATTTCGGGTGATGCAGTACATAAGGAGGATGAAGGCATGATCAAAGGTTCCTTCCAGTCACATGATCTACTAAATGTTGCTACTGCACCAACTCATGAACACCTAATCATATATGACAACCAAGAAGGTGAAGAAGATGCTTGCATGGAACTTGCCAAGTCAACATTAACCAATCATGGGAGCATGATTTCTGCCACTAAGTCAGACCATCAGTTGGCTATGCGTAGAGTCCTTCCTTTTGTGTAGCATGCAGTGGAAGTGGTCATCACTCTTCAGGAAGACTCGGCCCAAAGGAGATCTAGGCCCGAAGGAAGACTTGGCACAAAGGGGATCTCGACTTGAAGGAAGATTCAGCTGAAGGAGACTTAGCCCGAAGGAAGACTCGGCCCAAAAGAGATCGCGGCCCGAAGGAGATCTCGGCCCCAAGGAAGATTCAACCAAAGGAGATCTCGACCCAAAGGAAGATTCAATCAAAGGAGATCTCGGCCCGAAGGAGATTCCGGTCCGAAGGGAGACTCAACTTGAAGGATATCTCAACCCGAAGGAAGACTCGGCCTAAAGGAAGACTTGGTCTGAAGGAGATCTCGACCCGAAGGAAGATTCAACCGAAGGGGATTTCGGTCCGAAGGGAGACTTGGCCTGAAGGAGATCTCAGCCCAAAGGAGATCTTGACCCGAAGGAAGATTCAACCGAAGGAGATCTCGGCCCGAGGAAAGACTCGGCCCAAAGGAGATCTTGGCCCGAAGGAGATCCCGGCCTGAAGGAAGACTCAACCCGTAGGAGATCTCAGTCCGAAGGGAGACTTGGCCCAAAGGAAGACTCGGCCCAAAAGAGATCTCGGTTCGAAGGAAGACTCAGCCCCAATGAGATCTCAATCTGAAGGCAACTCAATACCACCATATGGTTTAGGGCCTGCACAAAAGGAAGACTCGGCCCAAAGGAGATCTCGGCCTAAAGGAGATCTCGATTCGAAGGAAGACTCGGCCCGAACGAAGACTCAACCCCAATGAGATCTCAATCCGAAGGTAACACAATACTACCATACGGTTTAGGGCCTACAGGAAGATCCTGGCCCGAAGGAAGACTCGGCCTGTAGGAGATCTCGGTCTGAAGGGAGACTTGGCCCAAAGGAAGACTCGACCAAAGGAGATCTCGGCTTGAAGACCTCGGTTTGAAGGAAGACTCGGCCCCAATGAGATCTCAGTTCGAAGGCAACTCAATACCACCGTATGGTTTAGGGCCTGCACAAAAGGCACCATCCAACCTATTCCTGGTTACCGTACGACATACCCCCGCAGAACTGTGCGCACATCAACTTTCATCCGAACAAGTAGCGACCTTGGCAGTTTGAACAAGTAGCAAACTGTAGCATCGTACGACAAAATCAGCATATTGTACAACCAAATCTATACTACCATACGACCCCTCCTAGCAGTGCATTTGGACAATTCTTTCACACCGTATGGTGTATGGTCAATTTCTCCCAAACTAAAGGAGAGTCTGGAAGGGGAAGCCATAGAGCAACTACTTGCCAGTGTTGAGGCGGAATTTCAGAGGTGGCAATATGCAGGCCGTGTTAGGGACTGTCTACAAGAGAGCAGGGATAATGATCTGGAGTCACATAAACAGAATCATGGTTCTCGAACACGGGGTGGCAAAAAGACCAATTCTATAGATGGATGTTTGCAGTTGTGTGATTCCACTCTAGTTAAGCATGAGACCAGCCTAACTACATTTTCTTCATGTGAAGGACTTCCTTGTAGAAGCAACAAGATCTACTTGTGCCGTGTTGATGGCGAATATCATAGCATGAGGGCTTTGGATCTAAGCGTCGATGTGGTTTATGTTTGGCTTTTATGGGATCTTGGTGACTTTGGGCATGGCAATGTTTATATTAGAGTGGCGCAGTGAAAGCTTGATGATGGTGTACTCATCCTGACTAAATCCAACTATGTGCTTGTGATCCAAAAGCAGCACGGAGATTTCAACGGATATTGCTACCAACGTCCGCACTTGGCTTGGGATCGAAGCATCGATGTGTTTGATGATTGGCTTCAATGGGATCCTAGTGACTCTGGGCATGGCAACGATTATATTATGGTGGAGCAGCGGAAGCTTGATGGAGAGTTACTTTTCTTACTTACTTCCAGGTGCATGCGTGTGGTCATGTTGCGGCAAGAAGGTTCCAGTGGATACAGTTATCGGTGTCCGCGCCTAGTTTGGGATCCTGGAGTTTTGATGATGAATTGCTTGAGGGCAAGCAATCTTTGGGTGGCGAGGATTTGTAGTGTCCCCAAATTGATAGAGAATAAATTAATTTAATTAATTAATGAATTGGCCCCAATTTAAAAGAAATATTATTAAGGACCTTTAATTAATTAATGGGGGGGCTGTTTTTTATCTTATTCTTCGTAGGTGTTTACTGTGTCGGCATTCTTTTGTAAATCCTAAGGAGCTTCTCCGAAGGGGTATTTATGTCCGGCATGTAGGAAGTTATAAGTATGCAATTTGGAATATTTTATTTGTATTGCGAATTCCAGTTGGAGTTCTGTTGTCTGCCATTTCGAAGGTGAAAGATCCTTCCTATTTGGTTTGTTGCAGTTTCAGTGGTTCACAACCACCCTAGTCTATTGTTGGAAATATCATTGCGATATTTCATTGTGTGCTCCAAATTTGTGAAGTTTTCTATAGAAGACAAATTTGTATTCCTGAGCATTATTGGTTTGTGTAATCTGAAGTGCCATCATTATTTAATATGAGTTCTTCCTTGCATGTTCATTCCATTAGCATCACTCTTCTTATTGGTTATTTCGTCAATAATAATAATATTCCCAGTTATTCAATCAATGACATCATATCTGAAACAAGAATACAAGTCTTCAGTGGCATTGGTAGGCTAGTTTGTACGGCCATCATACTGTACGTAGTGCTCCAAAGGTGTACGGAGGAGGCAATGTATATATTGTACGATTGCAACAGACCCGTACGGAACAATTTGGAGGTTGTGCAAAGGATTGGGTTTGTCGTATGGCTACTCAGTGCTATCACCATACGGACAAGAGGAAGACTTGACGGGTAGGCGAGAAAGACAACGGGGAGGGCCCACACTAGACCGTACAGTTTAGTATCATGGTCGTTCAGACAAGACAGGACCATCGTACGGCAATTTCCATAAAAGCCACATATCCCTTCTTACTCCACCACTTGAGTCATACATTTCAAGGACCGTATGAAGCTTCGCAAGGAGATTGGAGATTTGGCGTGTCGTCTAGGTTTGGATCATTACAACTCGGGTGTCTGTCTTCCATTAGGTTCACCTGATGGGAGGACTTTAGCTATTTGAATTTTTCCATCTTCATAGGTTCCTTCTCCTGTGGGATCACCTCGACATGTAGCTCCACCACCTGATTTTCCTCAAGATTCGTCCAATCTTCTGTTTGATGAACCTGATCCTATTGCACCTCTTGCATCTGATGTTGGCACTTGTACTCTTCGGCCTAAATGGTGAGCTACGATGTTTGACAATCTTCATGAAGATGAGCTCATTGAAGGTAGAACTGCTCAGAAGAAGAGAAAACGTGCTGATTTTGTAAATTTTGCTCTCATGGCCAACATTCACAGTGTGTATGAGCCTCAAATATACACAAAGGTGAAAGGGATCCCTAAGTGGGAACAAGCTATGGACACTGAGCACCACGGCTTACTGAGGAATAACACTTGGGTTCTATCACATCTTCCTCCAGGGAAGAAACTCATTGGATGCAAATGGGTCTATAAGGTTTAAATACAAGGCCCTACTTCATGGAAGCTCCTACTTCAGAACATTGGGCTACAGCGAAGCGCATCCTACGCTATGTCAAGGGCACATTAGACTTTGGTATCCTCTATGGACGAACCAAAGATCCCAAACTCATCAAGTACAAAGACTCGGATTGGGGAGGCTCTATTGATGACAGAAAGTCCTCTTCTAGGTATGTCTTCAATTTGGGCACATATTCTATCACTTGGAACAATAAGAAGCAGCAGGGCG
The DNA here is from genome assembly GCA_027943335.1 of Chamaecyparis obtusa. NCBI lineage: Eukaryota > Viridiplantae > Streptophyta > Pinopsida > Cupressales > Cupressaceae > Chamaecyparis > Chamaecyparis obtusa. Next base: position 1,188,631 of record BSBK01005114.1, read on the forward strand.
TATCTCTTTCCTCGACAAAAATTGATTATCGAAGCACAGTCAAAGCAATTTGTGAGGCAATTTGGCTTTGAAGGATACTTTCAAACATTCAAATGTCTCAAACAAGGTCTTTACCCCTCTTCTGTGACAATCAAGGGGTGCTCAAACTCGTCAAAAATCCAGTCTTCCATGAGCGGACCAAGCATATTGACCTTCGTTGTCACTTCATCCGCCAATTGGTTGAAGATAGATCCGTAGATTTGCAGTATGTTCCTACAATGGACCAAACTTCAAATATTCTCACCAAGTCCCTACTTCTAGATAAGTTTGTTAAGTTCAGGGGGCTTGTTGGTGTAGTTGATAGACTGACCATTAAGGGAGGGTATTAGAATAATATCATCTTATTTAAATTATTTCTATTTTAATGGTCACTTCTAGATCTTTTGTAAATAATAGCTAGTTTCAATTCTTTGTATGTTTCTTTTTAGAAACATCTCATTTGTAAATCTATAAGAACATTTCCATTCCTTGTTCATAATATAATTCATTTTTATCAATTACTTTGTAATAAACATTGTGCGTAACAGATGTAGAATACATATCTATACTTGTAGACTCTAGTGATCTGGCTGTGATAAGAATTTGAATCTAGCCTGCAATGGTGTGGGTTTCTCTATCAGGAGAAGATCAAGGAAAGCCAAATAGAAGATCCATAGGGAGGGGAGGTGGCTTTCCCCTCCTGAGGGAGTTTTAAAAGTTAACACCGATGAAACTTCCAAGGGGAATCTTGGGTGTGCAAGAATTGGTGGTATTGGTAGAAGTAGTGATGGAGGTTTTGTGTTCTTTTTCTCTATTTATAAAGGGCAGCATTCTAATAACCTTATGGAGGCTCTAGCTTGTCTTCATGCAATAGAAAGAGGGTGTTCTCTTGGTTGAAAAAAGGATAGCTTGTGAATCTAATTCTCAGATTGTGATAAATATGTTGAATGAGCAACATTTGGAGGGAGCTAATTGGCACCTAGCCCTGGTGGTAAAGCAGATCATGAATCTATGTTCTTCATTTGATCATATTTCATTCTGTCATATTCCTCATGAATAAATAGTGGCAGACTGTCTGGCAAAATGGGCTCTGAAAATCTTGACAGGTGGTTTGTGGATGGCTGGGGAACAATAATAGGTTCTGAAAGCCTTAAATGATTACAAGCAAAAGAAATATGTAGCTAGTACAAGCAAAAGAAACATGTAGCTAGTACAATGAAAGAATTGAATCAGAACTTGTGAACAATAATGTATATTGGTACCACAGAACTACAAAATGATTAATATTAATTGGGCATTATGATTAGAAGGAAACTCTCTCCCTATTAGATTTGACTTTGTATGTGTAAAACTCAATTGGTTTTGGAAGGATGTGAATTTTCGCCCATTGAGGAGAAATGAAACACTTTTCAAAATTCATAAACAGCAGGAAAATTTGAGAACAATATCAAACAAAATAGAAATGATTGATATTTTCAAGTATTCCGTTCAAATCTAAATAAATGTCAATGCTTACATCTAACAGCTATAAAGATTTTGAGCAGATGACCAAAATTATGACATTTGGTAAGAATGCAAATTCAAAAAGCATTAGTTGTTGACTGAACTAACAGATTAGCAATCAGGCAGAAAAGAATGTTCTTATACCCAATGAAAAGCTGATCAAAGCATCAAAGATTGTACTTTCGGAAGAAATCACTAGGCCATAAAGGCACACAGTGTATGCTTACAATCATAGTTTGCAAGCTCTACAAATACACTCCAAGTTGCTGAGTACTTTATTTTTTTTGCTGGGCGAGTTTTCAAAAGTTTAACTCTTGCGTTTTTAATATTTTATAGATGCCAAAAATCATGGGTAAAAATGTCTATGCACATAAAATGCTGATTACAATGTGTTTTCCGCATATTGTTTTTGCCATAAAACCATGCATTTTCTCTTTAAAGATGTCAATTTTCAATTTAATACATTTTGTAATTAAATTTCACAAAAAAATATATTTCTTTAAGAGATTTTAGTTTTTAGTACTTTCTAAGCAGCTGAGTTTTTGTTGAGTATTTACCGTGTTTTTGCCAAGTTGCAAATTTTGGGCTTGCCAAGTACTATTTGAGTCCGAGTCTGTGAACTATGCTTACAATTATTTAAAAATGTCATATTGATATTAGCAATATTCCGTCAGTGAAAATAGATACAGGAAAACATAGTATGTGGAAACAACCAAACTGAAGACTAAATTGTGAAAACTCATGGCTCAACTAAACATCACAGACCCAATTTTGCCTCAGACTCGGTGACTCAGTGAAAACTCAGCAAATCTCGGCGCATGAAAAAAAATTCAAAACTCCGCATATGCAAGTTTCTCCTGTGGACTCTCCACGTATTCACTGGCATTCAGCATAGTTTTCAATGCAAAACTCCCTTGAATTCACCCTTGAGTAAATGGACAAGTTTCTCAGTGGTGAAAAAAACTCAAAATCTTTAGAACTATATTGTAGACTGCTGAACAACAACATATACTTCAAGTGTGCCATATAATTTTGTCAATTATGAAAAATCAAATATAGATGACAGCAATTACATACCTGGTAATAATTACGAAAAGCAGCCAAGTCAAAAAGTGATTGTTTGGAAGAAAGATATTGAAGATTATGTGTTGTCAAATCTTTAAATGGGGAACTCTTTCCATAATACCTATGTTCAAGGGACACTACAGCAGCACCAAATTTCTTGGCTAAAACCTGCAAAAGAAGGCGCTGAGATCAACATTTGTGGCAATCTATATCTTTAACTTTGATATCATATATAATAAAATGCCAAAGAAATAATAGAAGCAAAAATAAACATATTTTATTATATGATGCAATGCCCCCTTTTCAACTCGGGTGAGCATTTCATTAGTCTATTATTCCCGTAGGCTGATTTGGAGTATTAAAAGGGAATATTTTAATTCATTAGATTAAGTTGCCTGAAGCTAGGGTTGTGGGTGACTATATTTAATTAGTTTTATAAAGTGACATGTTAAAAGCAGAAATAAATAAAGTCACTTTCTGTGGGCCAAAAAGGGTATTATTTTACTGAAGGAAAATTTAAAATTTACAACATCTCGAAAGTTCCTAGGGAAGTTATAAAAGAGAAATGGAGTAACTCATTTGGGTATCTTGGATATTTTATTTCTCTCATTGCACAGTTTGGACTGCAAGTTCAACTTTCAACTCTAGAACAAAAACCCAAGTGGTATTTGGCTTCGGAGATGAAAGATCTTCTCAGTCGAATCTATGGTGGATTCACACAGGATTCACTATTTTGCTTGAATGGAGGAACAAAGGATATATTTGCAGTTGCGAGCTACAGATTTTCAGGTATAAATTTATTCGGATTTGCAAGCAAATAATAAATTTATTAGTTGTGTGTGTGACTAGAAAAAGAATCAAAAAAATATTACTGCTGTGTGTGCAAGGTGAGTTTGGACAGAGAATTTTGGTGTTGTGGGTGTTGTGAAGTGATAAAATAAAATAATATATTTTATTTGCTGAGATATGACCCAGCCAAACTCTATTTTCAGTCCATACTAGGGGCACCAACCTATTTGAGGCAAGCTAAGGGTGAAGTGAAGCAATTCTTTGAGTTATTAAATATTCCAAAACTCCCACGTAACCTTTAGTGGACTGTACCAAGCTGGCACTGTTAACATTATAGCCCTTACGGTTAAGATCAACTCAGGCATTTGAGGATAATGATAATTTGCTATTTATTATCACCCTTGCGATATATATATACATGTGCAATTTTATAATAATAACTAAGGCATTATTATTATAAAATAAACAAATAAAATAATTAGCTAAAAGGGCCCAAGTCGGCCATCTCTTGGAGGTATAGTTAATTACCAAGGCACATATATATTCAAGTTTGATTCTTGGAGAAGAACACACCAAAAACATAACATTTGTTCTTCCTCTCAAGAATCCAAAGAAGGCAAATTATCCTTGCATTATAGAGAAAAATTTATCAGCAAATTGGGGTGAAATTTAGCAGCGAATTGGAGCAAATTATTTCAGGCATTCATCAGCAAATTTATATATTTACTTGGAGTCCGAATTGATACAAAATCTGGTGTGCGATTTGGATCAGAATATTATACATATCAAGGGTGTGAATTACCCTATCTAGGGCTTGATCCCCATCTAGTATTTTACACATTACTTGAGAGCAAATTCTTGGACAGAATTCGCATGCCTTGGGGTTTGAATTTAACACTTTAGAGGGCTGCGATTTTTTGGACCTGTGTGGGAGCATTTTCTACATCACATCAATATTGGAGTTGCAGATCTAAAACAAGGGCAGACTTATCAAGATAAATTGGTGTACAAAATTGGTACCATTTTTCCACCTTTCTTTGTCAATTTTGTCTCTATATTGTTTCAGTTTTAAAAGCTATCTATAGATTGTATTTTCCAAACATAAATCTGAAAATATAAACATGGTATCAGAGCTTAGGTAGAGAAAAGATATTATTCAGATTTTTGAAAACAGTCTCAAACTTTTAAGACTTGAAACATGGAAAATCCAGCCCTATATTCAGCCTTGTCTACCCAAACTTCTAATAAATATTCTTGGGTTATTGATAGCGGGGCTTCAAGGCATATCACTGGGCTCCGGGAAAACTTTGATTCATTTTCAAAAAACATTAAGGAAGAAGTTACCATAGGAGATGATACTTCTTATCCAATTATGGGCTTTGGGAATTGTAACATTCAAATGAAGTCTGGCATATCCTTACAACTCTCTCAAGTCCTATATGTTCCGTGCATAAAGAGAAATCTAGTTTCCATATCAGCACTTGAGGATAAGGGTTATAAAATTGCATTCATGGATGGGAAAGTTTTGACTTGGACCAAAAATTCAACCTTGAAACAAGCCTATACCATAGGACTAAAACATGAATGTCTTTATAGACTTGATACTATTTCATCTCAAGCTCTCATGGTTGAATCAATTGACTCATGTGATTTATGGCATAGGAGGTTAGGGCATCTAAATTTCCAAACATTGTCTTCTATGGATAAATTTGTAGTAGGGTTCCCTCACTTATCTCCTAGACATGAAAGTGTATGCATGTTTGCCCGTTGGGGTAAACTTAATATTGCATAGACATAGTACAGGAAATGTAATAAACACAAAATATATCAGAGAACAGTAAATGTTTTCATTAATCATTCCAACGTATAAGTACATTCACATAATCATGATAATTCCTTCACCCGTAGGTGGTACATATTTATCTACCCGAAGGGATGTGACCAAACGTCACCACCCAACCCAACTGACCTTCGGTAATAACTAATTCCCGTTGGGACCATATAACTAATACATGACATAACATAAAGTAGTCTTTCCAGCGAACATCATCCCCCCCCCAAAAAAAGAGTCATCTCCGGTGACTCACAACAAAAGGGAGATGAAATACACAGCATACAAGAAGAAAATCACTAAGAAGAAGGGGCGGAGGGGCATCCCTGAAGAAGCTGAAGTGTCGCCTTCACCATCAATGCTGCCTCAAGTAGTTTTTTTGTTTCCATCACATCACATTCCTCCCGTACCTGCACCAAACTTGTCTCCAAAACACGCTTTCCAATTGTAGCCTCCACTAACTCTTGTTCAAACAATATTGTCTCCCTAGCCAATCTAACCTCGATAGCCACTTGTTCCGCCTTCTCCGCTTCCAACTCCTGGGTACGCTGAGCCAAGTGTCGCTCTACTGCCTCCAACCAGGTGGTCAGCTCCTCCCGATCTCTTTGTGCATCCACCAAGACAGCCTCACATCCAATCAAAACCTACTTTGAGTGCCTCAAAGTGTTGTACCCCTCTCGAAAGGCTTGCTCCAGTGCTCTCTCTACCTCTAGCGTGCAGACACTCCATGCCTGTAGTAGCTCCGGGTCCCATTAACTGGTCACACTCCCCAAAGGCCGATAACTAAACTGAATAATTTCCTCGTGCCATTCTGATGCCCCAACTCACAATTGTAGTGTACCTCAAAAATAAAATGGGGGTCTGGGGGCAGCGCCCCCGCTGCCAAGACCAAATTAGCACCTTCAAACCTACACAGAAGTCCAGGGGGCACACCATTTTTGTGATTTTCTTCCGATGCCATACTCTTTCTGCCAACTGCTTTCAATGCCTGTGCAAATGGCCAATAACTATGTTTTCTTCACTACCTGCTTATGTCCTTCCCTTCGGTGTCATACGTTATTCACTGTGAACTGTTTTTATTTGTTGTCGTCTTTTTTTAGAACCTTTGCTGCTGCCACTCCTTGCTATCCATATGGAACTTCTCCCTAATTAGCCTTCCTCTCACCTTCGTACTGAGCCGTACGGTCGAGTTGAGGAGGTGCAGTCTCTGGTCTCTGTTCTTATGACAGTGAATTGTCACCAGTCATTCAATGACTTCACCGTTCGGTGACTCAACCTTTGGTGACTCACCGTTCGATGACTTCCGACTGTTCTTTTCTTCTTTTTTCTTTCTTTTTTTTTAAAAAAAATTATTTTTTTATTTTTTTTTATTTTTTTTTTCGATTTCTTTTTCTAATAAATTCTTATTCTAATTACCTTCCGGATGCTTCTCCGGTCGCCCGTATGGACGGCTCTCGGGTCGCCTTCCTGACCTCGAGTCCCTTTCCATCCTCTCGGTTGCTCTGCCCCTCCTCTCGGGTCCATCCTCTTTGGGTAATGTCTCAATTTGGACCCGTTGATGGCCTCATGTATCTCCGGTCCGTCGAGAGTCCATAACTTGACAACCCCATCGTAGCTGACTTCCCGAAATTTTCCTGGCTTAATCTCATTCTTTCCATTGTACTTCAACACCAGCTGGCCAGGGGAGGAACACATCTTTCGTAGGTGCTTATCGTGCCAACATTTTCGTCGTTGTTGTTTGACCTTCGTTATTTATTGACAGTGTGCAGCCGCTCCCTCAAGTTTTCCCTGTCGCCGAGTCTGTTTTCAATGGCGATCCAAAAGCTTGGAACCATAAATTCTACAAGGACCACGGTCTCTTGCCCGTACATAAGGAGAATAAAGATTTTGAAGGCTGTCGTCATCCACCCAGGATTCCAATCATCGCCGACAAGAATGATCTTAGGTTCCTCTTCCTTGCCCAGATTCATTGGTTTGACAGACGACTCATTATACTTCATGGGGTTTTTCTCATCAAATTTATGTGTCGGGACTTCGTTTACTTTCGCATCCCCTTCCGTGTATTCACCGTACTCTGGGGGAAACATTTTCGGCTCTTCCTCAATACTTAGTACGTTGCATGCTGGTCGGAAGAGTTCGTAGTCCTCCATTTGCCAATGGAAGAGGTCGTTCAATGAATCTGCATCATCCTCTGAGTATTCCCCCAATCTTAGCACACCTTCACTATTCAGCTCCATTATGTCCCTTCATCCTTTCGATCGTTTTCACTGTCAAATTTTGAGTCTGAAGAAGAGGCTATCTCTTCGCTCACCATCTGGGTGCGAAGGTAGATGATGAACTTCCTCCCCCCCTTCTCCACCAAGAGCGTGTTTTTCTTCCAATTGTGGTTTAACTTCACCGTGACCAGCCACCCTTGACCCAGAATGGCATCGTAACCCTTCATTTTCAAAGGTATCACCACAAAGTCTAGTACAAATGGTTGTGAGCCAATGGTGGCCTATTGTGCCATCAGCGTTCTGAGGGGTTTGATACCCTGTTGATCGGCGCCCAATAAGTTGAAGGTTGGGGGCCACAAGATTGGCTTGCCCAGTTTCTTCTATGTCTCCTCCGGAAGGACGTTCACTCCTGACCCTCCGTCCACTATAGTGTCTGTTAGGATGGTGCCAAGGATGCCCATCTCAACGACTGTTGGGTACCTTCCGTTGTTTACAACAAATATCATCGGGTCAGTTGCAAACCCTCTAGGGGTGTCTGTACGTGTGGTATTTGGCTGCGTGGCCAAGTTCCCCAACAGTGTCGTTCCCAAGTGAGGCATGGTGTGAAGGAGGTCCTAGAATTTCACCGGTACCTTTAAATGTAACATTTGCTGTCTCAGAATGTTTTGTTCTACCTCCCTCCGGCATGAGGTAGTGGCCATCTCCCATGTTTCTTTTTGTGCCTTCATCGCCTTTTCTATTTCTTCCTTAGCCTCTCGTGCCCTTTGTTTTTTTGTTTGAGGGTTCGGATATGTGGCTTGTTTTGCTTGTGCTCGTGTGATGGCTAGTACCCCCTCATCACTTCTCGTTCCCTCGATGTTGAGCAAGTTGACCCCAGATTTTGGGCAGTTGGCATCCTCATGGTTTCCAGAACCACACCAGTGGCATAGCTTATGCGGGGTGCCGCCCTTGTCGCAATCCCTTGCAAAGTGGCCCCACTGATTGCAAGCTCAGCACTGGATCATCGGCCGACCCTTGGAGTCATATTGTATTCGACTCATTGTGTTGGTGTTGTTGTTATTGCCCCTTCCGCCACCACGTCAATTGCCTGCGTACCCACCCGAGGATGTGTTATTGTTAGTCTCTGCCCCCGATGTAGATGGTTGCTCTTGGGTAAATAGCACTTGTTGATTCCTCACCTTCATGTTGTATGGGCATTCCTTGGTGGAATGGCCCATGATCTGGCAAATCTCACAAAATGCCTTTTTGGGACACGACCCCTTTGTATGGTCACTCGCCTTGCAATCTGTACACCGCATATCATCTTCCCCCTTGCTGGTACCCCCTTTCATGGTCTTGAACTCCATCATTCTCTACATGTCCTTTTGGAGTGCCATGACTTTTTTCTTCGACTCGCCATCACTGCCGCTGTCATCGTCTGAAGTGTCATCTTTGTCGGAAGAGGACTTGCTTCTTTTCTTCTTGGAGGTATTTTGTTCGCTCTCCAAGTCCATTACCCGATAGGCATCTCTGTATGAGGTGGGGGGCACTATCTTCATTTTCCTCCGTAGGTTAGATTTCAGGCCCTCCACGAACCATCTTTTCTTCGGCCATCTGCTGGCTGGCTATCCATTTTTCCGACTAACTCCTTCAGTCAGCGACTTGTAAGCCCGCACAATCTCCTTCTTGCCTTGTTTGGTACCGTATATCTCAGAAACAATTTCATTGTCATCCCTCAAGAGTCGAAACTCCTTCTCGAATTCTTTCTTGAGGTCGACCCAAGTGGTCACCTTTGTTTTGTCCACATCGGAGTACCAGTCGATGACTACCCCTCTGAGTGTGGTCGGAAACTGTTTTACCCATTCTGCGTAGTCTGCGACTCCATTCGCTGACCAAATTGTCTCGCACGTGCGACAATGTCGTATTGGATCTTCCTTCCCATCTCCATGGAATTTTGGCAGCTTCTCTTTGTTAGTTGCCATGTTTACTTTTCTAGGTGTCGACTGTGTTTGCAGCACCGGTTGTGTTACAGGCTGGGATGGTACTGCCGGCATCGGTACCCCAGAAATGTTTGGTACCATACCACTTGATGTCCCCGAACTATTGGAACTGTCTAAGCCTAGTGGGCTACTATGATCCCTGTGCCCCTCTGTCACTTCGATACTCTCGGCGACGGCGGTATCCTGAGCCTTCCTCCGTCCAGCTTCCTCTTCTTCCTTCCTTTGGGTTTCTCTTGCTTCCGTCTGTGGAGTTAAGGTTAAGGACCCGAACAAGCTCCTTGTTTCCTCTAGGCAGTCCTCGTCACTTCTTCCGGCCTCCCGGTCAAATTCCTCCAGACCCTCGCCTTCACTTACTCCCTTCACTAGTCCTTCGGTGCATCTTCTAAATCTCTCCCTTCGCTCGAGTTTCTGCTATGCGAGTACAGCTTTTCTAGCGGCTTGTTCCTCCTCGAGTTCCTTCTTTAAATTTCTATTTTCATTCTATTGATTAGGCATAAATTCTATTCAATCATTGATTGTCAGAGCATGCTCTTCTTCAAAAAGTTTTGTGATTCCATCCTCATTCGTCCTCACATTGATATTCTCCTCAAATGGTATTCCCATTCATCCACTCATTCCGTCACTTGGCAGATTCGTGTGGCAACGGCGCCAAATAATTGCCCGTTGGGGTAAACTTAATATTGCATAAACTTAGTACAGGAAATGTAATAAACACATAATATATTAGAGAACAGTAGATGTTTTCACTAATCATTCCAACGTATGAGTACATTCACATAATCATAATAATTCCTTCACCTGTAGGTGGTACATATTTATCTACCCGAAGGAGTGTGACCAAACGTCACCACCCAACCCAATTGCCCTTCGGCAATAACTAATTCCTGCCGGGACCATATAACTAATACATGACATAACATAAAGTAGTCTTTCCGACTAACAATGCAAAGGATGTGCATTAGGAAAAAATATCAAATCCTCCTTTCCTAGTAGTGAAAGCAAGACTAAGGAAATATTGGAGATAGTACATTCTGACCTTTGTGGACCCATGTCCGTACCATCCATTGGTGGATATCTTTATTGCATCATCTTTGTAGATGACTTTTCTAGAAAGACTTGGATATATTTCCTAAAGAACAAAGAATCTATCGATGTTCTCAACAAATTCAAAGAGTTCAAAGCTCTAATAGAGAATCTTACAAACAAGAGGATAAAGATTCTTAGAACAGATAATGGTGAAGAATACATTTCTGAAACCTTTAGCACCTTCTGTGTAGAATCAAGAATTAAGAGGGAGTTTACTGTTCCTTACAACCCTCAACAAAATGGAATAGCTGAAAGGAAAATTAGGACCATAGTTGAAGCAGCAAGGACTATGCTACATGATCAAAATCTTCATACTTCACTATGGGTTGAGGCATCCAACACTACGGTTTACATTCAAAATAGATGTCCTCATTCAGCCTTGAAAAATAAGACTCCCGAAGATGAATTCAATGGAAACAAACCTGATGTGAGTCATCTTAGGATATTTGGTTGTCTTGTATATTTTCACATCCCAAAAGAAAAGAGAACCAAATTGGAACCCTCAGGAAAGAAGGGAATATTTGTGGGATATAGTGAATCTGCCAAGGCCTATAGGATCTATGTTCCGGGGCAAAGGCATATTGAGTTGAGTAGAGATGTTATATTTGAAGAAGACCTTGCATTATCGACCTCTAAGGATATAGCATGTGATGACCTATTTCAATCCAACCCTCCTGAGAATCAAAGGGAGAATCATGATGTTATTGAATATGATCCAATACCTATAAGTGAACCTAGCACTTCCATCTACAAGAAAAGACCATTGTGGGCCACTAAAATGTTGGAAGATGTACTATGCAGCTCCTGCTGGAACTTTCAAAGAAAGTAAAAGACCTAAAAGGTATACTAACTATGCTGCATTCATGAGTGAGATTATAGATTCCGAGCCTTCTATAATGTCCCCTTCTCCATGCTAGGCCGTTTTGGCATTCATTTAGTTTATCTCCCCATCCGGATAGGCTAACGGCTTCTTTCAGAGGATGCCAGCCAATCACAGGCTTCAGTGGGCGAATATTTAATTATTTGGGATCCCTTTTCTATTGTTAAGTCACTTTATTTTATAAAGTGAGGTTATAAAAGTCACTTTATGTCTTAAGTCGCTTTATATTAAAAGTAACTTAAAGTGACTTTAAGTGAGCGTATTTTATCCCACATTGCTTAGTTTTATGTGCTTTCCCTCACTTCGAGGTTATAAAAGCGTAAAGGATGCCTTGGGATCAACACCATGGAAATTATAAACAAAAGATAAAAATTAGGTTGCTCACATGACTGGTTATATTTCCGAAGATGCAAACCCTTTGGAAATCTTGAGAGGTTGGACGTAGCCCCAGCATCTCAATAGTGGTGAAGTCATTCAGATTTCATCTTCAAAATTCAATGTTTTGGTAAGGAAGAAGCTTTTCATACCCAGCTTATTTACAGGTAGAGGACAGTTGCTTGTAATCTCAGCTCGAACCATGTGATGGTATCACTGCAATAGAGGGAAGAATAAGAGTGGTTATCACTGTTGTTGTTGGATCTTATACCAACCTCTGTAGCTGGGCTATGAATGTGATTCGACACTCATTGGCGGCAGTGTATGTGAAGAGCCCGTTGAATACGAGCCAGACAGTCTACATACCATAAGTACATTTGCAATGGAGCGCACACCCTGAGACTAGCGTGACCAAGAGACCTCAGTGTATGTTGCGCGGGTGACTACTATGCGCACTGGGCAACATGTGAATGGCAGTGAGGGAGTATCACCGTAGTTGTGGATAAAGGAATGAAGCTCGCGTGTCGTGCGCATTGAGCTAGTCCGTTTTGGTGGCTGTGTACGAGGTAGGGAGAGACACCACTGTTGATACTGGCGAAATGTTTTGACAGTGAGTACCCATTGACTGCGCGGTACCATACGTATTGTCTTATACAGCAGCAGGGTCATATTGATCATCACGCGGGTGGAAGGAGCAGTATATATATCGTCAACAACACTTGTTCAACCACGACCGAAAGGAGAAACAGAGACTGTATCTGGTATCAAGGGCCGATAGCCCAAGACCTCCAAATTCACTCCTTTGAAGCTTACACGCAGGGCAAAGAACAAATTTCAACACGCAGAGATTGAATCAAGTCGGGTTATCCATTTCCTTCTCACTTTGTATTTACTGAAGTCTAGTCAAATACGAATTTTAAATCAGAAGTTTATGTTATTGAACTGTTATTGTGGTTATTTGAGTAAACCATGTGAATGACTAGAATGTAATGCCCTCTTGTTAAACTAAACCATTCATATAATAAATACAAGACATTGCAAATAGACTTCTGGCAAGCTACTGTTATCAGAGTGTTCAGGAAATTTATCCAGAATAGTCTTAGGATATTACACATTCCTCTGTTTGTGAAGCACTTAAAATACGGGCATGGAAAGATGCAATGACAGAAGAACAAGGATCTATAATGAAAAATGATGAGTGGGATTTTGTTCCTAGACCTAAGAACAAATTCGTGGTATCATCAAAATGGATATTCAAAATCAAACATGCTGCGGATGGTAGTATTGAGAAACATAAAGCCAGATTCGTAGCCAGGGGGTTCACTCAAAACGAAGGTATAGACTATGAGGAGACTTTTGCCCCTGTTGCTCGATATTCCTTGGTTAGGGCAATTATTGCCATTGCAGCTTCCAAAGGTTGGAAGATCCATCAAATGGATGTTAAAACTGCATTTCTAAATGGAGAAATTGAAGAGGAAGTGTATATAGAGCAACCTAAAGGATTTGTCACAAAAGATCAACAATCATATGTGTGTAAGCTTAAGAAAGCCTTGTATGGGCTCAAACAAGCTCCTCGAGCTTGGTATGAAAGGATTGATCGGTATCTTCAAAATCTAGGATTTTCAAAGAACGATGCAGATCCTAATCTCTATTTGAAGATATCAAATAGAGATTTACTGATATTGGTACTATACATAGATGATCTCCTAATCACAGGAGAAGAGTACCTTATAGAAGACTGCAAGCAAGATCTTGCAAAGGAATTTGAAATTAAGGATCTAGGCCTTCTTCATTATTTTCTTGATTTAGAAGTGTGGCAACAATCTCATGGAATTATTGTGAATCAAGGGAAATATACTGTTGATATTTTAAAGAGATTTGGTATGATGGATTATAAACCAATGTCCACACCTATGGAAACCAATCTTCTCAAGTTGAGAGAAGCTATGGCTAGTTTTGAGACTGTAGATGCTAGTTTATACAGACAAATCACTAGATCTCTTATGTATCTAGTTAACACTAGATTTGATATCTGTCATGTTGTAAATGCTCTAAGTCAGTTTATGGTAGAACCTAAACAATTACATATGAGTGCGGCTGAGCATATTCTGAGATATCTTCATGGGACCATTGAGTATGGTCTACTATACAAAAATGTAAAACTAGAACTTCATGGTTTTACAGACTTTGATTGGGCGGGATGCATTACAGACCGGAAGAGTACATCTAGATGTTGTTTTAGCTTGGGATCAGCTATGATTTCTTGGTTCACCAAGAAACAGAATTTTGTTGCTCAAAGTTCAACAAAAGCTAAGTATATTGCAGCTTCTCTCAGGGCTCGAGAAGCCATTTGGTTAAGGAAACTCATTGTGGGACTATTTGGACAAACCATGGAACCTACTATTAATATTGTGATAAGCAAAGTTGCATTAAACTTGCTATTAGCCCCGTGTTCCATAATAGGTCCAAACATATTGAGATTCCTTATCACTATGTCAGGGATATGGTGGAAAGAAAGACCATTCAATTAGAATATGTATGTACTGATGAACAAGCTGCAGATATTCTCACCAAACCCCTAGCAAGGAACAAAATTGAACATTTCAGGAATAAACTTGACATGGTGAAAATATGAGTTTGTTGTACTAACATTTCTTTTATGTTTTATGAATTCATATCTCTTTGTAGCAAAGGTTATATGAATTCATTCTTTTATGCTTAGATTTATATGTGGATTGTGGCAGCTCACATTTATATGTTTGTTGAATATCATGGACTTGTTATTCGCTGGATATCATGGATTTGATATCCTTTGAGTCTTGGAGACTCGTGGATCAGGGATCCACATTCGAGTATTGGTGACATCATGGATTTGATGTCGGGTGACCATTACTCTGAGCATTTGGTGAATATCATGGACTTGATATTCGTGGCCAATGTTCTTGATATCATGGATTTGATATCTATTGAATCAAGGTGACTCATGAATAATTAACATCATGGACTTGATGTTACATTGAATATCATAGATTTGATATTCCCATTTATTTGAGAATTTGGTGGCTTGATGTTATCATGAATATCATGGACTTGATATTCTTGTGGATCTGATCAATCCACAAACAAGAAGGATAACATCATGGATCTAAATGATGATATACATATGGACTTGTGTTTTCATCTTATTTGGTAGATAGGGATCTACCTTCATAGATGTGGAATCTATGACATCTCAAGATAAGGTATCCAAGATGGTTATGTTTTTGTTTCCACTATCAAGGATGATAGTCAAATTAAAAGGGTGTGTCCTACTATAGATGGGATCTATAGGTTGATCTTACCCTCAAGTCTAAGAGGGAGTGTTAACATTATAGCCCTTATGGCTAAAGATCAACTCGGGCATTTGAAGATAATAATAATTTTCTATTTATTATCACCCTTACGAAATATATATACATGTGCGATTATTATTATAAAATAAACAAATAAAATAATTAACTAAAAGGGCCCAAGTCGGCCATCTCTTGGAAGGATAGTTAATTACCAAGGCACATATATATTCAAGTTTGATTCTTGGAGAAGAACACACCAAAAACATAACGTTTGTTCTTCCTCTCAAGAATCCAAAGAAGGCAAATTATCCTTGCATTATAGAGAAAAATTTATCAGCAAATTGGGGTGAAATTTAGCAGATAATTGGAGTGAATTATTTCAGGCATTCATCAGTGAGTTTATATATTTACTTGGAGTCCGAATTGATACAAAATCTGGTGTGCGATTTGGATCAGAATATCATACATATCAAGGGTGCGAATTACCCTATCTAGGGCTTGATCCCCATCTACTATTTTACACATTACTTGAGGGCAAATTCTTGGACAGAATTTGCATACCTTGGGGTTCGAATTTAACACTTTAGAGGGCTGCGATTTTTCGGAGCTATGTGGGAGCATTGCCTACATCACATCAATATTGGAGTTGCAGATCTAAAACAAGGGCAGACTTATCAAGATAAATTGGTGTACAAAATTGGTACCATCTTTCCACGTTTCTTTGTCAATTTTGTCTCTATATTGTTTCAGTTTTAAAAGCTATCTATAGATTGTATTTTCCAAACATAAATCTGAAAATATCAACAGGCACAACCTATACCAGGGGGATCAAAGACCGTTATTAGTGTTGTTTCCATGTTTATGCCTTTGGTACATGTTACTTGGGTATCTTGCCAACCTGCAAGGAGGCCGTACAGTTTTAGAGTTGGGGAAAGTTGATTTCTGATTGGTGTTAGACTCTCAATAAGGTCAGCACTAGGGATATTGATATAGAGCTTATTACTGATGTTATATCTGCTGTAGGAAATTCCTGTGAGCATAAAATTTCACTGTGATCAAATTAAATGTACTACTTTGTATAAATGAGATGTTCATAATATTTGGAGATAAGAATTCAATATTATATTGAATATTATTATATCCATTTCGAACAAGTTGAAAACAATTTTAGACCAGCTGGTGACAAAATGTTTGATGAAATATCTGCATTACAAATTGTAAAATATGGAAATTGAGTAATCTAAAATTTGCAGTTAAAAATTCAGCCTTTGTTGTTAGATAATGAAGTCTTGATAGGATCAAAGTGAGAAAAAGTGATTAAAAAGAACACTTATTTATACTTTCATTAATTTAAGGAATATTTGTTAAAAAGAATTTTAGAAATTAATACTATTTTATATCCTTGAAAAAAGTTAAAACTTAAGAATAGATGGAATGTTTTCAATGATAATCTTCTTGCTTTCTCGTACCCAAACCGGATTCTCATACCCAAACCTGTCCCCAAACCCGAACCGGTAACTTAGAATATAACTCATGAAGTCCAATTGAAACCCATTGTATTGGACTAAGGAATTAACACCATGACCAAGCACTAAAAATAGCACTTACTAAAAATAGGTTTTTGCTAATATTAGCAAGAACTGCCTAAACCTTGAAACTGAAATGTTGCACATGGAATCTAAGAAGAGACCAAAGCTAAGATAGCTGCCAAAAATAGAAACTTCTATAAATAGTAACTTCTAAAAATAGTAAGTCAGCCAAAAATCCCAACTAACCAACCGATGTCCAATGTGATACTTAAAATAGACAAGTTGCCTGAAATCACTCTAGAAAGTGTTGTTCGTCTCCATTAATCTGTTTGAACACACTGGCGACATCAAAATACTCCTTTGATCATGCTGATAACAACCTAGGATGCCAACACTAATGCACTAGAAGAGAATTTGAGAAAATGGGGACATTATAATGCACCTCCCAAAGAAAGTTGGATTCCATAAAAATTGGTCTCAAGAAATGGGTAAAGAAGTCTGGGTCTCCGGATGCAGATTTTATCTGGCGCAGCCGTGAAAAAAAATTTGAATCTCAAGGAGACCCCAAATCTGAATATGTGATGCCTTTGGATCCCACTCCTACAGATCTTGTCATCGACAACCTAGAGGTTGTTTCTCCTATTGAGGATGATGGCTCCTATTCTGAGGGCACCTTCACGTTCATGTATGATCTTGACGATGTATCTCCTGATTGATTTGATTTGTCCTAGCCCTTCCAGGGAAACGCTCGATTGCACAAACCCTATGCAGCAAAACCAAATCTGACTGCAGTCCTTCAAAGAAGAAAGAGTGTAAATCAAATGCTAAAAAACTTTGTATTTAAGGCAAGGAAGTGGAGGATGAGGGCTCCTAGAGGATTATGGATGCTCTCCTTCAGCAGAACAACAAAAAAGCTACGTTACCAGATTCACTCCTGGACCTAGGAATTCTTGGTTTGATTCGCTCAAAAGTCCAGTCCTTATCAAATTCGATCAAAAGTTTGCCACAGAGACCGAAATTCGCTAGGAATTCTCGCAAAGGAACCCGGGCGGAATTTAAAGGAATTTCGGGCAACTTTGGTTTCCAATGGAGGAACCTAGACAGAATTTCACAGAATTTTGAGCAAATTCAGTCCAAAAACACTGTTTGTTGACTTTTTCAAAAAAAAAATTGCCAAATTAGGTCTATTTGACCCTCCAACCCTAAAAGTGACCACTAAAAAGATCAAAAAGGTTGTTTTATGTCATTTGTGCATTTGTGAATGAAAAAGAAAACTTCTTGCCTCCATTGCTAAACTTTCTTGTTTGTTTGGTTGCTGAACTTATTTGCTGTTGCATATGTATATATATATATATATATATATAAGCTTTTTGAAAGGACAGTCTTGATTCAAAAATTCGTTTTCTGTCTCGTTGTATGGATGAACCCAAAACGAATCCAAACCCAACCAAAAAAAAATTTGAATGAATTTCAAACCCAAATCTGTACCCAAATCCGAACCGGCAGCGGCAACTTAGCAAAAAAGCTTAGTTTTGTTTGGTTTGTTTGGCCAAGTTGATGATGGCCCCTTCTAGTTTTATTGTCTATTTGAGAGCTTGTTGCTCTTTCTTCTCTCTCTTTAGTTCTTTTTAGGTTCATTTTCTTCCCGGTGTTTCTTTGTTTCTGTATCTTGGACTCTCTTTGCTCCCTGCTTGGCAGGCTTGCAGTTAATTGTATTTTTTTATGATTTAATAAAAGGGAGTGGGCCCTTAACCCACAGCTTATGAATCATAAAAACAATATTAAACAGTTTTACGCTCTGTGGGCCGGCTTGTTTAGAATGTTTATTTTCCTTCTTGAGGCCAACCTATTTGGCCATCACCTATTTATAGAGTGGACAAGTTCATTTGGAGCATCACGAATCATTTGAGAATCCTCTGTGAGCACGAACTGCTTCTTGGGACACCAATCTCAAGAGCATTACCCGGGTAGGACAAAAACCATATACCTTGTCTTACAGATTTGCTAAGCGCTGAGACAAAATTTTGTCATCAACCCATAAATTGCAGGAGTAAAAGCTCAGAACGAGAGGAAAGGACAAACATTCATCGAGGGAGGATAGTGCCGCGGGAGGAAGCTTGCTGGAAAATTTGGCACTGCTTCAAGGCACATAAGTGCCACTTATTGGCCAAGTTGGTTCTGACGCCATCAGAAGGGGTGCATCGCTCAAGGGAGACATTGCCCAGATTTATTGCTGGAGGATTAACGAATCATATTGAATACCCTGTGACAAACTAATTCATGGCTGGAGACAATCAGTATATATAACAGACAGCATTAAGATCTGAATTTCAAGTATAGACTGTAATAAGCTCCTATGCTGTCTTTAGTATATATTTGTCCTAAGGAAATTCTGTGTCATTGACTGAATTTACCAATATTGAGTAAATCAAACATCATTGACTTGGGACTCTTTCAAACATTATTTGATGTCTATGGATTATAGTAATGTGTGTGCAAATTCTGATAAAAAATTCTGAGTTTAATATTTAGCAACTGTGCATGCAAAACTTGATTTCTCTAAGAGGGATATTTCATCCTGATTAATCATCAAGATTAACAAATAATGTGAAAATTGCAGGACTAGACTAATATAACAATGTAAAGCGGAGAGGACAAGATATTGAAGAAAATGTGAAAGAAAGGTCAAGAAGAAGAGGACATTCAAGAAGGCAACTTCAAAATATATATAAGCAAGGAAGAAAATGAAGGAAATACCATGTTAATTAGTTTATCTCATCCCAGAAGAGGGCACATGGCCAGAGTTTATTAAAAACTACTCCGAAATTCCTTCTATTTAACAGCTTCTGAAATTCCTTCTCTCTAACAGCTTGAAAAAGGGTGTAGCTAACATAATCTATAAATCTAATAATCTCTCGCTTGAATGCGTCCTAATTTTTTGCTATCAAACAATTATTTCTGGGAGGTTTTCTCACAAGAAGCTTCATAAATATCATGTAAAAGATCTAATAAAAAGAAACTTTATAAAATGTTTCTATACCTAATGCATGAAACTTTATGCATAATCAATATCAAATATTAAAACCACATCCACAATGCAAAGCATAGAAAATATCATGCAAACTGCAAACAAACATAATCAATATCAAAATAATTTCTTAATCTTATAACTGTGGTTGTATCAAAGAATCTACTTACTGCAGTGTAATCATTTACAATGCCATTGCATGAAGATTCGCCACATAATTTTAAAAATATTGGTCCATCTGGTGCCTGAAAGTAATCAAGGAACTCATAATACCTTTGGTCAAATTGACGATGATCCTGCAATCACAAACCAAAAACAAGTGAAATCACTTATACCGAGCCCTATAATACTTTTGACCCAAAAAAACCTCAACTAATAATGAAATAATGAACAAACCCTTCATCCCCAATAGTAATCCCATAATTAGAAATACCCAAACTTGGCTAGCAACAAAAATATTATGAACACTATCACATCGAAATGCAACGGATTGCACATGAAATGAAGGATGCCCTTCTTTGTAGCCCAATACAGATAAGTGTCAATGCATGCTCAATAGGACTGCTGGATAATCGAAGGTTTTCTCTATGTAATCACCTTTTCCATTTGGTAGAATCTCAAAGTCTCTGCCTTCTTGAAGGACTCTCCTATTTTCCTAGTTCTCATAGATTTATGTGTTTCCCACATGGCAATGGTGCTAGCATTGTTGATTATATTCTCACTAACAGTCAACTCTAATATTCAAGACCTCAATAAATCCCATCTATCCCTGACTAAACATGTCATTTTGACCTTTACCCTTCACATTCCACCCCCTATTCCCCATCTTCCCCCTCTAGATCAACAATACTTGTATTTTGATCCATTTTGATGACATTTTGAAGACGCGAATTCTTCTCGACAAGGGAAGAAAGATTTGAGTCATATCAAGTGTTTCAAGTGCCAAAAGTTTGGCTACCATGCTTCTCAATGCACTGAGAAGAAGGGTAAGGGAAAACAACAACATAATTTATGGGAAGTACAAAATCTTTAGCGATAGGTGAGCTTTCACTTAGGCTTGAGACCACCATTTCTATGGTTTGATGTTTATCTGTTAACAATAATTTTGGTGTAGGGTGGTATGTGGAGAGTAGGGTATCAAAACACGACCTTCAATAAGAAAGCTTTTGATAGACTTCAAGAGCACAAAGCTAGTATGCAGGTAGAACTTGGTGATAATGCCACATATCCTATTACTGGGAGAAAAACTATTTCTTTCTCCATGCCTTATGGTGCTATTCTTAACCTTGATCATATCCTTTATGTTTCTAGATTAACAAATAAATGCCTTCTAGTTTCAACAAGTTACAGAACTATCCAAGACAATTAAGAATTAGTACCCCATTCCCAAGATCAGTGAGTTGATAAATGAACTTTGTAAGGCAGTTTACTTCTCCAAGCTTGATCTCAAATCAAGGTACCATCAACATCAAATAAGAGTAAGAGAGGAGGATCTAGATAGAATAACTTTCATATTTTATTACGGGTACCATGACTTTTTGGTCATACCTTTTAGATTGGCAAATGCACCTCCCACTTTCTCGCATTTTATGAATCAAGTAAGCATTAAGTAATCGAAAAAAATTGTGCTAGTATTATATGATGATGTAATTGTCTACAAAAAGGTTGCGAGGCTAACTTAAGGCATCTTGATGAGGTATTTGGCATCCTTGAGTAACAATAACCACTATTTCATACTTAGGGCATATAAATCAATGTCCAAGGTGTTCAAATAGATCAACTGAAAATACAAGCAATCCTTGATTGGCCTCCTCTAAAGACCTTGATACAGTTGAGAGGTTTCTTTGGTCTCTATAGTTACTACAAGATGTTTGTTCGGGGCTTCTCACAACTAGTTCTATCTTTGACAGATTTAGCAAAGAAGCGAGCTTTCTCAAGGTCCAATCGAGGGGAGATAATGAGTTCATGCCTTGTGTTAATTGTTCTTGATTTCTAATTTCCTTTTATATAAGAGTGTGATGCTTTATAAGAAGGGATTGGGATAATTTTGATGCAAAATGTGCATCCCATAGCATCTGAGACTCAAAAGCTCAAAAATCTAGAAAAGGGATTCTCAATCTATGGTAACAAGATGTTGGCCATTATTTAGGTAGTATTTAGCATGTGGCAAATGTGTGGTTAAGAAAGCTTCGGGCTTATGATTTTAATAAAAAATATGTTCAAGGGTAAGAACAATGTTGTAGCGAATGCTTTATCCAAAAGACCAACTTTATGCTCTATGTTAGATATATTTGCCAAATGGAGGGTTCCTATTATAGCGAAGTATGCAAAAAATACATTTACCACTACTGATTCTGAGGGCAAATTACACAATGACAAGTACAAGGTAGCAAATGATCTTGCCCTTTACTAGGAAAGGATATATCTTGTTCTAGAATCAAAAGTTAAGGAGAAATTCGAGAGCGCACCTCATGGTGCACCCGCAGTTGGTCACGCAAGATACTTTGTGACTTACAAGCAAATCAGTGAGGTTTTTGTGGAAGGATTCAAGGAAGATGTGCTCAAATACATTGAAGAGAGTATTATATGCCAGAAAAACAAACCATATTAGGCGTTTCCAACAAGATTGGTGCAGACTGTACCGATTCCCAGTTTAAAATGAGAAAGCATGTCTATGGACATCATGAACAGCTTTCCAAATGTTTAGAGTAAGGATTGTGTGTTTGTTGAAGTTGATAAAATCACTAAATATACACATATCTTTGCTATTCTTATAAGTTCAACATGCCCCAAGTGGCTGGTTTGTTTTTCAGAGAGGTATTTAGGCTTCATAAATTGCTTAAGAACATAGTAGTGTAGAGATAGTAGGTTCTTTAAGTTTATTTTGGCAAAAGTTCTCTCATTTGGCAAGAATCAAGTTGACAATCGAAACTTGTTATCACCCCCAATAAATGGCCAAATAGAGATTGTGAATAAATGAACTGAGGGGTATTTGAGGAATTATTTAGCAAGGCAACACACAACACAAATCAAATGGTTCTATCTACGGAAGCGTTGATACAAAACTTCACATCATATTACCATTGGTACTGCACTCAAGGCTTTATATGGATACGAAGTACTAAGTGTTGTGGATTTCGTTATGCCAAGAGCAAGACACTTGGTCGAGCAAAGTCAAAAATATTTGAAGTCACTTAATGAAAATCTACAATAAGCACAAAATTAACAAAAGATTTTTAAGCAGTCTGGCACCACATTGATATGACTTTTGAGGTTGAGATATGGTTTTTATAAGTTGTAGTCTTACAGACAATCTTCCTTCAAAAGTAGAGTTGAGAAGTTCAAGTCTCACTTTTACGAACCTTATAGGATCATGTGGGATATTGGGAAGGTTGTTTATGAGATTAAGATACCAGAACATAGTAAGATTCACAATATACTTCATGTTTTGTGCCTCACAAGGGCAATTGGACAATGCATGACTCGTTGAACAAAGTTGCCTCCTCTAGACAATAAAAGTAAGTTGATTTTGGTACCAAAAGCCATCATGAACGTCAACGAAAGAAAATTGAGGAACGAGTGCATGACAAAGCATTTGGTGCTTTAGAAGAATCTCCCAACCGAAGATGCTACATGGAAAGGTGCAAAGATAGTTGAGCATTAAAATCTGCAATTACTTGAGCGATTTCAGCAACTTTAAGAAGGGTAGACTATCATGTCCCATTTTCAAAAATTAAATTAATTGGGAGAACTTATAGCCTATTTATTCATTTTTTGTAGGCTAAGGAATAAAGTGAAGGAGATGATTAATAATAATATTTTTTAATAGTATCCAAGATTTTATTTTAAAAGGGCAACTTCAATATTATTATTATATTTTCAAAAAATATTTTTGAACACTTACAAAGGGAGTTTAAGGAGGGAAAAGAAAACTAATATTAAAAGGGCCCAAAATGGATCCAATAATTTCATTTTTAGCAGGGCAACTTCAATATAATTATTATTATTACTGTATTTTTAAAAATATTTTCAAACACTTTCGAAGGGAGATTTAGGAGGGAAAAAGAAATCCAAATTAAAGGGGCCCAAAAAAAATTTATGAAAGGAGGGTTAATTGATCAAGGGCATCTACCATTGTTATTGTAATCAAATATCTTTTCAAAGCTTAAGCACTTGTGTTCATCTTCTCATCCAAGAACAAAAAATATTTAGTGTGTAGGACTTTGAAGGACAAAAATCCTCTTAGTTTCTAATTGGGATTGGAGGAGGAAAATTCTCTTATCTAAGTGAGGTGATTATATCAAGGGATCACATAGGTGTTAAATATTGCAAGTTTCTTTCCAGATTTCGGCAAATAAGGAGCACTTTGGAAGATTTTATTTGTGCCAAAGGTTGCGTGCAAGTTTCAAATCTAAAAAACAAGGGATGATCATCGAGATCAATGAGACTTAGTATTGTTCTACTGCATATCCTAATTAGTCCTTGCAAAGGCTGTGCCGTCCCTTATTGCTGCTCCAACCATTGTACCGTCATTGCTGCCATCGTACAGCTCAAATCCAGCAGTCGTAAGCCTATTTTTTGTCCAACCACCACCATTCTCCATATGAGTCTAATTTCATCCCAACCACCATCATTGTCCAAACCTACCTTATGTACAACAGTACAGTGCCTACAAGAGGACAATTTTATTGTTATAATAGTTTGAAATTATTGTATGAAGGTTTGCTGATTTAAATGTTCAAAAAAACTACTTAATTGCCTTCCGATTCATAATATCAACAACTGGTAATTTTTCCATATAACTCAAATCGAAGGATTTCATCATTTAATTTAATATTGTTGTTATTCAACACCTTGTTTTTGCCCTGTTGTTACATAGAAAGGAAATTACGTGGATGTGAACAATAGAAACAACATTCCAACATATGAAGGTAATGACTCCTATCAATGCACTTTCACTCCAGAACATTTCAAAGCCCTTTGTAGTGGAATGCAATGCTTTAGGCACTAATATAGGGGTTACTCTCTCCAAAGCAATGGCCTATTGTTTTAGAAAATAGAAATCGATCAACAAATAAAAGTAGTACTACAACACTATTAAGGAAAAATCAAATATTGAAACTTGTGCATGATACAGAAATTTAATCCTTGACTAGCACTTCATTGTTGGAACAGACCCTCCCACATTGAGATTTTTACAATTACAATAAAACTAAGTAAACACCAAGTGAGGATTTTAGGCCTTGCCCAGCGATCTTCAACCTTTTCAGTGTGTTCAAAAAGCCTAACAATGTCATTTGATCACAACCTCTTATGTTTTATAAACCAAGAAATGACTCCCATTTACAAACTGAATCGAACCGCTCTTCCTGCTCTACTATTGACATTTAACCTTGAGCAGCTTGACACATCCTCATAAAGCATACAAAAGAATATTTGAAAAATTTATCCCTTTAAATTTACAGATGTCTCCTTTCTCAGTCCCACTCTATGACAAGCCATCTGGATATTTCAAATAGTCCTAATCCCCAATTTGATCCTACTGAAATCCGCTAGCAAACACTAGGCTTGTCTTCAAATACCCAAAACTAACATTCAATTCTTGTGTTATTTTTTGTACAAACATAATATGGTCCTTAACCTCCATTTGTGCCTGCTAAAATCTGTTAGGAGATGCTAAGGGTGGGGTCCCATGGAGGGGACTTCCCAAAAAAATTCAGTGGGTGTGGCTGACATTTTTTAGAATTATTTAACAGTTGGTCCTATGAATTCTGTAGTGTCATTTAAGCTTAAAAGTTTAAGCTCCAAAGTTTATGGAAAAGGGATTTAGCATATTCAATTCACGTGAACAAATAAATATAAAAAATAAAAAATTAATTGATCAGACAAAAGCCTAAGCTGGTGCAACAATTTCTATCCCCCACCTTTTTCACCCACTCGTATCTGCAACACTAAAAAGTGGAAACTGTTATTTTTCTTGAAAAGATTCCAATTAATACCTTGGTAATTTTGTTAAACTCCACAGGACCTCCAGCTCTTTAAAAATAGATACTGATGCCCCCTCATGGGACCCCACCCTAAGGTTGTGTTCAAATGCCAAAAACATTTATGATTCCCATGTTATTTTTTATGAAGTCATAATGGGCTTAATCTGTTGCAGCTAGTTTATACATTAGCATGGATCCAACGAAGTAGATAAGTTTAGGGATGAATGCCCCATTTGTTAAGTGTGCAAGGTCTGTGCTACAATGGCTAATGGAATGCAGTGATGATCTGTGAAATTCAGTTGCTATACTGGTTCTTTTAAATATGTATGTCATGAACCAATTTTTTCTGTAAAACGAATTGCAAACTTAAAGAAAATTTTAAAAAATCCAATTGATGTTGAAATGACTCACCGCAGGAGCGTAGTGATCAAGTCTCTGAGAAAACCATTTTTCGTCTTGCGTCAAGTAAGCTCCAGAGCTATTGTGATTCCTCAATCTGAACCCCAACGACGGCGCCAACCCCGATACAACCCCAAAACATATGTATATGATGCCCAATGTAGAGAAAAACAACTTAATAGCCATTCTCTATAAAGCCTAAATATTCACTTCCAAGTACCCACTCTAGCTTGGCAATTTCCCTGCGATATATTTTTATGATTCAGGTATCACGAAATGGCTTCAGAATTCTAGTCTCGTATATGTTTTGGTTTCAGTATTTTGCACGTTGTTCCTTCGCAGTTGAGAAAAGTTCTTTCTATTGTTTCAATCGCTGGCACGTATATCCGTAAAGATAAACTAACTTTAAAGTTCAATCTTTACGCTAATCAAATTGGAAGCATACAACTATACACAGTTTACAGGTATCCAATTTTAAGAAAATCTAGAATAGAATCTTCAATTATAAAGATTTTGGACTTCGATTGTTAATGATTTTATGTAAAATTTGTTTTTTAAGAGGTTGTATCCTGATTTTAAGAAAATCTAGAATATAGGTATATATGACTACTTTATTTTAGTTATTGAAGATATGAAATTGTAAAGATTTTGGAATTTGATTGTTAATTATTTTATGTCAAATTTGTGTTTTTTTAAGAGGTTGTACCTCTTCATCACTTTTGCATCAAAGGATTTGTCATTGACCACCTATTGTATTAGTTTTGCATTATTTCTTTATTTTATCAAATATATTTATATTTGTTCTACATTGTATTTAGAAATATGAGATAATTATGAGATTTGCAAGGAAACATATTTTGAGGTTGATTTCAAAAAATTATGTAAATGGTTGATAAATTGAAAGCAAACGTTTTAAAAATACTATGTAGTTGTACATTCATTCTAGTATAGTAAATTGAAATGTCTTCTAATTCTTTTGCTTTGTGTAATGCTTTTTGGTTTATAAAGAAAAATTTGAATCTAAAAGGATGTGAAATTGATGCAAATACATGTAAAAGAATATCTTTAAAGACAAGTAAATAGCATTGAATTGCACATACAACTCAAAATGACTAGTAGAATATTCGGGAAATAACCAAATTTAATTTATTTAAAATTTTGGTATCAAATCTATGGATGCGAGACTAACCTCACACTAGTAGAAATGATTGTTTAGGAAGGAAAAGTGAATTCAATGCAAGGAATGAGTCTTTGAGCATGGTGGTTGTAATAAATATGATCAACATGGAGGAAAGGGTAGGTGTGGGTAAGGAGTGGATAAATGTATGAGTGTACATTTGTGTGTCTAAATGTGGAAAGGTAAAGGGGAGTGAGCCTAACTTCACAAAAGATTGCACCATTTGTCAATATGTGTTTGCATTGAGACATGGTCTCAAAAGGGGAACACATATAAATGGAAAATGGCATGAGTATGTGAATTTCACCATTATATTTGTCCCAACCTTAGGTGCATGTGAGCCCTAGAATGAAAATACATCTCAAAGTATGTAGCATTCACAAACATGCATATAAAATAAATATTTAGACATAAAAGGATATCAAGGGATCCATATAAAGTAATGACCCCCAATGAATGGAATCATGTAAATCCATCCTTTAGCACCAATCTCCATGAGAACCCACAAAACAACCTAAAAAGTGTCATGAGTGGTTTTTGTCTTGGAATTAAAATTTAGGCATATTATAAGGGCCTACTTATTTTCTTAGAAAGTTGAAATTGAAAAAGACATGTTAACAAACATTATGCATATATAGAAAGTGATAAATTCTCTATCATATTCAATGGTCATGAGATGATAAGGTGTGTGGAACACTAGTGTGTCATGTATTGTTGATTTATCTAGTCATGATGATGAGACTCTATGTGATGCAGCACCCTATGGTTGGAGGGTCTGAAAATAGACTATCCACCCAAGTTGCTAAACAATCACAGTGAAAGTACAAAGCAACAAGATATAACAAAATTCAATTGTTTATTTTATCAAATTCCAATTACATGCAACATGTCAGGTTGTAAGGTCTTCCCAATTATAGCCAATACACCAGTAAATGCAACAAGATCTCACAGGATCCAACCACTCCCTAGCTAGCCCAGATCTGTATCCTAACAACAATCTGGTAGAAACTCCAAAATAGATCTACACTTGAGCTCACAAACCACCAATCAAGATTCTTGTTTCCTAAGCCAACACTTAGCCACTAGCTTCTAAACTCCACACTTTTCCCGCTACCTCCTTTCTATGCTACCCATATCCTCCTTTTATACAACATGGCCACAAGCTAGCCTTATAAATTAGAAATCATAAAACAACAGTCATCTCCAAGAAACTCATGACAAAAGGTGTTATCCTTCGTATCGGTTTGCAACAATCATTAAATTTGCATAAGAGAAAGAACCAACCCAAATTTAGGTCCTCATGCATCCCAGCGGTCGATCCATATCACGAGGAATGTGATCCAAACTAAATGCACATGTCAGTGAACTAGACCACCGAGCTTGTCAGAATATCAACGAGCAAAATAGAACAGTTATCGATGCCACTCAGTGACAGGACACCCAAAACAAAGACCGAGCTCATCGATGAACCAAAATAGGAATATTTCACTGAGAACCCCAAAGCAATTACCAAGCACAAACTCATCCACTGATCTCATTCGGTAGAGTAACATCCACACTCAGTCACCAAGTCTGTTAATGAAGTAATGCGTCTTCCAACTGAGAACTACCACCAAATGATTGAGAATCTTAGGTCTCCAACCGAGATCATCACTTCAAACATTGAAAGCCAAAACCCAACTCTAACATATTTTGGTTGATACAGGATTTCCAAGTACCCAAGGATGCTCCTGCATCACTATGAAACACATCAATGGCTCAAACATTGACATAGGAATATTAGTAACAATTTATGCCACCTTTACAATGATTAAATTTGTTAGATTCTCAAAAGAATAGGAGAGGGGGAAATGTACATGAAATTAAAATTATACTAAAGATAATAATGTAGAGTAATAACAATAGAAATTACATCATGTAACATCAAGAGTGTTCAAGCATAACAAGCATATGTGGATTGGAGGTGTCTTTAAGGAACTAAGGTTACTCCTGACATGGGCAAGTGATGACTGATGGTGTGGCCCTTAGTGGTTGTGAACACTCATGTAGGTACATAAGGCACTTGGAAAGACATATGCACCGAATGTAGCATAAACATACAATGGGTGAATGAAGGTGATAGGCCCCTAGTGATAACATGGATCTATAGAGGAAAAGTAATACAAAAAAGGGCATTAACACCCTTGATGTAAAATCATGGTAAGGTAGTATAGGTAGAACATGTTAATGGAGAGGACATGATTCTTTTGATGTAGGATGTGGCAATATATGCTTAGCATGTGATGTGGGAGGACATGATGCCCTTAATGTAAGGGATGACTTATAAGTATGGCATACTTGTGTTATTACTAGTGGCTCAGCTTAAGGGGGAAAGTATGGTGCCCTTGAATGTAAGTATATGATGTAAAGGATAATAGCATGGAGCACCCAATAAGGATAACTCTAGAAGCATAATATGGCATATATGAGCTTAATAGGTAACTCTGAAAATGTAATATAATGTAGGTTCAATATGTAAGCTCTAAAAAGTATGGCATGGAAACATAGTCATAGAAAGTAATCAATGGTCAAAGAGGAAAGTGTACTAGTATGGAAACTATTAAAGGTGTGATAATATGTATGAACAAAACATAGGCAAGGTATCTTAATAAAATATTAGAATGTGAGATGAGCCATTGAGTATAGAATGAGAAGTAAGAAAGAAACACAATAAATTACAGCGGAAAGGAATAAATTATAAAGCATGAACAAAAAAGGATGTAAATAAAAAGAAAGGAATTAAGGAAAAGCTAAAACAAACAACTAAGGAAATCAAAATACCCCAAGTGCCAAGTTGGGGAAAGAACTATGAAAATATAAGGGGTGGAATGGGTAGAAAAGGCACAACAAATAAGGTATAATTAAAAGGCTGAACTATGAAAGCAAAAAGTGAAAGGCAAAAAATAAATCTAAGCTATAGGCATAGAGGTATATATGCTAAGGTTATGCTCATCTATCATTGAATGACCATTTTGTGTTGAACCTTTGTATGTTCATCCTCATCAAATAAATCATCATCATCCCAAAAATAAAACATAAAATTTGTCCTCCCTCTTCTTCTTCTCCTTCTTCTCCTTATCATTATCCTTCTCCTTCTCATTCTTCTTGGGAGGCTAGTATTTTTAAGATTCCACAAGTGGTGCAAAGAATAATGGGGTAAGAATTTTATGATAAAAACCCTACCTAATGATTTTTATTTGGTGATATGTGAAAATGCAAGACAAAAACAATGGATTTTAAATAACGACCATTTTTTAATGGGAGTTATGTGTTTCTATAATAAAGATTGGGTTACCAACTTTGATCCCTTGAGGGATTTCCATAGAAGAAATTAATTTGGATGCGCCTAAACAATCTTCAACGAGAATACTAGGAGATAGAAACCCTAAAACTCATTAACAATAGATTAGAGAAATTTATTAAAGTAGATGAGGCTTTACAATAAAAGGATTTTAGCATATATGCTCAAATTTTTATTTCTTTGAAACTTTCTCCTCCCTTTTCCTATGTAGTGGAATAATGGACTAAAGGAGTTTGGTGGCAACAAATAGAAGTGGAAGAGATTGTTAAAAACTACAAAAGTTGTAAAGAAGTGGGTCATCCTTTCAAGGACTGCATAAAGGACACGAAAGGAAAAGAATTGTACTAAGATCTTTTGATTAATGAGGTGGCTGGTTTGTCCAATGAAAATGAAAAAATATTGAATAGAGAGGAACATTCTAGAACAAAGGGAAAGGACCTTATTCTTTCAGAACTAGGAGATCAAAACCCCCTAGAGGACAAGGTTTCTAAGCATAACTTGATTTCCCTTGAACTCCATGTACAATATCAGGGGGAAATGCAAGTAGTAAACCTTGTTTAGTAGGGAGACCTATTGGAGAGTCAGACAAGGTCAAAGAAAAAATGTTTCAGATAGGGTAGAGGAGTATAGAAGACTTATCGTTGACCTAGTTTAATGTGAGAAGGATCTTGGATAGACTTCTTATCATCTCAAAGAAATGGACCCTTGGAACTCAAACCAAGCTGAGATGAAAGTCACCTAGAGCGTCGAAATAGGGAAAAGTTTGAAAGAAGATATGACAAAAGTAGAGTTTATAAAAAGTGATAAAATCGAGTCAAAGGCCATGGAAAATGGCATCGATAAGGAGTGTGGTGGAAATAAATAGAGGTGGAAGAGATTGTTGAAAACTGTAAAAGTTCTAAAGAAGTGGGTGATCCTTTTGAGGACTCTATAGAGGAAAAAAAAGGATAATTATTGCAACAACATCTTTTGATTAATAAAGTGGGTAGTTTATACAAATAAAATAAAATAAATCCTTAATAGAGAGGAACATTCTAGAACAAAGGCAAAAAAACTTAGTCTTTTAGAACTAGGAAACCCCCTAGAGGACATGGTTTCCAAGCATAAGTTGTTTTCCCTTGAACCTCATGTGCAACATCAGGGGGCAACCTAAGTAGTAAACCTTGTTTTGGAGGAGACTTAGTAGACAAGGTCAAAGAAAAAATATTCCAGGTAGAGTAGAAGAGTATAGAAGACTTATCCTTGATTTAGTTTAATATGAGGAAGGATCTTGGAAATACTCCTTATCATATTGAAGAAACAAACCCTTGCAACTCAAACCAAGTTGAAACACAAGCGATGTAGGGTGTCAAAACAAGTGAAATCCTAAAAGAAGATATGATAGAAGTAGAGTTTAAAGAGTGAGAAGACAAATTTAAAGTATCAATAAAAGTCAAAGGCCGTGTAAAATGATAGTAATAATGTGAAGCTCAAATTAGTGGACTTAGATTTGTTTATGGAAGAGGACTGAAGCCTTGTTCCTATTAAGAATATTCACATTTCCCTAATTAAATTTTGTGAGCCATACTTGGAAACTAAATTTTTTATGGACAATCCATCCCAATCATGGGTTCTAGAGGAATTTTTAAATCTCTATCCTTGAATGAAAAAGATACTTTAAGATTGGGAGATTTAAAAGGTGTGTTGGAGAAGAAAACCATTTGTCAAACCCTCTTTAGAAATAAAAAAGCCAAGAATGGAGAGAAAAAACCATGGCTTCCAAATTCAAATAAAGTCAACTTTGAATTAGTAGGTAGTGCCAAAGGACAAAACAAACTCAAATCAAGCAATGGTTTTACCCTTCCCCAGGAGCCATGAAAATCCTATCCTAGAATGGTAAGGGTTGTAATGGCCCTGATAGGTGGCTACTCAAGCCTCATTTCGATCATATGCATCTTGATGTGGTATTTCTCCAAGAAACTAAAATTAACCAAGAGGATGTGCTTAGGACACTCAAAAGCTAGAAGTACTAGAAAAGGAAATTTGTTGGGGTTGATGGAGCCTCGAGCGTTTTGAGGTTATTATGGAAGCCTATTATTATTAGTGTTGATGTACTAATTCAAAATAAACATTTGCAAATGCCTAGGCTTAAGCCCAACATATTGAATGGTGACTTTCTAAAATCAAGTGTTTATGATCCCATGGGAATTAGAGAGAAAAGATAGGTTTGGAATAGATTGGCAAGTATTATTTGGGATGTTGGACAAGCTGTCATGATCATTAGGAGAGATTTTAATGTGACCCTTAAAGTTGCTAATAAAAAGGGTGACAAAATCTCTCTAGGGGTGATTCTAAAGGATTTCCAAAATTTTATTACTTATAATGGGTTGTTGGAAGTCAAGAACAAATACTCAAATTCTGTCAAAACTAGACAAAGTGTAAAAACCCACATTTTAACATAAAATAAGTAGATTTAGATGGCGATATCAATTATAAAGAATGTCCTCAAGCCAATCTGTTTCCACAATCTTATTAAAAATTTGGAGTACTACAACCTCCAATAAACCAATCACACCAAACATGGCGACATACAAGTTTTGGGTGGCATGCAATATGAGGCGAGCTCAAAAACACCAAAAAATCAAACATCATAAAAAATCACAAAATTAAAACTCCTTTTCTATTAGGCTCCCAACGTCGCATTTCCATAATAAAATCTCATTTTCGGTCACACACAAACATTTGAATAGCATAACACTTCAAAAACCCCATTTTCTCAAAATGAAAACACATATAAATTTATAGCAACTCAACCGAGTGAATAAATTAAGAAAGAACATGGGAAAATACTAATTCTCAGCCCATTCATCTAATGCAATTGATCTCATTCGATTAAGCGAAGTAAATTAAAAATGTTGAGATGCCCTACCTCACCCAAATGGAGAAAAACCCAAAAAGAAGAGAAATTTCCCCAAACTCAACGAAAGTGGATGAGATCTTTGGCAAAACGAAGCAATCTCTGCACAAATCCAACGAGACATTCCTCGTGAAGATATGACAACCAAATCAAACACAACGAGAAAAAAATGTGATTTTTTCCAATCAAATTTGGAGGAAAATCCAAATTCTCCCGAAAGACCAAAGTGAGAAGTGAGTGAAAAGAATTCACTTTTTGAACATAAAGGCATTTTCAAAAATGACTTTTAAATAAGTCACTTAAATGATTTAAATGAACTAGTGAATTTTCCCCAAGAATCAAATAAATAAATTCCAAATAATTAGAATCTAACTATGACAAATTAACCAGTAAATAAAATATGAAATTCCACAAACACGATAAATTACCATTTAATTCTATATCATTCACGATAACCACAAAACTCTAAATGTATAAACTCGCTTACAGGTCTAAGACAATATGCATAATAAAACCCGAATTTACCAACATGTACTGGAGGGAATGATATATCAATTACAGATACATCGTCCATACAAGGACAATATTGGGTCAAATATGAAAGGTCAATGAAACTATCTCATGTGCCACTGTCATGGATATAAACACACTCAAATCCTACAAGTTAGGTGGAATGTGTCTCGTACATGTTCATTGAAACACACAAACATCAAGCACAACTGCTCACAATATAAATAGTCAAATTTCATATAATAATAATAAAAATGTCTAAAGAAACATTGACACTCTAGTGATACAATCAGACGTAAAGAATGTTGCAGCACTGGTCATCCCATTTTCTACTCCTCAATGTACATATAATTTAAATAAATATTATATTTTAAAATAAAATATTTCATTTAAATATAAAGCATTTAAATTGATCATTTACGTCAATATAAGCATAAATCAACAAAGATCAATAACTGAAATATCCGATAGCATATAAGGCACAATGTAATAGGGAATCCAATAAAATTACCCTGATAACATACTCAATGGTCTTGAATGAAAAATTCACCAGATATCATCATAAGACATCATGTCAAATCAAATAGAATCATCATGTAGATATGATCAAAACTATAAACAACAACATAATCCAACCATCTATCACAGCTAAGATGTTGACAACCAAAATAAAGTATTGTCATCGAATGCATCTCATTGTGCAGATAATCACAACATAACAAGATTATATCTTAGATCAAAATAATCAATAAACATAATGCAACCATGGGAGGCACTACATCATCACCCTCTAGGCATAGGCTTACACTTGGAAGCCTGCAAAAAGATAGGGATACAAATCTCACAATCGTGAACCATCTTCCCATATAGCAAAAGTCTCATCACTTGGGTCCCATTGGACCCTTACCTTCTCTATGTCTCAACCATCGAGGGTCAACCTTTGATGTTGAAGATTACGGATGGGATCCAAATAAATTTTCCTGTCCTCTACATGTAAATCACTCCAATCAAGAATATGGTTCACATTAGGAATATACTGTCTCAACACAAAAACATGAAAAACATCATTGGTGTGTGATAGGCTAGGTGGAAATTCCAAGAAATAGGCAACGAGACCAATCCTCTCAAGGATTTGAAAAGGTTCAAAAAAATACGATGCTAACTTAGACCCTTTCTCATAATGTATGGGGCTCTTCCAAGGCCGAACTCGCAAAAACACATGGTCACCAATTGAGAAGTGACGATCAAGCCTATGGGCATCAACATACTTCTTATTTCAATCTTGAGAAGTAACTAAATTATCTCTAATACGAACAACCTACTGCTCCATATCTTGAAGCATCTCAGGACCCAAAACTACTTGGTCCTCTAATCAATCCCTACTCAAAAGTGTACAACATAGTCTACCATACCAAGCATAAAAAGGAGACATGTTAAGAGAACTTTGGTACCCATTATTATATGCAAATTCAACCAAGTACAAATAGAACTCCCACCTCGACTATTGATCCATCACATACATGTGAATCATATCCTCAAGAACCTGATTAACCCGCTCTATCTGACCATCAGTCTCGAGGTGATATGTTGAACTAAAATTGAGCTATGTGTCCAAAGCATGTTGGAGAGATGTCTGCAGTGTAGAAGTAAACATTGGATCTCTATCCAAAATGATCCTATAAGGTATTCCATGCAACAAAACTATATCCTCCATGAACACATGTGCTATTGGAGTAGTAGTATACGAATCTCTCATGAGTGAAAAGTGAGCCACCTTGGACAACTTTCTAGAGTAACCATAATAGCATCATGACGACATGAATACATAGGTAACCCAATAATGAAATCAATACATACAATATCCCACTTTTACTCAAGAATGGAATGTGGCTACAAAAGACCTGTCGGATGTTGATGCTCTGCCTTCACTCTCTGGCACTCCATAGATATACCCACAAAATTGGAAACATCACACCTCATCGCTACCCAAAAGTACAATTGTCTAAGGTCGTCATGTGTCTTCTTGATGCTAGGATGTGTGAAATACAACACATGATGTGTCTCTAAAAAAACCAATGAACGAAGATCACCTCACAGTGGCACATAAATGCACTCAAGTTGCTGCAAAAGTTAATCTAACTCCAAATAGTAACCTAAAAAAGGCCCTACAAGGGTACCTCCAGAGTCTATCTCTACTCTAACTTCCTCGTACTAAATTTCACTAGGTAAA
Organism: Chamaecyparis obtusa; assembly: GCA_027943335.1. Classification (NCBI taxonomy): domain Eukaryota; kingdom Viridiplantae; phylum Streptophyta; class Pinopsida; order Cupressales; family Cupressaceae; genus Chamaecyparis; species Chamaecyparis obtusa. Next base: position 1,224,801 of record BSBK01005114.1, read on the forward strand.
ACCTCAAGGATATGGTTATGCAAATTCACATCGAGTGAAAAAAACAAAGATCTCATACCTTCTTCTACTCAAGGTATCTACAACAACATTCTCCTTCCCCTTGATGTAATAAACATAAAAATCATACTCACAAAGGAACTCCATCCAATGACATTGGCATGCATTCAAGTTCTGCTAAGAAAATATATATTGTAAGCTATAATGATCATTATGCAACTCAAAATTGTGACCCAAGAGAAAATGTCTCTAGTGCACCAGTGCATGCACAACTACTGCTAACTATAAATCATGGTTGGGGAAGTTCATCTCATGATCCTTGAGATTCTAGGACTCATATGCAATCACTCGTCCCTCCTATGTAAGAACTTCCCCACACCCTTTGATGATGCATCAGTGCACACCATTAACTCACCTGCGGGATCTAGAACTTCCAAAATAGGTACATTGGTCACACTAGGTGGACCAAACAAACTTCTTCCCTTTCCTTTGAAGAGAAGTGATAGGGTGAGCCAACCAAGAGAAATCCTTCACGAATTGGCAGTATTAACCCACCAAACCCATGAAATTATGAACTTTGGGAATACTTGTTAGTGTTGGCCAATCCATAATAGCCTAGATCTTTGAAGGATCCACAAAAATACCCTCTCTAGAGATGATATGGCCCAAATAATTTACCTAATTCTAGAAGAAGTCACATTTGTCTAGGTTTCCAAACAATTGATGGTCATGAAGACACTAAAAAACCTGACACAAATGACCCTCATGCTCCTCCATAGTCTTTGAACACACTAAAATGTCATCCAAGAATACAAGGACAAAAAGATAAAGATAGATGTGGAACACGTTGTTCATCAAAATCAGCGACACCATTGGCGCATTGGTCAACCCAAAGGGTACAATCGTAAACTCATAATGCCTGTATCAAGTTTGATTAGTTGTACGATGAATGTCAGCCTCATGGATATGAATCTAATGGTATCCTGATTTAAGATCTATCTCTGAGAACACTCTCACTCCCTTCATTTGATCAAACAAATCATCAAACCTAGGTAAGGGATATCAATTCTTCACTATCACCTTATTCAATTATCAATAATCAATACACAAACATAAGGATCTATCCTTCTTCTTCATGAAGATGACTGTTGTACCCCAAGGGGATACACTGGAATGAATATGGCCCTTGGCCAACAACTCCTCTAGCTACAAATAAATCTCACTCAACTCTTGAGTGGTCATGCAGTAAGGTGCCTAAAAAATAGGCTTGGCTCCAGGAATGAGATCAATATAGAAGTCTATGTTGTATTGGGGGGCATGCCAGGAATCTCATCTGGAAACACATTAGAAAAATCATGAAGTTGTGGGTGATCGTCAAGAGACACCTATTGACTCTTAATCTTGTCAAGGTCACTGATACAGATTGTGAAAAATTGACAACCTTGTCGCATACTTTGCTTCACCTATTGAGATGAGATCATATGAAGTAAAATAGGTGTTTGGACCCCTACAAGCTCAACATGCCCCCTATGTCATCCACACACTATACTGACTTACACCAACATTCTACACTTGACTAGTGGGAAGCTAACCAATCCATACCCAACACAATGACATGAGAACCCAAGAGTGGGATTCAAAGATCTATAGTGGTGGTGAGGGTTCCCAAATCCAACACATAACCATGATCAAGGGATTCCATGGTCACTCTAGAACCTGTGACTAACTCAACCTGCCAACTATCAACCTGTCATGTCTCCACTAGCCCACATCGCTCCATAAGGAAGGGAGAAACAAAGGAATCTAAAGTACTATAATCAAATAATATAGAGGTATAAATACCATGTAACACACATGTAGTCTCCACCACAATACCTTGATGCTCATCTTGATGGTTATCAACCACCACAAAAAACTTTGTGAGATCTATCTACATCCCCAAATTTAGGCTTAGAAACAACATTCTTTTGACTCAATCTTGAAATTGATCTTTGAGGGAAATGCACAACAATATGACCCTGTCGGCCACAAGAGAAATATTCCCCTCTACTAGTACCATGACCTGCAAAGGGTACACTCAACTAAATGAAACTGCCTCTATTGGAGCTCTACTAACCACTATGAGGTACACTCCTTGATGCTTGACCACAAGACCTATCCTTATGACATGAACTAACATGATGTGTTGGATGGTGATTACTAGAGTCCTATATTTGGGAAGGACCCTGGGAATGCCTCTTTCTACATTGTTGCTAGTGGCTTGTCCTAGGTGGTATTGAGTATGCCCTTGCAGAACATGCAAGTTGTACCTATGTACCATGTACAACTGACCCAAAAGGTTGTACACTATGAACTTGTGCACCTTTCCTACTACCAAAACCTCTAGCAATATTACCCTTAGCCAATCTCACCTTTATAATGGCAAGAGAAAGTGCCCTAGGCTAATGTAAATGAATGTCCCATGTGATACAACCATTAAGGCCTTGAATGAAATGATGCACTAACATAAGCTCATCATGGTTATAGATGGAATACTTTGTCGGCTCAAATAACCTATGCTTGAATACTAATCCATTGTCATAGTCCCCTGTTAGAGATCATGAAAATGATTAGCACATGCCTCTCTATACTAATCAAAAAGGAAACACTTACATAACCGCTCCTCAAAAATCTCCCATGAAATAGTCGTAATGTCCAACTAGAATTTCTTCTCTTCTATGCACCACCGAGTAGATGAAAAAATTCTAAGGTGCATAATGACACAGTGAGCTCTGTGTTTCTCATATAAGGGTGCATAGTAAATCTATGTCCAAGAACTAATAGCCAAGTCTTGACCTTTGTACTACTACATGAACCATCAAATATAGGTGGATATGACCTCATAAGGTCTCTCATATGTCTTGCATGGATAGAATCCTCATCCACCGGTGCCTTGTATCTCCTATGATCAACTCTTAAACTAGGTGGAGAATGAGAATGCTCACTCTCTCTCCTCTCCCCACACTCTCCATGCTCTAATAACTGAGACTCCCCATGGTGAGATTCTTCTTAACAAGGTCCCAACGTGTGACAAGCTCCTATAGAAATTAAACTGACTGGAGATTCTCATTATTTCCACCATGACCCTCCATATGATCCTCCTAGTGATCCTCATGTTTCTCTTCCTCTTGGTGCTCTTCTTCATGATACTCTTCCTCGCGGTGATCTGGTCATCTTCATGGACATTCCATCAACCAAGTCCATGCGTTGGAGACATCCTTCAAAGAAAAATAAGAGATGGATCAAAATCACATATAACAAGAACAACAAGCCATACTAAGGAAACAAGCATGGAATTATAACCATCATTGAGTTATACCAACCAAACATCACTCGCTCCAAATACAATAGGAGCATAACACATAGATCCCAATGTATGAACATGGGCTCTGATACTAGATGTAATGCCCCCCAAGGAACCCTTCAAACAAAGGGGTTAAATGTGCACTTAATAAAAAAATTAAAACATGGAATAAACATCATGTAACTATGTGCATCACATAACTATAAACATAAGCAAGATATGAACATGCAAGAGAATACATCACAATCATCACATGATCATGCACAAGTTGAAGACTAATAAGATCTTCCAAATTTTCTAAGATAACCCAATCACATACTCAAAATGGAAAACACACGTTCATGATATTTCCCTCCAAAGATTTAGATAGTGTCCATGAATCTTGAGAGGCTAAGTCAACAAGAACACACGACTAAACAAAGAGGAGCCTAATCCATCTAATTGATGTTCATTTTAAACCCAAGGTAAATGTTCCTAATGTGATTATGCATACAAGTTCATTACCTTTGTATCCATCCATAGCCAATATAGAGTCATCAAATAACCTGACAAAGATCCAACAAAAATCCATTAAAGAACTAGCAAAAGAAATAGCAATCAAAGAACCAACAAAAGACCAAACTAGGAACAAATGTTGAATCAAGAAGAGGCACTGATTGCTAGTGGAAATGTGAGTTTGTGAAACCATTGATTCATGATCAGAAACGTTATGAGATAGAAAAAGTCTCAGTTTAGTGAGTCGAATACACTAATTCAAGTTGCGAGAACATTGATACACACAAACGTTGAATTAGATAGAAATGATGATCTAGAAAAATGGGCCTAAAATAGAAGGATCAAAAGCCAAAACCCTAAGCTGACACCAACTTATGGTTGGTAAATATCTAGCTCCACATTGGGGAGTACCATATCGCATAGATCAAGGCCATAATCACTTGATTGCATCAATAAAAACATCATCCAAAAGCACAAAGTAAACTAAGATAAATATCAAGAACATCAATGCATATGCATATAAATATATCAAAGTACAAATAAAGGAAATACATTGATCCCTCTATGCTTAGAATCTTTGTCTCTGGAAGAGTCCTCCATCTATACACTAGTCCCTAGTAGTGATAAAGTACAATTCCACCCTACCATGTGGAACCCTCAGACCCACCCCATCGTGCTCGCGGAGATAGTAACCCAGCCACAAACATAAGGCATACATGTAAGCAAGGAATGGCCAACACACACACACACACAAATTCGATGCATAGTCTCATATAAAGATGTAATGACCCAATGCAATATACATAGATGTAGAATACAAAGATACATGGAGAATACTCAACATGTGGAGTAATGTCCAAAGCACAATTACGATATCACATATTACAACATAATAAGGTGCTACTCATTGCCAATGGACCTAGGCATGAGAGTACCAACCATAGGGGGGTGGTCCCAAAATAGTGCGTTCCACTTTTTGGCCAACTTTGACACAAAGATCAACATTTTGAGAAAAACCTTCACTTTCTAACACCTGTTACCGCAAAACTATTAGGAATTTGAAGATGATGTAAACTAGTGTCTTTTAGAATTTTATTTCTAGTTTCTAAATATATTTAAAAAAAATTCAAATTCAAATTCATTTTTCCTTCTCCTTCGAAAAGTGGTTTGTGTGAAAAACTATGTTTTTAATGAGTTATTGTCACTTGGATCAACGTAATTTTTTTAATAAATATGACAACGATGTAATTCTTTCAATATTATATTTGTAACTTCAATATTTGAAGGATGCAATTGGTTTCATTCATTTTGGGTCAACATTTCATAGTTTATTAAGTTCTAAAGTGACAGTAACTATAATTTAGACATAAGGTCACTTGGATTGCTCTAACTTGATTTGTGTATATCGAAATTCATTTTTTATTTTTTTTTATAGAAAGGTAACACAAATACTATTTTCCTAAATATTTTTCATAATTATTTTTTTTCTAATTTACTATTTTTCCCAAAGTCTTGAAGAGACAGGTTGTTGAATGACCAAACAACCTATGTCTAGTTAAAGAAATATTTAAAAATGATAATGAAGTCAATATGTATTAAAATTATATTCATTATAAAGCTTGTTCTGAATAACATCATACTACATAGACAGGTTTTTCAAATGGATTCATTTGATCTACCAAAACATAAATTCGAAGTGATTTTTTGCTAGCATTTTAATAGGTGTGAAGGAGACTCCATTATAGGTATGAATGAGGAGTATATATGTTATATCAATGTTTTTTTAATCTAAGAGGCTTTGAGCTAACCATTTGTAATTAATTCCTTCAAATGGAACGTCTCAAGACTTAAATCATCATATTTTATTAAAAATGTGTTATTTCAGTAAAAATCAACATGTCTAAAAAAGTGGGACACACTATTGTGGGACCAACCAGGGAATATCTCTGCCCGCACGACTCAATACTGACATTCGGGGATTAATTATCATCTACCACCCACTTGGGTCACTCATGCCATCTAGGTATTTAATGGGTTCCACTACCCACTTGAGTTAATCTTTGACATCCATGGATTTCAATTACTCTCGATTAATGTTAAAGCCCAATTTATTTTATTAAGTTTTCACCTTTTTTTTAGGAAACTCCTTTACGCTTCCACTATAACCACTTCCAGGTCAGGGTCCACATAAGGAGATACTCCCCATGCCTACTCAATGTACCTAATCTTATGGCTCAACATCACATGATGGAGACAAAACAAGAGGCTTCTCTAGTCAATCTACACCAAGGACATACATGAATCACTTCATATACTTGACCTACACCAAGGATGGTAAACAAACACTTCATCTACTTGGTCTGCACCAAGGATGATAAATATAGACTTCATCCACTCAGTCTACATGAGGATGTTATGACCCAAGGATTGTCCACTCATTCTATAGGAGGACATACACAAGATGCATCATCAACATGGTCTACACCAAGGATGGTAAACACATGAACATCAACAAGCACATAAGCAATCATTGAAGGACAAAATCCACTCCAACACACTCAAGGCATACAAGCTGAGTAAATGTAAGCATAAGCCAAATAAAAATTCACTCAATTGGTCACTTTCCAAGAGCATGGATTCCTATGGAATCCATTACACATTGTGTTAGAACACAAGGAAGACTCACAATGCTCAAAAGCAACAAAATACTCAAATTTTGGCAAAATTCGATAGTGCGAAAACTTGCATTTTAACATAAAATAGGAGATTTAGATGGAGATATCAATTAGCTGGGATGTCCTCAAGCCAAGTTGTTTCCACAATATTATTACAAAGTTGGAGTACTGCAACCTCTAATACACCAATCACACCAAAAATGGCGGCATACAAGTTTTGGGCGACATGCAAAATGAGGCAAGCTAAAAAATTCCCAAAAATCAAACATCATAAAAACTCACAAATTAAAAATAATTTCCCCCTAGGAACCCAACATCACATTTCTACAATAAAGTCTCATTTCCAGGCACATACGAAAATTTGAACAACATAACACTTCAAAAACCCTATATTCTCAAAATGAAAACACATAAATTCATAGCAACGTAACCAAGTGAAGAAATTAAGAAAGAAAGTGGGGAAATACTAATTCTCAGCCCACTCATCTAATGTAATTGATTTCATTTGATTAAATGAAGTGAATTAAAATGGGGAGATGCCCTACCTCACCCAAATGGAGAAAAAGCCAAAAAGAAGAGCAAATTCCCAAAACTTAATGGAAGTAGATAAGATCTTTGGAAAAGCGGAGCAATCTCAACATGAATCCAATGAGTCACTCCTCACAAATATTTGACACTTGAATCAAACACAATGAGCAAAAACATGATTTTCTCTAATCAAATTTGGAGCAAAATCCAAATTCTCCCAAAAGAACAAAGTGAGAAGTCAGTGAAAATAACTCACTTTTTCAACACAAAGGCATTTTTAAAAATGACTTTTAAAATAAGTCACTTAAATGATTTAAGTGAACTATTAAATTTTCTCCAAAAATCAAATAAATAAACCCCAAATAATTGGAATCCAACTATGACAAATTAGTCGGTAATAAAATATTAAATTCCCCAATCACAATAAATTAACATTTAATTCTATATTGTTTGCGATAACTGTGGAACTCTAAATGCACAGATATGCTCACGGGTCTAACACAATATGCATAATAAAATCCAAATTTACCAACACATGCCAAAGGGAATGATTTATCAATTATGGATACATCATCCATACTTGATGATATTGGCTCAAATATGAAAGGTGGGTGAAACCGACTCTTGTGTCATTACCAGGGATATAGACACACTCAAATCCTACAACTCAAGTGGAATGTGTCTGGTACCTATTCACTAAAACATGCAAACATCAAGTGTAGCTGGTCATAATATAAATAGCCAAAAAATATATAATAACAATAAAAATGCCTAATGGAACATTGGCACTCTAGTGATGCGATCAGACATAAAGAATGTTGTGGCACTTGTTGTCCCCTTTCCTACTCCTCGATGTACATAAAATTTAAATAAACTTTGCATTTTAAAATAAAATATTTCATTTAAATATAAAGCATTTAAATCAATCCTTTACAACAATGTTAGCATAAATCAACAAAGATCAATAATTGAAATACCCAATAGCATATAAGGCACAATATAACAGGGAACCCAATAAAATCATCTTGATAACATAATCAATAGTCTCGAATGCAAAATACTCCAAATATCATATATAAGACATCATGTCACAACAAATAGAATCATCATGAAAATATGATCAAATTGTAAATAGCAATATAATCCAACCATCTGTCACAAATAACATACTGACAACCAAAATAAAGTACTATCATCAAATGCATCTCATCATGTAGATAATCACAACATCATAACAATAGTACATATCTCATATCAAAATAATCATGGAACAAAATGCAACCACGAGAGGCACTACAATGATATACTCAATGTCATTCCCACACTTGTAATAGGGGATTAGAACAATATGCTCCAAGAATTGGTCTTGTATGAATGAAGTGGCTTTTTCCCTAATATATCTATTGTGTAAGGTATAATAATTGCCCATGAAGCAATTCAGTCTATTAGAACTAATAAAACATAAAGCATATTTGTGAAATTAGATCCAAGAATAGCTTAATATCAAGTGGAGAGATCATTTTTATTGAATGTGTATCGTCTTAAAATGGAAGCACTTCCATGTTAAGAGCATTTAGCCCTATGAGTAAGTGGTTTGGGGTCATGTCGAACGCCTTGAATGGATATTCGACTTGGATCTGGCTTTTCCCCCTATTCTACCCCATTTTCCCACTTCTTCTAGCACTTTCCTGGCAATCTGGATTATGAACCTGAGGTTTTTGACCCTAAGGTCAAAGTCAACCTTATGGGGTCAAGGTGGACCTCGACCCTAACCTAGTCAGGGTCGACCTCGACCTTGACCCTAGGTTCCAGGATCTTCGGGGTTTTCCTCTGGTTGCGGGATTTCATCAAAAATTTGTCTTTTCCCTCTTCAGGGCCACTATTTCTCGGATTAAGTGTCGAATTCTCAAATTAATATTTGAGGTGGACCCTTCTTGATATTTGTATAAGATTCCTAATTTATTATTGGAGATTAGCCTTTCTCGAGTTTTGTGCCTAATACTCAAATTAACTTTGGGGTTGGCCTTACCTTGAATTTTATAACAAGGCTCTTAAATAATTATTTTATTTATTTATTAAGGGTGGTCCCCTCCTAGAGTTTTGTGTCAAGACTTTAATTTAATTTCCTCTCTGTGTGCACCTCTCTAGAGTTTTGTGCCATGGGCCTTTAATTATTGTTTTCTATGAGGCCCCTCTTGTGCCCTAGATCACTATAAAAGGGAGCCTTCCTCTCTCATTTTCACATCTCATCTCACAATCGCACAAGCTCTCAAGTGCAAGAAAAGCAAGAAGATCAAGCCTTCAAGCCTTCAAGCATTCAAGAATCCAATTCATCAAGGAGATCCATTAGTAGCCATTGAAGGATTCAAGCTCTATGGAGCTCTCTTGTTGAAGATTCCTCCATTTATATCCAAGCATCTTCCAAGTTCAAGATCCATTCAAGATTGGTGTTGAAGATCAAAAGACAATTGATTGGACACATCCTACATGTGATTCTACATTCATCCATCCTTGTGGATTCAAGGATTCGAATCCTCCACAAGGGTTTCAACTCAAGCAAGGTGAATTGTTCCATTTACTTTGTTTATTCCAGCAATTTCAATTCAATTTCAAGGTTAATTCCTAAATTGGGGTTTGACTGAGGCAAACCCCCCCCCCCCCCCAAACAAATAACCAAAAACCCTCTTTTTCTTGCAGGTACAGGTGCGGAATCTCAGATCTGAGAGAGAATTTGGATACCCTTTTTGGCAAACTTTCAGGATCTGTGAATAGAATTTGAATCGGACTTCAGAATAAAAATGTCGACCTTGACCTAGTCAGGGACAACCTCGACCCTGACCTAGTCAGGGACAACCTCGACCCTGACCTAGTCAGGGACAACCTTGACCCTGACCTGGTCAGGGACAACCTTGACTTTGACCTGATTCAAATCTCAGAAAAAGATTTCTGGGTTTTTTAGATCTCATAGTTTCGATTTAAAATTATGAGAATCAACAATTTTTGAGATCGTTTGATAGGGTTTTCAGCCAATTATTTTTCGGAGGTAAGTACCTTTATTTCTTAATTTCAATATTAGTCATCTACATTTACTTTCTACATCAATACAATTTCATGTAAGTGTAAACTATTGCCTTTGGGGTCTCTTTTATGTGCAAACCATTGTTCTAAGACCTCATACACTATTTTTTCCTTTACATTTTGGTGAACCTGTTTACGACAACTCTTTCTTTTTTGGTGTTACATTTACATTTTGTGCTTACAAAAGTAGGTTTATTTTGTGCTCTTGCATTTACATTTCAAAAATACAAAAAAATTGTAAAATTTCTTTAAAAATACAAAAATATATCATTGCATATCTAGATCTATTTTATATGCATTTCTTTATTCGTTATCATGTTGCACAAGTTATCTCAAGTGTGGTTTAAGTGCTTTATTGAACCTTTGGATGGGGATGTTGATTTTTCTCTTCCTCATGAAACCATTGTGAATGAACCCTTCGATGAAGACATTGATTTAACCCCTCCTCCTAAAGAAGCTTTGATACACGAGGGTGATTTATTAATACATGGTGATAGCTCTTTTTCTGAAACACACTTCCCTTATGCAGACATTTTAGTGAAAGAAGATGACATTATAGAGGCTTTACCTCCATTTGAGATTCCTTCTAGTGATGAGGCATTAGTGGAGAATGATATGAATTCCCTTAATGCTCTCCCTTTTAGTGATGATCCTATGGAGAATCAAGATCTTACCTCATCTCCTCCTAGGATGTCCTCTTTGCTTCCTTTATATGAATCTATTTGTAGTGCTGAGATGACTAATATGGTTTATCCTAAACCCTTGTTGACTATCAAAGGTTGTCCTCGCATTACTGTCAAAGGTAAACCTATGGAGTCTTTCAATGATCAAGATTTTATAGCTCACACATATCGTACAAGGAATAACCCTCAACCTAATCCGGTGGTTTCTACTTCTTTGCCACCTTCTCAACCTATTCTTCCTCCTCCACCTCATCTTCCTAGCAAGGAGTATGATTTGATAACCCAATTGCAAAATACTCCTGCCAAGATTTCTTTATGGGAGCTTCTTCAAACTTCACCTACCTACCATGAAGCCTTGAAAAAAGCTCTAGCAACTCTGCCTACTCCACCTCCTAATCAAGAGAATATCAATAACTTCTTACAATGCATGCATGCTACCCCGGGTCCTCCTAACATTGTCTTTACTCAAAAGGATCTACCTTCTAAAGAAGTTCAAAATCAATATGATGCTCTTATGGTTGCTGTTTCTATCAATAAAAGTATCATTCGTAGGACCTTGATTGATAATGGATTTGGGCTTAATGTTTGTAGCACAGACATGCTCAAAGCAATTAATGCCGATCTTTCAACAATTCAACCTAACAATGTTGCTATTTGTGGCTTTGATAACATTGCTAAGAACACTTTAGGCATCATTACCTTACCTATCAAAGTAGGACCGGTCATCCTGAATACTCCTCTTCATGTTATGCCTGGACCTCTCAATTATAACCTTCTTTTGGGTAGACCTTGGTTGCATGAGATGCAGGCTATCCCTTCCACCCTTCACCGTAAAGTCAAGTTTATACATAACAACAAGGTGTATACACTTCATGCGGATGATGCGCCTAATCCTTGTCTTAATATTCAAACTCACACTACTCCTATTCCTAACAGTAATCCTTCTTCCTCTAATCCTCTTCCTGGCGATAATTGGGGAACCTTGGATTTTACTCCTACCTTCATTGGAGAATATAAGATTAATGATCTTGATTTTATGAAGAAACAAAGAGAGTTTGAACAGTGAGTTTTTACATCTAAACCCCTTTGTAACAACTTTGTCACTGCTTCCACCCATAATGAATCTATCAAATCTACTAAGGATGATATAGTGACTACTGAAGTTCCATTGACTCCTTCTGATATGACTTCTCGTTATGGACCTGGTTATCACTTCCTAGTTAAACAAGGATTTAATGCTCAAGGATGTGGTAAGCATAAACAAGGAATTCAAATGCCCTTACACACTAGGGGTCATGAGAATTCTTATGGATTGGGATTTAATCCTCGACAACAAATCAATGTTAACAACATCTCGAATAACACTTCAAAACATGATGAACCTGTGAAGGAATTTGACCAAGAATTTCTTTTGCCTAAACTCCTTCGTACTAAGATGATTACTAGACCTAAACGCAAAAAGAAACGTAGTCCAAACTTGAAGACTCTTCCTTTTTGTTTATATCATAGATTTCATGATCACTCTACTAATGAATGTCAAGCTTTACATTATAAGATTAGGCAGCTTATTGATAGTAAGGTTATTTATATATCATGTGACAGTGAGTTGTATTTCAATCCTCTTTTCTCTAAATAACATTCATATTCCTATTATGGAGCTCCACATTATGTAAACAATGGTAGCCTAATACTTGGGGGCTCGTTGTCTTGCATAGTGTTGTGAGCGATATAATAGGTCTCCTTCCATCCTTGTTCCTACACTTGGGGGGCAAGGATGTCATTTCCTTCTTTTCTATCTTTCTGGGATTCACCTTTTTCCTTGTTTAAGCAGTATCTATCTATTATGTGATATCCAATCATACATGAAAATTTTTGGTTTGCATTGAGGATCTTTGTCCTTGATCACAACCTATTTCGTTGTTTGACATTGGGTTTCCATGGTGGATAAATCTCTCACCTTGGAAATTGAACAATGTGCTATCCCTCACAAGAATTACTTTTTTTCACTTCTTGCATGATATCTCTTTGCATTCATCCCTTCCATGGCCTCATAGGAGCTGTGACCTTCTTGGCTTGGACTAGGTGTTGTCTGTGGATATTGTCTTGATGTTGAAGAGGGCTTTATCCTTGATCTTTTCTTTCCTTAACATGTCAAAATAGTATGTTTTTTCCATATTAAGGAGGGGGGCATATATACGGCCTCCCTCATTTTATATTATGTATTGTTGTTCTAACCTTTTATTTTGCAGCATGCTAAATCTCAGAAGGTAACGCACATAAGTTGCTAAATCCTGAAGGGACATGCATTTCCAGTTTCAAATATGCTAAATCTTAGAAGGTAACAGACATAAGTTGCTAAATCCTGAAAAGACATGCATCTATATGCTAAATCTTCTGAGGGTAATGCACATAAGTTGCTAAATCCTGAGGAGACACGCATTTCATATTCATGGTGATACAAGAAGGTGGATCCATGGGTACTTTATAAAAGCCATCAAAAGACACACTACATACATGCACAAAGCTGCCAGAAGGTGCACAACATTATGGGGTGACTATCAAGTATTTTCTTGGTGGGCCATCCTATCCTCTTTGTGGTTCACAGTGAGATATACACATCTTACTGGGCGAGCTAGCCACTCCTCTCTTCCCTTTTCTCTCTTTTTCTACTGATGTCTCTCTTATTGCAAGTTTGGAGTTGATTAAGACTCGAGTCCCTGGGGGCTTGAGGATTCCTTTGTCCCTTTGATTTTAATAAGATTATCTTTTTCTTTATGATCTCCTTTACCAAGAGTTTGCATCGAGTCCATACTCTTGCTAAAGTGGGGGCTTAATGTATCGTCTTAAAATGGAAGCACTTCCATGTTAAGAGTATTTAGCCCTCCGAGTAAGTGGTTTGGGGTCATGTCGAATGCCTTGAATGGATATTCAACTTGGATCTGGCTTTTCCCCCTGTTCTACCCCATTTTTCCACTTCTTCTAGCACTTTCCTGGCAATCTGGATTATGAACCTAAGGTTTTTGACCCTAAGGTCAAATTCAACCTTATGGGGTCAAGGTCGACCTCGACCCTGACCTAGTCAGGGTTGACCTTGACCTTGACCCTAGGTTCCAGGATCTTCAGGGTTTTCCTCTGGTTGCGAGATTTCATCAAAAATTTGTCTTTTCCCTCTTCAGGGCCACTATTTCTTGGATTAAGCGTCAAATTATCAAATTAATATTTGAGGTGGACCTTTCTTGATATTTGTATAAGATTCCTAATTTATTATTGGAGATTAGCCTTTCTCGAGTTTTGTGCCTAATACTCAAATTAACTTTGGGGTTGGCCTTACCTTGAATTTTGTAACAAGGCTCTTAAATAATTATTTTATTTATTTATTAAGGGTGGTCCCCTCCTAGAGTTTTGTGCCAAGAATTTAATTTAATTTCCTCTCCATGTGCACCTCTCTAGAGTTTTGTGCCATGGACCCTTAATTATTATTTTCTACGAGGCCCCTCTTGTGCCCTAGATCACTATAAAAGGGAGCCTTCCTCTCTCATTTTCACATCTCATCTCACAATCCCAAAAGCTCTCAAGTGCAAGCAAAGCAAGAAGATCAAGCATTCAAGCATTCAAGCATCCAATTCATCAAGGAGATCCATTAGTAGCCATTGAAGGATTCAAGCTCTATGGAGCTCTCTTGTTGAAGATTCCTCCATTTCTATCCAAGCCTCTTCCAAGTTCAAGATCCATTCAAGATTGGTGTTGAAGATCAAAAGACAATTGATTGAGACATCCTACATGTGATTCTACATTCATCCATCCTTGTGGATTCAAGGATTCAAATCCTCCACAAGGGTTTCAACTCAAGCAAGGTGAATTGTTCCATTTACTTTGTTTATTCTAGCAATTTCAAGGTTAATTCCTAAATTGGGGTTTGACTGAGGCAAACCCCCCCAAACAAAAAACCAAAAACCCTCTTTTTCTTGTAGGTACAGGTGTGGAATCTCGGATCTAAGAGAGAATTTGGATACCCTTTTCGGTGAACTTCTAGGATCTGCGAATAGAATTTGAATCAGACTTCAGAATAAAAATGTCGACCTTGACCTAGTCAGGGACAACCTTGACCCTGACCTGGTCAGGGACAACCTCAACTTTTACCTGATTCAAATCTCAGAAAAAGATTTCTGGGTTTTGTAGATCTCGCAGTTTCGATTAGGCTTTAAGAGAATCAACAGTTTTTGAGATCGTTTGATAGGGTTTTCAGCCAATTCTTTTTCGAAGGTAAGTACCTTTATTTCTTAATTTCAATATTAGTCATCTACATTTACTTTCTACATCAATACAATTTCATGTAAGTGTAAAATATTGCCTTTGAGGTCTCTTTTATGTGCAAACCATTGTTCTAAGACCTTATACACTATTTTATCCTTTACAGAATGTAATGGAACGGTTTGGTTTTTGTCCAAAATGGATATCACGAGTTCAAAGCTACATTTTCACTTTGTGTTTCTCAATTCTTATCAGTAGTATCCTACAAGGCTTCATGCAAGATTTGAGAGGTTTGAGGAAAGGGGATCCCACATCCCCCTTCCTCTTTATCATCATGGTGAAGGTTCTTGGTTGTTTTATTTCCAAAAAGAGGAGTGTTGGTATGTGGAAAGGAGTGAATATTGCCAAAGAGGTTAAATCTACTTCTTATCTTCATTTCAAAGATGATACACCATCGACGAGGAAGTCATCCTTGATTGAAGTTAGTGTAATGAAGGCCACACTGGATTTTTATAGTAGAGCTTATGGGAAAACAAATAATTGGAGAAAATATTCTTCAACACTAGTATGGAGAAACAATAAAAAATCTCAAAAAACTTGAGTACAAAACCTTGTTCTCCACCACAAAATTACTTGGGACTTTCTCTTTTTGTTGTAGCTTACAAACCAAATTTATGGAGTGGTTCAGTGGAAAACTACAATAGTAAGACGAAGGGATGGAAAAGAAAGTGGCTCACCTTTGTGGGACATATTATAATTTGGTAAAGTTAGTAATTTTGGCTATCCCAATTTTTCCCATGATGTGTCTTAATATCCCTTCTAAGATCCTCAAGATTATTGACCAAAAATTGTGAAAGTTCTTTTGGAACAATAGTCAAGACCAAGACAAGATTCTATTGTTGGCATAGGAAAAAATAATGTCAATTGAAGGCTACAGATGGAGTTGGTTTGAGAAATTGGAAAATCATGAATGAAGTGATGGGGGCCAAGTTGATTTGGGACATGTGTAGAAACCCAAGAAAAAGTTGGGTAAAGATCTTGAAAGCTAAATATCAAGTATTCCTTCAAAGGAAAATTTTAACAATTCAAAACTTGCCAAAATGATCAGTTGTTTAGAACTATGATTTTTTTATCGTACTATTATTATAGAACATATTTCTTCGCTTCTTGGCACTAGTGAGTCTGCAATTTTTGGGAAGATTATTGGGATAGCCTAAAGGTCCTAGTGAATAATGTGAGGTTTATTTTTTTAAAGGAGATCATAAATGAGTGGCGAGGTTCAAAAGTAGAATACTTTATGAGGAATTCATTAATTGATGGAAGAGTAGAATGAGAGTGAAAATCTGTAGAAGATCTTGGTTTGGATGATGGTACTCCTTGAATGGGTTGGATTTATTTAATTTTCTTAGCCGTGTGTACTCCTTGAATGGGTTGGATTTGATTTAATTAAACTATACAATTAATTTGATTAAAATTAATTACATAATTAAATGATCTTTTTAATTCAGTTAATCCTCTTTGGCTTTGATTTCAATTAATTTTTGATTTTGTCTTTGATTACTCACTTGGATTAACTTTGACTATTTTCAGGTGTCTACAAATGCCCCTATTTGAATCAATGTGTGAAGTGCTTTGGTTCAAAGAATGTCCGATGTTTGATTAAATGATGCATGATTCGATCTTGATGATGCAGATTCCCTGATAAAACCCTGATTGATTGATGATGTTGGTTCTCGTTATGATGATGGATTCTGGATATGATGTTTGATTTGAAAAGATTTGCTAATTTTGATGCCCCACTGATGAATTTGATTTTATTTTTTTTATATTCTATCTCTGATTTGAAACCAATTCTCTGATTTAAATCAATGATGATGTGATTGCATGCCCCCTCAAAAATGAAATAGAAATTGATTTTGATGAAAAATATTCTTTGATGACCGTATTTAAACAAAAAAATTATGTTTAATCAATTTCATTTCTGATAATGATGTGACGATTAATTGATGAGAATTCCCTAGTTTTAGAAAAATTTAGAAATCAATTTTGACCCTAGGTCAATTTTCCACTAAAAAGTACTCTTTTAGGTCAAAAGGCTATATATAGGGATAAAATGTTATTTTTACTATTCATTTTCGCTTTTGCCCTTTGACTTTTCCACTCTGCTCTTTTAGTGAAATCAATGATGGTGGTCCCCATTCGAGAGCATCAGTTCGAGTGAGGTCTGAGATATCATCTCATGTGTGACTATGGACCTCCGGTGAGTACCCTGATCTATCTCTTTTTTTTTTGTTGATTATTTGCAATTTTTTGGATTATTTGTAATTTTTTGGTTTTTTAGGCATTGTTAGAATTTGTTTTTGCAATTTAGATGAAATAACGTGTAGGATTAGTTTAATAGCACGTACAAAATTGTTTTGGCACATCTGCATTAGGAAATAACGCGTATAAGATGATGCCCTAGGTAGGTTTTAGTGCATATGATAGGTAAAATAGTGCTTAGGGTTAGGTTACCACAAATGATCCATTTAATAGCGCGTACACTAATTTGAAATAACGCTTTCAATAGGAAATGATGCTTATAAGTTGTTTCAATGTGTTTATAAATGTTTCAATGCGTTTGATAAAAATAACAACGCTTACACATTTTAGCATGTACAACCTAAAAAATGATGCTTAGCTAGCCTTTTGAAAACTTTTACCTGATTGAGAAACTTTTCCAATTTGATTGATTTTCACGATCGATCGATGAATGAAGATTAATGATCCTGTGATGAAAATAAGTGGTTTGATGTCAATTTTGATCACGTTTGATGAATGTTGATTGTCAATCTTAGTTGATTGTTAAATTTGATTTGATTAGATGTTTTTCATCTTCTCTGATTGGAATTAGGAAAATTGATAATGATGATGTTGATAGGATTTAATTTGATTGACTTGCGATGATTCACTTTGGATGATTGATTATTGATATGATGTCACTTGATTTAACAAGTTCGCCTCTAAAAGTTATATGTCTCAGTTTTTATCCTTGGCCATTAGATATGGTCAATCAGTTCAGTGCCTAGGAGCGACGATTGATTGGTCATTAGGATTGATTTTCCTTCTAGACATGTCTCAATTTTGTGTGAATCGGGGTCTTCTTACAACTATGGTAGAGTAGTTGCACTTCGACCATAATACCTTTCACTTACCGATGGGTGAGATGACTATCAACCTCGAGGATATTTATGAGTTGTTGAGGATTCCCACTTGTGGTGAGATTGTTTATTACAATCAGGTTTATGATGGGTCAACATGTAGATGATTGTTTGGAGATGTGACCATTAGTGTTGAGAGCATTCCTTGGGCTCAGTTCAACTCTTTCCATGTCCTTCCTTCTATTTTGGTTATTTTGATCGGTGGGTTTCTATTACCAAATCAGAGAGGTCACATATTCATCGTGGGTTGGGGAAAGATTCTAGAGGACATGATTGCATAACCACGTTGGTTTGACTGGGTTTCTTGTGTAATAGAAAAGTTATATCATGAGTTGCATCACTTTGTGTATTGACATGCTGCAAGATTATCTGCCATCGCTATCATGTTACCACTCTAGACTTGGGAGCATATTCATGTTACTAGGCTTGTTGTAGCTTGAGATAGAGATCTTGGTTGGCCATATGCTTATATTTATGAGGGTGTTGTTATATAGCCTCATTTGGGAAAGGTTGATTATTGGTAGTGTATGTTGGATGATATTGATTAGGTTATATGGAAACCTTATATTGGATGTGAGGCCTAGAGAGAGGATGACATAGAGTTTCCTTTTATGTTTATGCCTTAATGGATGATTGGATGGTCTCCTTTGGTTATTGAGAGATTGTGCTTTCACAGGTCACTCCATTAGTTCATTCAATACAGGGTTTGGCTTTGCATGCACGAGTTCAAGTGGAGAGATCCTTGTGGGGTCTTCAGATATATTATCAGGTTGCACGAGATGACATCCTTGGTTAATCACACTTGGACAAGGATATGAGAGATCAAATTATCGATGCAAACATGAAATATGACTATGCTCAGTGGTTCATTCAATATCCTTTCCCTCAGTTTACTAATCCTATAGAGCCCATTCCAGATATTGATGATAGATCTAACGATGATGATGATGATGATGAGAGGTGGGAGATCTAGGAGAGGTGGGAAGGTTGATAGGAAGGTTATTGCACATATACCTATCAGAGGTGGTGGCGTGAGGATGTGAGGTGGTGATATTGAGAGAGTTTGAATGGGAGGAGGAGTGAGGATGAGAGGAGTATTGAGGGCTATCCATTAGTTGAGGGTTGCAGGTTGGGGTCGGCAGAGACCTTGGGAAGTCAGGCATGTACCAATTCCACAATTTTCCTTGGTTGTCCCAGTTCCACCAGCACAGGTAGTGTAAGCGTCAGATACCTTGGTTCAATATGTGTGATCATTGCGGGCTAGCATGACAAAGATGAGGGGTCAATTGGCTCAATTTAGTATTATGATGCAAAATTTTATGGCTGTTATGGCTCAGCATGGTACACAACCTAGTTCTAGCAGAGGTACATGTATAGATGGTCCAGATACAGGTGCAGGGGGATCAGATACAAGTGCAAGTGCAAGTGGTACTAGTTGAGCATTGATTTGTTGCACTTTGATGTATCATTTTGATCAAGACTTTATTGATGTACTTTATGGACTTTGATAGAAATTTTATGGACAATCTTAAATTTTGATGTCATTTATATGTTGGACATTGATTTTCTAACGATATATGGTTCTATATGCTCTTATCTATATGCTTATTATTTTTGTGTTTTTCTGATGCAAAATGTTATGAATGCATTTACTTTACTTGCTTTGGATGGATGTGTTATATATGGCATAGCTTAGATGGATGCAAAATGTTAATGAATGCTTTGTTTTAATGCTTTAATGACTAATGGTTAATGAATTCATTGATTAATGATTAATGATTAATGATTAATATTTCTCTTATGTATGATATGCTTCTTAATGATGATTAATGAATCTATGATGCAACGTAAATGAATTCAAATGGATATGCAATGCAATGAATGCTTTAACTTGGACTTGATGATTAATGGACCTAATTATGAATAATGAATAATGGATTTAATGATGCAATTTAATGAATAATGAATAATGGATTTAATAATTGAATTTAATGAATCTAATGTTTTTTATTTTTGTCCAACATATTCGATCAAGTAAAGGAATGATGAACCTTTTTTATTTTACTTAACTCTACCTCCTTTTTCTTTTTATATGTTTTGAGAAGAAGGTTCCAAATGCAAACTAACATGCAAATCAATCTAAAATGAATGTAGCTATCTGTCTCTTTTTAACAAAAAAAGGATGTTATTTTTATCATTGAGCTCTTTGAAATTGAAATTAGTACAATCCTCGTTGGTTCAACCATGATGATATGAATACCTCTTTCCTTCTGAATTATGTACTTGAAGTTGGTACAACTCTCACTGGTTAGATTTTCAACCATGATAGTTGGAATACCACTTTCATCAGATTCAATGCTGCAAGTGGATTTTGGCCTTAAGATATGAAACATCAAAATGACCAAGGTATCATGTTGCATAAACAAACAAAGATTTGAGTTTCACCATATGTATATGTCCTCAATGATTCTTTGATGATCATGTCATTAGATGAATGTTACATATTTTGAAGCTTCAATCTTAAGACATTCATAAAGAAATCAAGAAAATATCATGCTTTTATCATCGCTCTACTAGTCTATGACTTCATCGATTTGCTAAAAAGACATGATTTTACCAATCAAGTAACACTAAAAAAAATTATCATTATTTTTCAAATCCATATTTCAAGTAGAACTTCATCCATTTTAATATTTGTTTGCTATTTTTAATCTTGATAAAGATAAGGTCATGTGAATCAAGGATCAAAATGTTAATTGTTGTAAAATCAAAATTTGAATTAAGATTTGAATCAAAAGTCTAAGTGTCATGCTTGTGGTTAGATACATTGACTTGTGTCAATTGGTGTCTATTTGATGAATCACTTTGATTTAAGATAAAATGTCCCCAGTTTGATTCCATAGCAATGTTGGATTTAGATAATTTTCTAGATTATGACGAAAGCCTTGAGTATTTACAAATGCAACTCTAGGATTTATTATGCAACATGTACAAATGATGGTGAATGCAATATATACAAGGAAATGTAGATGGAGTAATGAGACTTGACTTGACTTTACAATCAAATGGTGCATATTTACTAGGTTTTCACCACTTGAATTTCTTTTTATTTTTCTCTTTTATATGCTTTTTTTGCTACCAAGGCACCTATTTGCTAGGTTTTCACCAAGGCACTTTTTTCTTTTTACCTTTTTTTTTCTCATTTTTCCATTTTTTTTTCTTTTAGTATTATCAAGGCACCTATTTTCTAGGTTTTCACCAGGATAACAAATTTTTTTTAAATTTTTTTTTTTTTTTTCAGGATCCATATTTGAATGTTTTTACTTTCTTCATGCTCAATTTTTCATTTTTTTAAATTTCTTTAGGAATTCTTTTTGCTATTTTTGTATTTCTTGCTTTCTGAATTTTTTTTCTTAGGATTAATTTATTAATGTTTTTGGATTTCTTTAGGCTCACTTTTTGTTGTACAAAGTTAATATGATGCTATCTCTTCTGATATTTTGATACTCTTTCCAACTTATACTCTTTCAACTGCTTTTAGGTATAAAACCTCTTCAAGTGTATGCTATTAATAGGCTCTTGTAATTATTCTCCATCACAGTCAGCTAATTTTTATGTCCCTGTCTCAAAGGAAGATGTAATGATGAACGATCCTAACTAGTTTTCTTCCCCTTTTCCTTTCTTGTCTCTTTCTGCCCGATTCTTGGGATTTTGTCTTAATACAAGGTTACCTACTTGTAATTCCCTTGGCTTGATGTGTTTGTTGTAGTTTCGTGACATTCTATTTTAATACACCTTGAGATGATCATATGCTTGTTGTTGGCACTCATTAAGTAACTCTAACTCTTTGAGTCTTGCGACTCTATAATCCTCTTTCGTTAACAATCCATGTAACGAAATTCGTAAAGATGGGATCTCTACTTCTAGAGGTAATATTGCTTTAGCTCCATAAACTAATGAGAAATGTATAGATCTAGTTGGTGTTCTCATACCTGTGCGATATACCCATAAATTTGGATTTAGTTGAATGTGTCAATCTCTTCTTGAGTTATCCATTGTTCTTTTCAATATCTTTAGGATATTCTTATTAGTTGTGTTTGCTTTTCCATTTCCTTGTGGATAATATATGGAAGATGAATGATGAATCATATGAAATTTCTTGCACAACTCATTTATGTCCTTGTTCTTGAAGTGCTTGACATTTTCTATTGTTATGACATGAGGAATAACATATTTACAAATTATGTGGTTCAAAATGAACATTAAAATTTGTTTTCCCATTGTAGTAGACAAAGGCACAACTTATATCCATTTGGTGAAATATTTTGTTGCTATGATTATGAACTTATGACCATTGGATGATGGTGGATGAATCATCTTGATTAAATCTAACTCCCATTGATAAAAGGGCCAAGGTGTGGTCATTGGATATAGTTCTTGAGCTGGAACATGAATTAAATTTCCATGGTATTGACATTTTTGGCATATTTTGGCAAAATGACATGCATCTTTTTTCATGGTTGGCCAATAGTAATCCATTCTAAGAAGTTTCTTAGCTAAGGTTAACCCACTTGAATGTGATCCAAAGACTCCTTTGTGGACTTCTTGCAAAGCTAATTTTGATTCCGCCTCCTCTAGACACCTAAGAAGCATTCTGTCAAGACTCTTATGATACAATGTGTTTGACACAAAGGGTATAACGAGAGGTTTGTCTTATAAAGTTTCTTCTTTGGTTTCGGGTTTGGTCCAAGGGTAAAGTTTGATCTTTCAAGTAAGTATAAATAGGTCCATACCAATGATATTCATGTCCAATTAATAGGAAAATTATTTGGGAGTTAGGTAGGTCAAATGCATGTTGTTCCAACTCTTCTACCAAGAATTCATATCTTGCATTTTGATCTAGCATCTGTAAGAGGGAAGCTAACGTCACCATGGCATCTGTTGCTTTGTTCTTTTCTCTTAGTATTTGTTCAAATGTGATCAAAACAACATAATTCTTCAATTTATCTATCATCTTTTTATAGGGCGTTAACATGTCATCTCTTGTCTAGTACTCATCATTAATTTGATTTATGACTAGTTGTGAATCACCATAGACTTGTAATCCTGTCACTTTCCATTCTAAAGCCATTTTAATGCTAGTGACAAGTGCTTCATATTCAAAAATATAGTTAGTGCATGGAAAGAGAAGCTTGTAAGATTTTGGAATTGTGGAGCCTTGAGGTATGATCAACAATATGCCTTCTCTTGAGCTATGTTGGGTGTACGAACCATCAAAGTAGAGTTTCCATGTTTTTGCTTCAATGTTTATGATTTATGCATTTGGGAATTCCACTTGAATAGGATATTCATCTTGCAAAGGCTCTTTCACCAATTGATCTTCTATGACCTGGCCTTTTATTACCTTTCTATCCACATATTCTATGTCAAATTCACTTAATACCATCACCCACTTTGTGAATCTTCCTGTTAAGGTTGTTTTTCTCAATAGATACTTCAAAGGATCAATCTTAGCTATGAGTTTGATTTTGTGTTCCAACATATAATGGCATAATTTTTGTGAATAAAAAACTACCACCAAGCATGATCTTTCTATGAAGTTATAGTTCAACTCATAGTTGACCAAAGTCTTGCTTATGTAATAAATTGCTTTTTCTTTTCCATTTTCATCCTCTTGATCCAATAGTGCACCTAAGGAATGATTTATCACTGAAATACACAATAGAAAGGGCTTGCCCCATATGGGTGGCATTAATATTGGTGTATTCATGAGGTATTTCTTGAGGAGTTCAAAAGATTCTTCACATTTATCATCCCATTTTAATACTACGTCCTTGTGAAGGAGTTGAGTAAAAGAATGATACTTTTCTGTGAGTTGGGAAATGAACCTTCTTATGGATTGTAGTCTTCCTTGAAGATATCTTATTTGGCTCATGTTTCTTGGTACCCCCATCTCCATTATTGCTTTGAATTTTTTGGGGTCTACCT
The DNA here is from genome assembly GCA_027943335.1 of Chamaecyparis obtusa. Classification (NCBI taxonomy): domain Eukaryota; kingdom Viridiplantae; phylum Streptophyta; class Pinopsida; order Cupressales; family Cupressaceae; genus Chamaecyparis; species Chamaecyparis obtusa. The sequence continues at coordinate 1,249,039 of BSBK01005114.1, forward strand.
CAATATCTTTTGTTGAAACTATATACCCAAGTAATTTGTCAGATTGTACCCCAAATGCACACTTTTTTGGATTTAATCTCAGTTTGAATTGTTCAAGCCTTGTGAAAATATTCTCTAAGATTGGAAAGTGTTCTTTTCTTGAATGGGATTTAGCTAGGATATCATCCATGTAATCCTCTAAACATTTATACATCATGTCATGGAATATATGGGTCACAACTCTTTGATATGTCACTCCTGCATTTTTAAAATTGAGGGGCATCACATTCCAAAAAATGTTCCCCAAGCACATGTAAAAACCATTTTATCTTGATCTTCTGGAGAAATTTTTATTTGATTGTACCCACTAAATACATCCATGAGGGAAAATATAGAATGACCTACCATCAAATCTACTATTGCATCTATGCTCGGTAATGGGAAATCATCTTTTGGACATGCTAGGTTAAGCTCTCTAAAATCTGTGTAAATTTTGATTGATTTATCTAGTTTTGAAATAGGTACAATGTTGGAGATACACTCAGCATAATAAATAGCTCTAATGAAACTCACTTTTAATAACTTCTCCAATTCAGCTTTGACAAGTAGTGCAATATGTGGGTGCATTTTATTCAACTTTTGCTTGACGGGCTTAATTCCTAGTTTGATGTTCAAATGATGCATAATTAGATTTGAGTCTAATCTGGGCATATCATCATAAGACTAAGAAAAGTTTATTTGCCTTTCTTTAAAAAAATCCCCAAATTCTTCTCCTTCCTCTTTTGATAATGAAGTTGCAAGATGTATAATTTTAGGCTCTAATTATGTCCCGATGTTGATCTTTTTTGTTGGCTCTATCAAGATACATGATCTTTTTTCATAATGTTTGGGAAAAGTGTCCAATATCTCTTCCTTAGGTGCCACAATTGGCTTTTCACCTTTGGAAATGTCTTTTATTTTTACTTTTTCTTGCTCTAGTACTGCCACATTGTGGTTTTCACCACTAGACTCTTTCATTTTTTTATTTTTCATTTTTTCCTTTTATTTCTTGACTAAGAGATTGAACACATTCCCTCATCATTTCTCCTTGATATATTTTTTGTTAGAAGAGGGTCCAACTGCATTTAGTTATAAGGCTAAGGAATTGTCATTTGGAAATGTAAGTATGTCATTTGACTCTATGGAATCCCATTCAATGAGTTCTAGGTTTACAAGGGATAAAGTATCATTGGCTAAGTTCAAGTTGGCTGGATTTAGGGACATGACTTCGTTTGAGGGTTTGTACATTGTATCACTTAAGTCTATGAAATGTGCTTGTTCTATGTGTTCCATAGAACTTGGATCAAAATCTCCCTCACTAGAGTCCTTTTGGGTTTCTTGAGGATAAAAATCTCGTGGGTTAAACATATCACTAGATTATTCCATTACCGGTAACCATGAGGGTAAATAGGGTTCCCCTATCCATTGAGATATTTTTGCTTATTGACTTGAAGTAGGCTCTTGAGTAGAAACTAACCCTTGTTTTGAGCTTGAAGCTTTATTTGAAGTTAACTCTTGATTTGACTCTTGTCTTTTACCCGACTTTGAGATAGGAGCATAAGTACAGATAACATGCACCTCTTTGTCTTGATAAGATTCATTAGATAAATAATCCCATTCCCATTCATTAGAATCCTCATCACTTTGGGACTTCAATTGTAAAATTTGTTCATAAAATTGGGGATGATTCTTTTTAGTATATCTTGGTTCAAGATATCTCTAAAGGATGCTAGCTGAGAGCATTACATTAGCTTCTTTAATTAGAGATCCATGAGAAGTTCATGCATTTAGATTTCATTTCAATTTTGTTTTAAAAGCTTAATTAGATTCAATTGACTTGATATCTTAGAAAATTAATTTCATGAAAGTATTTTATATACACAAAATGGTGCCCATCGTGGGGCCCAAGGCCTCTACTAATCTAATTTCATGTTTATTTGTTAAATTTGCATGAATTTTTGTTTGAATTCTCTATTTTGCAGGTGAAGTAGTGCATACAAGGCAAATTTTGATGCTTTTACACAATGAAATAGTGCTTCTACATAAAAATTTAACGCATTTACAAAGAGTGTTAGAGCGTAGCAGAAACTTCTATCTTTTGTCTTCTATTCTTTCAACACTTATACCATGACCCCATAATGCTTACAAACATTGTTTCAGCACTTACCAGATTTTGTCTTTTAAATGATACTTTCTAGAATTTAATTGTCAGCATTTAAAAGATTCAGTAGCATGTAGAAAGATTTAAATAGCGTGTACAATAATTATGCAGTGCTTACAGTAGATAGGATGATGCGTATAATAATTTATGTAATGCGTAGTACTAGTTTTTAAAAAATTTAAATTATGTAAGTTTAATGACAAATTTTCTGTGATTTGTAGATGACAAGACATAAAAAGGTCCTAAAACCATAATCTAGAGCTAATAGAGAGGATAAGCAAACAAGAAGGAGATTGAAAAAGGAGAAACAAGTCCATTTGAACAACTTTTTAGAATATTCCAAGAAAGAAGGAGAGGCCTATGAGAGGTATATGCAAATAATTCAAGCTTATAAATCAATATATGTATCTCCTAATTGGATTTTTGTTCCTTAAAATGCATAAGTATTAATCAATTTGAAGAAGGAAAGAAAATTTGATTTGCTTTGATTTCTTTACATTTTTCTTGGATTGTGTTGGACTAACATTTTTGAGAAGAGGATGCTAAGGAGCTAGAACGATCGTGATTAGGTGAGTATAAAATGCATATAATGAAATAAAAATTGTGCCTAGCTTTTCTAGCTTCGAAAAGGTATGCCTAAAACCTTATGTATTTTCTTAAATTGTGGCAATTTGATTTAAATCTAGCATAATTGGAGACCTATTATTGTTTGCTGGATTTGTCAATAGGCCTATGCTCTTCACTTCTTTTAGTGAATCACAATGTCAAACCTATCAAATTCTTCAATTAAAAGAAAGGTCAAGGAATGAACAAACACTAAATAAAAGCCTAGTTGTTATGGAAGAGAGTATTAGGTGATTATGCTCTTCACCTTTTAGGTGAATCAGAAAGCTAGAAGTACTCAAATCCCCTTAGATTAAAAGAGGCTTGGAAATTGAACCATGTTTATTATGTTTGGAAGTGGAAAGTAGTAGGGATATTCCCTTTACCTTTGGTGAATCAAATTCCCAAACCTAATTTTTCATTTCATTTCATTGCTTTCATGAACATGTTAGAGATATAGTGGGCTCACCTCTCAAAAACATGCCTTAACAAGGTCGATGTGAGGGATAGCCCTAAGTCGGATACAACTACTTTTTTCATAATAACCCGACCCACTATAAAATAAAATGCATTCATCCTTGATGGGGTGAATGAGAAAGGAAGATCAAGAATCAACCTCCTCAAGTAGTCCTTCAAGACTACACAAAACTCCAACATACTGATGGTGGGAGGCCCCTATAATGGGGGATGAAACTTGATTTTCTTTTAAACAAAATCCATACTAGCTCTTTGGTAAATTAGCAAGCCTACCTAATTAGAGCCATGTTTAAAAGCCAAAATTGACTTTAGGTAGATTGCTTGAAGTGATTTCTTGTGAAAGACCCATGAAAATGTTCTCACATATTTAAACCTTTGTGTTTAGAGGTCAATATTAAAGACACGTGTTCTTGAGTTTTCTATATTTGATAATACATGTTACAAGGAAGAAAAATCCATTACAGTTTAATTTATCTTTAAAAAAATCTTCCTAATTCAAAAGAATAATCACCAAGAGGGAAGAATTTCAATTGACTCAACTCTTGTTAATGCCAATTTTTACTAGATCTCATTGCTTGAAAATATCTCTTCAAGAAGATGACAAGTGCATTAGTCAAGAGATTCCCTATAAAGACATCACTTTCCAATCCCTATTTGAAGAGGAACAAGAACAAGAAGAAAGAACTCCCAATCTATTTGAAGAAAGAGTTAATCCTATGGCGGGAAATAATGATTTCTATGATTTCAACCAAGAGCGAAACCATGAAAACCAAAATGATAATCATAAAATAAATTGAAGAAATGAAGAAATAACTAAAGAGATGGCTAGTAGGGCAGCCCAAGATCCCATATTTCTCAAAGTCATGGAAAAAATTCTAGAGAGGGATAAAGAAAGATATTTTCTCAATTTAGCTCAATTAGGAGTTAAACTTCCTCATGACTATGACACATTAACCTTGAAGAAGGATGAGGAAGAAGAGAATCCATTAGGATTCATGAATAAACAACTCAAATTATTCCAATCTCAAATTGATAGCATGAAAAAGGTGGCTGAACCCAAATCATTTTCAATTGAAGCCTTATGTCCTTTTCCTTTTGATAGAAATTTGGTCATGGTGCATTTTCCTCCCAATGTGGTTTTTCCAAGATATGACAAGTACATGGGTAAATCCGACCCACAAGACTACTTAAGAGAGTTTTGTGCTATAATAATTGAGTTCATGCATGACACCACATACCTAATGAGGTTATTCCCAAGAATCCTTGGAGGGAAAGCTATTGAATGGTTTTCAAAATTAATCCCGAGAATAAAAACTTTTGAAGAATTAGCCTCCAAGTTTGTGACTCATGAATCCTACAATATCGAGTACAAAATCACCATGTTGAACTTATGTGATACTAAACAAAAAGATGGTGAACCTTTTCTAATCTTCCTCTAAAGCTAGAGAATGGTTTTTGCTAGATATCCAAGAAGTATACCTGAAAAGGAAAAGATGGATATTTTCACGAATAACTTGAACATGGAAATGAATTATTGATTACAACTTCAATGTCCCCTGACCTTTGAGAAAATTATAAAAAATGGGATCAAGATTGAAGAAGTGTTAGTAAAGGAAGAAGAAATCAAGCAATTCAAAGAAAATAAAGGCTTTTCTAACACCAATAATAATAATAGGGGTGCTAATAACAACAATGACAAATCAAGGTTTTAGTTAAAGAACACCAATAAAAACCTTGTAAATGATGGGGTTGTGGAAGCCAACAACCTTAAAGCCACACCTTTTAATTTATAAAGCAGGTCTAATCAAACTAATAATGTCAATCAAACATCTAAGACCCATTTTAATAATAATAATAACAACTCTTTCAATAACCAAGGTGTAAATAAACCAAGAACTTTCTTTAACCCAACCCAAAGAAGAAAGTTCACATTCTTGGGGGAACCTTTGGAGAATGCATTAAGGACCCTTGTTGCCAATAAAATCATCATTTTTCTGGAATCAAGACCCTATGAACCACAAGTAAAATCATCATGGTGGAATGATGCCCATCATTGTGAATACCATCAAAATAAAGGGCATAAGACCAATGAGTGTATGAAACTCAAACATTTGGTTCAAGATTTGATAAATGATGGCATGATCAAAGTTGAGGGTCCCTAAAATAATGAAGATCATACAACATTCAAAACTCCTTTCTTAAATCATGAGAAAGGTGAAACCTCAAATTCAAATCAAAACAACAAAAGAGGGAATGATAAGGTCAATATCGCCCATACCCATGAAAATACTATAAATTCTTTGACGGGGTATGAAAATACCATCAATGTCATAGTGGTGAAATATTAACAACAACAAGAAACCTCTAATGTTGTGACTAGGGGGAAAGCATCCAAAATCACCTTACAAGGGACTACCCCTAAAAAATTTCTACCAAGTCAAACATCATCATCCTCAAAGCAATACAATCTTGTGGATCAACTCCAAAGAAATCCCACACATATCTCAATCTTGGAGTTGTTAAAATTTTGTCCAATCCACAAAGAAATCTTGGAAAAGGCTCTTATTGAGACCAATGTTCCACTTAACTTGGATGTTGATAAATTTCAGAATATGGTTGGACATCTTATTGCACCACATTGCCTATCTTTTTTCGAACAAGATGACTCATCTTTGAATCATCCCCAAAATCTCCCATTTCATATAGAGGTGTTGATACATAAACATCGTGTCAAAAGAGTCGTCATTGATGGAGGAGCTGGTCAAAATATATGCACCTTGAGTGTCATCAAAGATTTAGGATATTTCAAAGAAGCAATTTATCCTAAAAGAAAGATAACCATCAAAGCTTATGATGATGAATAAATGTCCTCCAAAGGGATAATATTTCTTCATATTTGAGTTGGTCCTATTCAAAAGGAAATTATTTTCCAAGTGCTTGATCTAAAATTGACCTATAACATTTTTTGGAGGAGACCATGGATATATGAGATGCAAGTGGTACCTTCAATTTACCACCAATATTTAAAAGTTTCCTTACATGGGTAAAGAAATTATGGTGAGTGGAGATCTAAATCCATTGCAATAACATCAAACCTATAAATGACTCATTGGTTCCCTACAATCATGAATGCACTACATCAAGACAAATGAGTCAAGGTCAAATTTAAAAAGATGTTTCTCAAGCAAAAGGAAAAGGAAAGATGAAAGAAGAAGATATCCTTGTTAAAAAGAATCAAGACCAAACTAACTTAGCTACATCAACTAAAGGAAAAGAGAAAGTTAGTTGGGTAAATTCCAAAGAAAAAGAAGAGGACAATTCACAATCTTCTCAAATTAAAGCCAAAGAAATCAATTATCAAAAGATGGACACAATGATGAATAACTTTGAAAAATAATGCAAGATAAAGCAAAATGTTGTAGGGTAATATTCCTTATCAATGATGGATCTACCTCTTTCCCCTAGATCCCATGGCAAACCATCTAGTTCTAATCCTCCCCAAAAATTTAATTAACATTTTGTAAGAGCTAGAACTTCTTCACCTATGGAAGAAGATGATAATGAAATCCTAAAGTAGCTCTATAAAATGAGGAAACTTCAAGTTCGAATCAAATAAGCAACGAAGAAGAGAATTCAAAACATTAGTATTCCAACACACCAATATGGAAAAAGGTTACAAAATCATGCAAAAGATGGGGTATAAGGGAAGAGGACCCTTGGGAAATAGAAATGAAGGTATTCTATAGATTCCATGTATGCCACCAAAGGGAATGATTAATCATTAGGTAAAAGGGTTTGAGAACATGACAAGGGATGTGATTATTATTTTAAACCAACATTATTATTGTTTTGAAGTCATTCAGAGAACTTTCAAGGAAGTGCATAGATGAGGATGGACAAGGTGGTGGTCTGAAGTTAAGGATGGAAGGAAAATTCAAACTCATCAAACAAAATATCAGAGAAGAGATTGAAGGGTGTTAATAAGATTTATAAACAAATCTTTCGGTAGATTGTGGATATTTTTCTTAGAGAAGAACTCATGAAATTTAAACATTATTATTGCATGAATATTGATATTGTGTTGATTTGTATGGCATGGGCACTAGAGTTTGGAAATAAAGAGGAGGTTTTGTGGGTGATGTGGGAATGTGTAAGAGAATAATGGTGTTTTAGAATGAATTCATTATTGGCCATGGAAAAACCTAGTGAGGGATTTTAAGCCCAATATGGAGACTATAATAAGGTGGGAGGTATGGAACCATTAATAAATCCATTAATTTTTTGGAGTACTTACAATGATAGGGAAGATTAAAAAGCATAACCTTAACTTGGGTTGGAGGCACTAAATTTTTTTTTTGTGGATGCGAGAAATGGAATGAGAAAAAGCTAGAGTAGAAATAGAGAAGCAAGGAGGAAAATGGGTAAAATTTGATCAAGATGATTAATGAAGATATGTGGATCCTACTAAAAATGTGATCTTGTTCTTCTAGTATATGATGGATCCCTAACCCAATCATCTATTGAATCCAATTCCTATCAAACATAAAGAGGTGTTGTTATTGGAAAGTATGGGGGAGAATCATCAACCTCCAAATGATGACTAGAAGAGGAATGTGAAACCTCGTCATCACTATCACCATCTAAAGTGGAGGAATAATACTCCATGTCAAAATTAGAATGATTAAGATGCTCTAAGTAATTATCATAATCATGTAAAATATCCAACATTATAGTGGATGAAGTAATGGCTTGAGAAGAAATAAAAATAACTCTCCTCAAATTGAACACTTCTCTCAATGAACAATTCATCAGTGGTTAGATAGAGAAGTATATAATCTTTGAAATCATCTAGATACCCAACAAATATACAAGGATTATTGCGAAAATCCATAGCCTTGTGTTTCTTACCTAGGATGTGATCTTATCAAAGAAAACCAAATACTTTGAAGTGCTTAACTATGGGTTTCTAGCCAATCCAAGCTTTAAAAGGAGTTACCTCCTATAAAAACTTTGTGATGAACTCAATTCTAGATGTAAAACACATTATTTAAGGCCTCTGCCTATCATTGAGGTGTCAAAGACTTAGTGTAATGTTAGCTTGTGGTGATTGATCAGGAAAGTACTATACACTTTTCATTTGTTGTGGGGTTCAGGGCATTGCCCCTGAAATTTTTTTTTTGGGTTAACTCGTCAAGCATTTTTGAGTCAAACATTTCCCTAGGTTGACTCGTGAAGCCTTTTCTTAGGTTGACTCATCAAGTATTTTAGGGTTAACTTGTTAACCGACATAAGCCTTGTTATATTGGCTTAGGGTTAGGGATTTTATTATTATGTATGATTTTAGTACTTGCAGCAGAATTGAGCTGTAAGGGATTACAGATTGTAATCAGGTTGTAATCATTGGATAATAATAATATTGGACTCACTGTTGGTGGATGTAGCCCAGGGATTGGGTGAACCACATTGAATCTTTGTGTCTTATGTTCTCTTCTGTGTGGTTTATTATTTTCTGATATTAGTTATATTTGCACATAATTGTTATTTCTGCCTTGTTAATCCTAACAAGTGGTATCAGAGTGAGGTTATCTCATTCATTCTTTCATCTATTCTCTGAAGCAGGTCTCACGAGTCAGTGGGAGAGTCTCTCGGTTAAGTGGGAGAAATGGCAAATGAGGGTAGGCTGAAGGTTGAAAAGTTTAATGGGAAGAACTTCCAGTTATGGAAGATGCAAATGGAGGACTATCTCTATCAGAAGGATCTATGGCAGTCATTAGAGGGAATAGCCAAGAAAGAGGCAACAATGTCTCAGGAAGATTGGGATATTTTGGATAGGAAGGCACTGGGGAGTATTTGTCTATGCCTGGCACAATCAATGGCATTCAATATTACTGGAGCAACGACAGCTCAAACTCTGATGGAAACCCTAGCGAAGTTGTATGAAAAGCCTTCAGCTTCAAACAAGGTATTTATTATGAAGCGTTTATTTAATATGAAAATGGTAGAAGGTGGACTAGTCGTTGATCATTTGAATGAGTTTAATATAGTTACAAGTCAATTAGCCTCAGTTAAAATTACTTTTGATGAAGAGGTTAGGGCTCTCTTGATTTTGTGTTCTTTGCTAGAAAGCTGGAATGGCTTGGTAATGGATGTTAGTAATTTTGTTTATGGTTCTAATACCCTAAAGTTTGATGATGTTATTGGTGTTATATTGAGTGAGGAAATTCATAGGAAAAGCTCAGGGGCATCCACATCAGGTAGTGTATTGAACACAGAAAGCAGAGGTAGAACAAGAGATAGAGGAAACAACTGTAGAAATCATGGGAAATCAAGAGAAAAATCAAAGGGAAAGAGGTCTGAATCCAAAGGGCCAAATGATTGCTGGTACTGTGGAAAACCAGGTCATAAGAAGAAAGATTGTTGGTCTCAAAAGAAAGATCAAGGAGACAAACATGATGGAAACAAGGAGGCAAATGTGGTAAGTAAAAAATCCGAAGAGGATGATTTGCTCTTGTCTTTAGAAAATGTTGATGATTCATGGGTGTTAGATTCGGGGGCTTCATTTCATGCTACACCCTATAGAGGTTATTTTGTTGATTATGTCCAAGGGGATTTTGGGCTAGTTTATTTGGGAGATAATGAACCCTATCAAATTGTTGGAAAAGGGAAAATCAAGATTAAGTTGCACAATGGGAATCATTGGCTACTACAAGAGGTAAGACATGTTCCAAGGCTGAGTAAAAATTTAATTTCAGCAGGGCAACTCACTGATGAGGGTTGCACAGTTACTTTTAATGATAAAAATTGGAAGGTTTCAAAAGGTTCCTTAGTAGTAGCAAAAGGTGTGAAAGTAGGCACCTTATATCTTTGTACAGGTCATACTGTTCCTTCTACTTTAATTGTGTTAGAAGATAATGAATGTTCAGGAACAATGGCTGCAGTTGAGTAGGAAGAACATCAAACCGTTGCTATAGATTTTGACACAACACTGTGGCACAACTGACTCAGGTACATGAGTGAAAAAGGTATGAAATTACTTCATTCAAAGAAAGTTTTACCTGGTCTGAAATGTGTCAATATGGATTTCTGTGAAAGTTGTGTTTATGGAAAACAAAAGAGAGTTAGTTTTGTGAAGAGTGGGAAGGAAAAGAAAAATGAGAGATTAGAGCTTGTGCATACAGATGTATGGGGACCAACTCAGGTATCTTCTCTTGGTGGCTCTCTATATTATGTTACATTTATAGATGATGCAACAAGAAAAGTATGGATTTATTTCCTTAGACAGAAATATGATGTATTTCAAACTTTTAAGAAATGGAAATGCTTGGTTGAGAATGAGACTAGTAAAAGGTTAAAATGTTTTAGATCTTATAATGGTGGTGAGTATTGCAGCACAAAATTTGAAGATTATTGTTCCTCTAATGGTATTTGTAGGCAGAAAACTGTACCAAGGACTCCATAAGCAAATGGAGTGGCTGGATGCATGATCAAGACAATAATGGAGTGTGCAAGGAGTATGAGGTTGCATGCTAGGCTGCCCAAAAATATGTGGGCAAGGGCTATGAACACTATTGTTTATTTAATCAATAGAGGCCCCTCTACTCCTTTGGACTGTGGTATTCCAGAGGAAGAATGGAGTGGTAAGAAGGTGAGTTATTCTTTTCTCAAAACCTTTGGTTGTGAAGCTTTTGCACTTATAGATTCTGAAAATAGAACCAAGCTGGAAGCTAAGTCAAAGAAATGTGTATTTGTTGGATATGGCATTGATGAATTTGATTATAGGCTTTGGGATTTTGAAAATCATAAAATTGTAAGAAGTAGGGATGTCATATTCAATGAGAAAGTATTGTACAAAGATCTATTGCAGTAGCATGAGAAGAAAGAAAATGACAATGTAGTATTGGATGATACTCCAAAATTTGATGTTCCAATAGTTCCTTATGCTCCGCAACAACAACAACAATAAATACCACACACCCCAGTGAATGTTAGACGGTCAACAAGGCTAAGTAGACCTCCAGAGAGATTCTCTCCCTCTTTGTATTCTATTCTATTAACAGATGCTGGTGAACCTGAATGTTATAATGAAGCTGTGCAGGTAGATACAAAGCTTCAGTGGGAGTCTGCAATGACAAATGAAATGGACTCCTTGCTTAAAAATCAGACTTGGGATTTATGTAAGTTACCTGCAAGTAAAAGGGCTTTACAAAATAAATGGGTTTATAGGATAAAAGAAGAGGATGGAGGTAAGAAAAGATTTAAAGCTAGATTAGTCGTAAAAGGATTTGCACAGAAACATGGTATTGATTTTGATGAGATTTTTTCTCCAGTTGTTAAAATGACTTCTATTCGTACTGTTTTAAGTATTGTGGCTACTGAATATTTGCATTTAGAGCAACTTGATGTTAAAACAACCTTTCTTCATGGTGATTTGAATGAAGAAATATATATGGTACAGCCACATGGATTTGAGGTCAAGGGTAAGGAGAGTTTAATGTGCAAATTGCAGAAAAGTTTATATGGCTTAAAGCAAGCACCTCGACAATGGTATATTAAATTTGATACTTTTATGAATGAGAATGGATACACTCGATGTAATTTTGACCATTGTGTTTATTTTAAGAGGTTGGATGATGACAACTACATTATTTTATGTTTATATATTGATGATATGCTTGTAGTTGGATCTAACATGGATCATATTAAGGGGTTGAAACAACAGTTAGCAAAATCTTTTTCTATGAAGGATTTGGGGGCAGCAAAAAAAATCCTTGGCATGAAAATTTGCAGAGATAGGAAGAACAAAAAATTAACTCTATCTCAGGCTGATTACGTTGAAAAGGTGTTGCAGAGATTCTACATGAAGGATGCCAAAGCTGTCACTACACCTTTGCCTGGTCATTTGAAATTGACTAAGGAGATGTGTCCCAAGACACCAGAAGAAGAGACTAAAATGTCTAAGGTACCTTATGCTTCAGTTGTAGGGAGCTTAATGTATGCTATGGTATGTACTAGGCCAGATATTGCACACGCAGTGGGAGTCGTTAGCCGATATATGAGTAACCCTAGTATTGAGCATTGGAATGCATTCAAATGGATTCTCAGATATTTGAGAGGTACATCCAGTAAGTGTTTACACTTTGGGGGTTCTACTACTACTGTACAAGGCTATGTTGACTCAGATTTGGTAGGAGATAGATAGCAGGAGGAGTACTACAGGTTATATATTTACTGTTGGTGGGACAACAGTGAGTTGGATTTCTCAACTACAAAAGGTGGTTGCTTTATCCACTATAGAGGCTGAGTATCTTGTTGCTACAGAGGCAGCCAAGGAGATGATATGGCTTCAATTCTTCATGGAAGAATTGGGACATCCACAGAAGGATAATTTTCTACATACAGATAGCCAAAGTGCCATTCATCTTGCGAAGAATTCTGCTTTGCACTCAAAGACAAAACACATACAGTTGCGGTACCATTTCATTCGGTCAGTTTTGGATGATGGGCAGTTAAAGCTAGAAAAGATACACACAGATGATAATCCAACAGATATGTTTACAAAGGTAGTAACAAGGGAGAAGTTGAACTCCTGTTAAACTTCAGTTGGTCTACTAGATTGAATAGAATAAAGGGACAGTTGAGTCCAGGGTGGTTGGATCCAGTGGGAGCCTCACAGGGTAGCGGTTTAGCTACACGATCAGTCTCCAAGTGGGAGATTGTTGTTTGGTGTGGAGTCTGATCAGTCCCCAAGTGGGAGATTGTTAGCTTGTGGTGACTTATTAGGAAAGTACTATATACTTTTCATTCGTCATGGGGTTCGAGGCATTGCCCCAAATTTTTTTTTTGGGGGGTTAACTCGTCAAGCATTTTTGAGTTGACACGTCAAACATTTCCCTAGGTTGACTCGTCAAGCCTTTTCTTAGGTTGACTCGTCAAGTATTTTAGGGTTAACTTATTAACTGACATAAGCCTTGTTATATTGGCTTAGGGTTAGGGATTTCATTATTATGTATGATTTTAGTACTTGCGACAGAATTGAGCTATAAGGGATTACAAATTGTAATCAGGTTGTAATCACTGGATAATAATAATATTGGACTTGATGTTGGTGGACGTAGCCAAGGGATTGGGTGAACCATGTTGAATCTTTGTGTCTTGTGTTCTCTTCTGTGTGGTTTATTGTTTTCTGATATTAGTTATATTTGC